>CABPRJ010002389.1:275245-521038 GCA_902439185.1 Cinara cedri | reverse complement strand
TATTATAATATTGATATACAGTAGAAGCCGCTCATTAGGAACACTTTTGGACCAAGATGTAGTGTGTCAGTTAACCAATTGTTTCTAATAAACGATTAGTTTTATTTGCTATGAAAAAAAAAAAAAAAAAATGTATAATTGATAAAAAAATTTTTCCGATAAAAAAAAAAAAAAAAAAAATTAGTTATTTTATTTGTTATGTAAAGTGTGTATCTACCGATGTCTGTTTTTTTGCGTCGAGTAATCCATGCTTTCATAAAAATAATATTGCTCAAATCCGAAACACTAACCACCTCTTTACTTACACACACTGAAGCTAAACTAAAAAAATAACAGTAAAAAGCTTAGTAGGTATTATACTTACGATAAAGAACAGTAAAAATAAACGAAATTAATTGGACAAGTGAAATTCAGTATCGATACGTAACGATATAGTAAAGATAAGATAATGCAGTACCGCAGTAGTATAGTAATACCTCTAACATAGACTCTAATTGTTTCAAATAACCGATGTGTTCTTTCAATAATCCAATTGATTTTCAATGTTTTAATGTACGGCCGATCCGTCCCTAGACACTTGGTTTCAATAACGCGATGGTATCAAAAATCCGTGTTCTTAATAAGCGGCTTCTACTGTATATGTATATAATGTTGAGTACATTTTTACGGTGATACATTTAGAATTTTGCAATAAAAAAAAAAGTATTTAATTTGTAAATTATTTCATACTATATGACGTATAACTAGCACAAAATATAATAATTGTATTAATTGTAATAGAATCTGTCCAAAATTATCATTGGAATCAAAAAAATATATATCAAATACCTAGGGTTATTAGTTAACCTACTATGTACAAGGTACTAATCTACAATCTCCTTCATATTATAGTGGGTTTAGATACAAGTGATTTATTTTAAACAAGAAAATGTATACGTTCAGAATTTCTTGATATATTATCTTTAATAGGTATATTTATCTGCTTCCAATAACTCATTTTTGATGTTTCTTCTTCCTGAAATTATCAAGAGTTTTTGCCGCCACTTTTCATTCTTACAAATTTACTATTTACTATTCATTATAAAACTCCCATTTTTTCAGAATTTTTTTCCGATTATTTAGAAAACTATAAAAAAAAAAAAAATTGAAAAAAAAAACTTATTAATTACACCGATTACTTAGTATTTGTTAATCATGTCTGAAGTAGATAATTGAAGCAAGATTTCTTGTAAAAAAGTTCATCGCTGAAAGAAAAAACAAACACATACATCAAAGTAAAATCAATATATTCCACCGTCGTTGCTACACTTAGAAAACAGAATATAAAAATCCTATCTAATAATATTATATAAATTGCAGATTTAGTTACCTAGTGCCCTAGTCGACTGCTGCTGTTTATTTATGATTATTATAACACGTTTATTGAAATAATAATAATGGGTGTAATTGGTTTGATGTTTCGGAGAAAATATTGTATTATACCTACGCGATTGTTACTTATTTCATTTATGAATAACCGCAATATTTTCCTTTTTTTTTTTTTTTGGCTCACGTGTGAAAATTATAATGATATCATAAACAGCTTAAAGTGGATCACAGTCTAAGCAATCAGCCGGTCGTCCCTAATGGACGACCTCGATCTGGTCACGTTGCCGTAGTTTCTTAAATGTTTAGATGATTCGGAAGGTCAGCGATGGTCGTTTCTTTCGGTGTCGGAAAATATGCTTTTGACACGTACCGCAACAGACGACTGCATGCCTTGCATGGACCCGTCTAATCGGCGAATGCATTACCGACGGATATGCTATCACCGGTCATCAAATTTTACCACGTATATAAAATAGGCTAAAGTATAAGTATTCCCGTGCAAATTACATGTATCTACGATCATTTTTAATCAAAAGTAAAACAAACATATTTCTTATAATCCACAGAATCTAAAACATTACTGGTTTTTAATGAATTCATCATTTTACAAATCAACTATAATGCTATAATCTTCATCGTGAATAACACATTATTTTATTATTCTATTCATCATATATGTATACTCACTTTAATAATATTACTTTGGAAATTTTACATAATATTTTATTACATACTGACATACTATTTCAGTAAAAGCATTGGAATGGAGGTTATTATTCATATGAATTGCCTAATCTGTATGATTCTAACTCAGTATATATATTATTATGATACAAAAAAAAGAAAAATCCATTTAACGTTTTAAATTTGTTATGTCGTTCGTTTTTTGAATTTTAAATAATATATACGAACGCAGATTTTGTAGAGATAGCAGTTTACTTATAATATTACGGTAAACATATATATATATTTTTTAAAATATTTTTATTTACGCGATTTTGAATTTTACGAAAGATATATTATAGTCGTATTATTTATTATTTATATGAATTTAATTAAATGTACATACGAATATTGACTCGTACCGTATTAGTAGGTACGTTAAACTTATTAGACGTATTATTAAACGTATAAGTTATTTTTCCATTTATTTGGAAAAGTCCTGGAAAAATCAAAAAATGACCTTCTTAAAATACCTCCTTACTGTCTCCAGTCAGATTTCCTTTCAGAAAAAGTGCCAGATATATCAATGTAAATTTTGAGCTAATTCATAGAGAAAAAATAATAAACATCATTGTAAAACCATAAGCTCTACACATTTACTCTACTAAGAAAGCTAATTGTTAGATTTTCATGTAAAAAAAAATCAAAAACCTTGTGTAAGCCATCATTTAGAGGTTGGATTTCAGAAATTCGGCTTCGAAATGCACAGGGAAATGTTCATACGTCTCTGAATCACACACAGATAGATACTTCTTTTTTTATTTATGTACTTTTTTTTTTTGAAATAGGGAGTTTAGTTCCTTAGAGGTAAAAGGGATGACATTACAAAAAATAAATGCCATCGTATATCGTATTCTGCTACAGATTGCATAGACCGAAACGAATGACCGTTGCAGGTTTTATTTACAGCAATGGTGTATGAATTTTTGACGTTAGTAAAGTTTATATATATTTATATATATAAGGGAGTAATGCGGATTATTCGCAGAGAACGGAAGCTAATGGTAGAAATAAATAACAAATTATTGTATAGTAACCTTGACACATTCATCCGGAGAGGTTTGTAGGTAAATTTGACGGAAAGGTATTGTTGCAAAGTTAGTAAAAATCACGTGCGGAGTTCGCTTTGGACCGTCGAGCCGTAGGTTATATAGAAATTAAAATCCCGTGTACATTTTATTTCCATTCAATTTCCATGAATTTTCTACGAGCCAGTCAACCCCGCGGAGGTCATCGCTATAGATAATATAATAATATTATGTCGCCCAATATAATTGGAATGCTATTGTCCATCGGTTTACGAAAATGTATTTAGAACAGTACTTAACATTATACATAGCAATACAATAGCTTAGGATAATCGATACCGAAAAATTAAATTGGAACAATTCAAATAAAATAATTTTTACAAGTGTATGATTACCTGTATACAATTATATTTTATTGATACATTTATGAACCACCAATATATCTTTTCTGGAATAATAAGCTCGTCATTTGCAAAAGAAGAGTACATTGGTATGCGTAGGTACTTACGATCTGAAATGCAGGCAGTCGTTGAGTGAAATTCTACAGACGGACAACAATAAGAAAATACAAAACGAATCTTTACATCGTGTTCGAGTTGGTGTCGAAACATTTATCACAATAATATATCGTAACAATTATTATTTCTTACATATATGCACCCGGCACAAAAACGATCCTGTAATAAATTGTTCTCATCGATGACAATATCAATAATATTTACGGCACTCATAATGTATGATGTATAAAAAAAAAAATCTTACAAATGTTAAAACAACGTCGGTTTTTCGTGGTCTTCATTTTTGGTGACGTAAATCTCACTTTAATCATCTGTTCAATTATTATTTCGCCAAATTCGAATCTATCTACATTAAATAAACTTAACTATCGTATTGGGAAGAAAAATGCCGAAAACTAATGAAAAAACGAAAACTGAGTATTTAAATATTATTATTATTACGATTTCATATACATGTCAACAATTGAAGGCAAAATAAAATAATTTATAACATTATGTTTTGAAATATCGTGTTTTTATGAATTCCATTAAAATTTTTAAATTAAACACTTGTGAAAAAAAACTAAAAAATTATTCTCAAATTAATTTTTTAAACCATTAAGTACAACATAGTGTTTTAATTTTGAAAATTTTTGCTGAGCCAAAACAATTTTAACCACACACAATTAAATAAAAACTAAAAAAACTCAAAATGTAAAACGGCTATAAATACTTATGCAATAATTGTATCACGTCTAGGTAAGACTACTACATAAGTATTCAGTAAAAAAATTAGGTGTTAAAATTACTTATAATTGAGTTACAACAACACCAAAAAAAAAAAAAACAATGTAGAAAATAACAGAAATTTTAATTGGATAAATTTTCTAGTTTTTTCTACGTATTTCTACAACTATTAGGAAAACTACAAGAAAAATAACCTTGTAATTGCATCGACTATATAATATTGATTTTATAAAAGATTTTAGAACTCTCTTACCTCCCCACATTATCATCACTCATATAATACTTTAATACCAGCTTCTTATTTTTTCGTATATTTAAAAGTCATCTATCCTTTGTTTTATTACAAATACAGTGAAGATTTTATATTATAAAATTTAATTTATTTTTTTTGATTCTATTAAAAGTTGTTAACAGACATACACCAAAAAAAAAATAAACATAATATAGTAAAAACGATTAATAAATTTATCACGCTACGTTTAGAATCTAAAAAAAAAAAAGGTTACTTGGTGAAGCTAAGCAAGTCTAAAAAAGTATCAGAAAAAAACAACGAAACAATTACGTGATGTCTAGATTTTAGATTCAATTTAGTTTTACAGGGAACTAATTTTTCTTTTTTGGCTCTACTTTTACAATATTATTGTTCTAACTTTCTAATATTATCGTGTATTAGATAACAGTGGAATTGTGTGTAAATACCTATATACTCTTGGAGAAATTACAATTTATTGTCGATGTGATTTAAATTTTAACTTTTTCTAACGTATTCTTTACATTTTTTCATGATATTATTATGTGTATACAATAAGTGCTCGTACGATAATTCAATAAGTATAAAATGAATTATTTATCCGGGCGAGTATGTGTATTATGTATTATAAAGTCGCGTATTGCAGTATATTTGACCTAAAACCTGCTTTTTTTCGGTTAAAAAAAATATATACTTTTGATTAAAAAAATATATCATTTGTGTCCTGTAGGAAATCGGCCGAGATTTTATCACATTGTATATTACAAGGGTGACGTGCGTGCATGGACAATGGACGATGAGGAAGTTTCCGACCACATATTATCTCACACTCGGGCTATTTTTTTTTTTGCCGTGTCAATTTTTTTTTCTTGCTGGTTTATTCAACCACTACGATTTTTTTGATAAATCTTTTGTAATATTTTATTATTCATAGGTACGAAATTATCGTTTATTTTCATATCATCGGTTTTATACTGAATTTCTTTAACGATATAATATTATTATAACAATATCGAACTCAGTTGGTAAACGTCATTTTTCGTGTATCCACCTTTATATTTTTTTTAAACCGAAACAGCCCACGTCCGAAAATCTAACTTGACCGTGCTATAACAATAACTTCGATATATTATAGTGTGCTTCTTCGGTTTTTTTATTTTACTCATTTTCGATATTTTCCGTCAAAATCTATAATTCGCTTTTTTAAATTTAATAATTGGTACACGATTAACCCGTCGATAGTTAACATTTTTATTTCTCCATAAAGTTCCTCGCTCGTAATCCAATACACTGTCAAATACTAACACCGTATTATTACGTATTATTACCTAAATATTTTATATTAATTTTAACTACTATGTTTATCCAAACATCGGGCGTTGTCCACCCGAGACGATTAAATATTATGAAAACGTTATAAAACGTTATGAAATAATTGCACTACTAATATTTGTTTTTGTATACACTTTGGCAATCAACGGGTTTTAGGGCATAAAATATGTTTATTTTACTGACCGAATTTTGTAACTTAAGGACCTGAAGGATATTTTTATTTAATTTTTTAAAATTTGTATAGAGAGAAATTTAAATGTTTAAGTGTTTCATGAACAAAATTGAAGTTGAGGATATTTTTAAGGGCCTAATGTTTATTGTTAAACTTTCCCAAAAATAAAGAGTTTTACAATTTATTTTATATGTGTCTATATGTACCTATATATCTTTTTCACGCTTGCATATAATGTAGTAACTTTCTCTGAACCAAACAAACTCAACTCGAGAATTCAGATTGTTTATTGATGTATTGAATAATACAAGTTTGGTTGAATTACAATATGAATTTTACATTTTGGATGGGATTATTTTTTAGGCTTAAAACAGGCCCTTTAATGGCCCTCAAAAAGGTGGCTATGTCTATGTAAGATGAAAGTTTGTTGTACGAGGTATTTAAAGTAAAGGTAGTGTAGCGAGCAATCTAACATGGGTTTGTGTTTGGAATAGAGGGTGGCTCATATCAAATGTATCTTCATTAGGAATTTAAACTTCTTAGTTTTTCGTGTTAGCCCTTAGAAATTGTTTTCATAAACCGGTATTTTCTTATATGTTTTGAAAACGTGTGACAGCACGTTTAAGCAACGTTTTGTCATTTACTTTTGTTTCAGACTTGGGCCCAACAAGACTGCGAGATTCATCTTAAATCGACTCTTTGCCATTTAAAAATGCCTTAAATCTCCTAAAAACTTGGGTTCTCAAAAAAAAAAAAAACTCTCTCCATACATCTGAACCGGCTAAAGTTTTAAAAAATGATTACCATACAGTGTCTAAGATTAAAGCAAAATTGAATAGCACATCGTTGCAACACGTATTAGAAAAAACCTGTTTACAAAAACAATTTCTGCTGAACAACGCATGAATCTAGGGAGTTTAAACTCATACCGAAGGTACATTAAATGTTAGTTTACCACACCACTGAACGGAAAGTAATTAGAGTATTCTAATTGCATATTATATGCAACTAGTCTTATAACTATATTTACACACCTCGTATATGCATGGCATTAAAATCATATAAGTGCCTTTTGAGAGTTTTAACTTTTAAACCTTGTTTCTAACTCAAATTTCATCATTTTTTTAAAAAAATATGATAGCTGTAGTATAAAATGTAATGTACTGTATTGTGTTATTTTATAGTATTCAATTATTGATTAATATTTATTGTTTAATAACTGAATACTAGTTAGGGGAAAATTCGACTTTAATGACGGGGCTCTAATGTTCACGGGTAATTTTCTATACAATCGTATCCAATTAAATCCGTGATCGTGACGTAAAACTTTCTAAATATAGATTTTTAAACTATAAATGTAATTTATAAATCATGAATAATTTCTCGGCCCGTAAATTGAGTGTTTTTGTACAATCGTCGTTGTGATTTACTTCAATACGTTTTATTTCAGATCATTTTCTTTTTAATAGTTTTTAATATTTAATACGTGTGTAAGTGTAATCATTTCAATGTTTGTAAAGTTTACATAACGTATAAACTACACAGTTAAAGAAATAACTCTGTTGGTGCTCTTTATTGTCAAATGCAAATGTGTAAAGATAGTTTGCAACAAAATCTCTGCGCCGTTATTCGGTTACTAATATTTTGAAGTAAATATATTTGACTAGCAGTTGTATTTACATACAGATTCACTTGTATTTTAGCTGAAATTCCATTTAACAAACGAGAAATTATTATTATTCAAATTGTTCGTCGTATACTATTATTATACATATATAATATACAACTATTGAAATTAAACATTTGCCGTTTATATATTGAATATATATATTATATTGTGAAGTTTAATTAATATTATAGTTTATAGGAGACGATCGATTAATCTATGATTATAAGTAAACTAAGTATCTACCTTATAACTAATTTTGAATGTTAAAATAATTCGATAATTTTATATTAAACAAACATACCTCTATTTTGCATAACTACGATTTATAAATATTATTTGTTGAATATATTCGAGTTATAATTTGTTTCGTCTTTATAATCAATGATATACACATTTCCACTAATTCATACAAATGCAGATTTTTGATTTTCTTTTCGAATGAAAATAATCGGTAATGTGCGCATAAAGAAGATTAGTAATTAAATCTACCCTCCCCCCCCGATAGCTTGATAATAAACAAAAACTACTAGTTGTTACAACAACTTAAATTACTTCAAAAGTAGGTGCAGCCACTTGGTAGGATAAAGACAGGAATTTAAGGTATATCTGTACAACAATAAACTATTGCAAACGAAAAAACGATTCTGAGTGAAATTCAATTTATAGTGTTACTTTGTAAACAATATATGGTATATGTCATGTTATAATAAAATTATTACAACAATGTGCGTTTCCATGACAACAATAAATGTTTAAAAATATTAAAAAAATTAAAACTTAAATAACAAAAATTAAATAAAAATAGTTGCCAGCCAATTTTTTTTAATCCATCTTTTTTGCCTAGACCGAGGGTTTTCTCTTTATATCGAATATAATGAGAATTTTAGAAAATTACATCTTTAAAGTACCACCCAAAAGACATTTCGTTTCAGAAAAAGTTTTCAACTTTATACATCGGACCAAGATTTCTGATAGAAGAATTTGTACAACAAATCGAACGGCATTTTTTGATTAAAATAGTTCAAGGGAGTGATTGATTTTTTTTTCCTTTGTTTAGTTAAAAGGGGAAAAAAATGCAAACATTTCTTTTCATCACAATAGTTGAACTTGGAACCCCTAGAATGATAATAGGCATAAATAACCATTATATCACGACAAATATGCTTTAAAAAGGGCAACATAGAGTTATTTAACATAACATATAATATCAGCTTAATATGAGAACTTCAAAAAGCTATAATTTTGAAACATAATTAGTCTGCTTAATTCTGAATTCACCATATTTCTTAAATTTGCAATACACACATGTTCAAAAGAAAAAAAAAATTCAAAAATTAGATTTTTTTCACATAATTTTGTTGTCAAATCTGATATTAAAATTCCCTTTAAAAAAAAAATACTCCATAAAACTCAAATTTTCTTTTTTTTGACCACAACGTAAGACTCTTAATGAATCTCCTGTAAAAAGTTGAAGCATTTCTGTTAAGTCTAACAATTTTACCACAGAGTACTTACCGAATAAAAATTACGTACAAAACTCGCAAAATTAAAATATATATAAATAGCTCAAAAATGACTCAAATTTTTTGAAAAGTTTACCACGTCTAGAAAAGACAAATATAAGATTTCTGTGCAAATTTCAAGTCTCTACAAATATTTTTAATTGAATTACAACAAATAACAAAATTGAAAAGTAATAAAAGCATTATTTTCGTACATTTCTCGGTTTTCTTACGTTTTACCCTGGTTTTTTTCGTATATTATGAAAACCGCTTAGAAAACCAAAAAAAATTACCTCCTAAAAGTATCATCTAGACAATATCCCCTTTCAGAAACGGTGCCGCCTTTATATATATATATGAATAAGATTTATGGTCGAATTTTTGTACACAATATATTAAAAAAAAAATAATTAACATCTTAGTAAAACCAATAAATTCTTCGCTGTATTCAGAATGTAAAAATCAAAAGTTTCTAATAGACGGGAAATTTAAAAAATATATATTATATAATATAAAAAATCATGTTATACATATAATATTTTTATTTAATGAAAAAACTAAAATTCCGGTCGTCCCTACTGCTAAAGGCTATTAAGATATATAAAGTAATTTAAATTATATCTGTAAATAACAATAAATCATTGCTAGGTAAGAAAACGATTCAAAGAGAAGTTCGTTTTTACAAGTTTTAAAATTCCGCACGTTTTACTATTTTTGGCGAAATTTGCTCTTAAAATACTAATAAAAAATTAAAAACTAAATTACGTTCAACTTTTTTTTTTGATCACTAAGTACAACTTACATTTAACTTCGTGTTAAATTTTTAAGCATTATCGTCAAATAATTTCATCCATATAATACCTCTAAAATAAAAACTAAAAATGAACTCAAAAATGTAAAATACCTACAAATACCTAAAAAGTGTCAGCATGTATAGAAAATTTAAATTTTCTGTGAAAATGTCCGGTTTAAAAAAAACATTTTTGACCAAATTAAAACATAAAAATCAAATTTAAAATACATAATGAAACCATTATTTCCGTAAACTTTCCAGTTCTTTATACGTTTTTTTTTGGTTTTATTCAACTATAAAGAAAACTAAACGAAAAATCAAAAACCAACTTTCTTAGTCACCAACAAGATTAAATATGCAACAAAAAATTATTTGTCATTTTTTAATTGGAGCAATATTTTTGGAAGAAAAGTTGCTCACAGACAGAAGGAAAATTAAATACACACAGCATAGTAAAAACAATACCTATACATTACTCGTTACAATCTGAATCTAAATTTATTTCCTATATATTTTGGTAATTTCAAACTATACGATAAAAAAAATTAATTTTTATTTATGTTTGAAATTCAATTTCTTTTTTTTATATAAAATATTTATATAGGTAGGTTAAGGCAGAAAATATGTTAGTAACGTATATATAATACAAATTAAATGTGAAAAATGTATTGAATATTAATATGTAATGTAGCGAATAAAATATAATATACTTATGTATATAGCTTATACCAATTATGACAAAAACAAATATTATTTAATACACTTGTTAAATTTATAAATCCACTAGGTATATAATATTTACCTTAAATGTATTTATTTTATAAGTAAAAGTATTTACGATAAATTATTATAAACATTTGATGTCGAAACCAGAACTCGTGTCAAAGTCCTAAATACGCGTGGAGTGCATTAATCATATTATTCTACATGGCTGCGTTAGAAAATTCAGAATACACTAGAGTAAAGTAGTGTAGGCATTATGCATATTATCAGTAACTATTAAAGTTAACATTACGGTTTAAGATAAGGTTAACATTGACAATAAATTAAATGTCCTTCGTATCATTTATGGTACAATAAATGTGTTACATAAAAATACTTGTTATCATTATGTAATAATCATTTTTATCAAAAGAGTTAAAAAGAACATAAATATTTATCTATTGACTTTGCGTTACCGAACGGTAGCGCGTCATTTACTCGAGTTAACTCAAGTTGAGTTTTTGCACCCTGTAATGATGGCAAGTAATTTAGTACGAGTATAAAGTGAATTTATACTTGAAATATTACAGCCGTATTTTCCACACCACGACAAAAGTATGATATTATTTGTACAAAGCATCGAACGAAAATATACGAATACAAAACCTTTATTATTAAACGATCGGCCACATTGTAATAATTAACCGTGGTTATGTATGATGTTATAGTGGCTAGGTATTAAATTAATATACAGTGTTACCTAAAACGATGTCTTTACAGGACAACGAAATTTATTGAAAATGCATTTTAATAGTTTTCCTCTTAAAACTTTACGATAAATACCATCAATGAGAGAAAGATGAGTTCAACGCATTGAAAAGCTGCATCACTTTCGTATGGTTAATAGACACCAATACTATTTTTATGTTGACTTGTGAAATTTACGAAGATTAAGATTAGAATGTTGTTTTAATAACTTTTAAATTATAATGAAAATACGTACATCTTATGTCACATTCGCTTAATATGAAGCATATGTACCAATATTATATTGATGGTCAGAAATAGACAATTTCCGAAATTAGGAAAGCTTTAAATTATTTAATATATATGTCGTATATATACACTTTACAATCATACATTTTTTAAAGAATCGAAACGCGATAAATTTAAAAATGATAACGTAGATAAGATAGATTAGCTAAGTGTACTCACTCCATTTTTCTTGTTAAATATTGCATGTATTCAAGTTCTGATTTTTGGAATTTCTTTAGAAAGCCAATAATTTCGAATACTTTCAAAACTTTCGGATTTTTCAAAACATTTAAGAAGTGTTTTGTAGTGATACTTAACATTTTTGATTTTCGTTAAACCGTTGATGAGATATTTTACTTTTAAGTTGCTTCCACACAAATAATACTAAACTTAAAAGTAGAATATCTACGTTAACGAGTTGACGGAAATCAAAAATATTGATTTATTTATTTATTTTTCCGTTTAATTATGGATTTTTTAATATAGATTCTCATTTAAACAAATAAAGTTTGTATCGCCACAGTATATACCTTTAGTTTCTGTGAAAAATCTATGTTTCTATTTAATAATAGGCTTTAACTACACTTTAAAATTACAAAAATCAGAATTTGAACATATGTAAGATTTAACCAAAAAAATGGGGTGTGCATGTTTAGTGAGTCATCCTGTATATTATACCTGAAATATTATAACAGTCGTTCCGGGTCAATTCTCGAACACTGTTGTTAATAATAATAAGCAATACAAATTTAATTCTTTATGTAGCGTTACAATAATCTTTTGTTGGAGAAAATAATCCGCTCGTTTGTAATCCTTGTGAAATGGAAAACATACTACGATAATAATATACGACTATTATTATGACGAACTCGAAGTTATTATTATTAATATATTACGCTTAAAATTACAAAAACCAATCGATTCCACCTTTAGAATGTATTGTCATTTCAAAAATTAGATGGACTACACATTTAATAAGAAAATAGGAGTAACCTGGAAGAAAAATATATTGCTTGTTTTTTCCCATGAAAACAATTATTTTCCTATATTATGCATCTGGCTAATAATGATCCCTCTTTTAACTACCCATAAACTATTTATCAGCTGGACCCTTAATTTTTATTATTATTCTTTATTGTTTATATTATCATATTATGTCATTTTATGTTTTTGGGCCATGGGCTGTATTGGTACAAAAATAAAATATATTTAGGTATGTAGTGAAATTATTAAAGTAATCATCTCACAATTGTATAATGTCTTATTGCGCCCTAAAAACATAGTAAGTCTTCTGGGAGCAACTTATTGTGTACCTATAGTACCTATAATATATTCGTACTTGGCCTATCTTTTAAGACAAATCGATCATTAGCATCATCCTATGACTTCATAAATTTACAAAAATTTTAGCTACTACATTTAGTGCTCTCTAATTTTCACGGTCCTGGATCAAAGTTTTTAATATGTAGCTTCCAATGAGGAAAACCTCGAAAAAGACTGAAAAATTAAAAATAATCTCGTCATTAGCAACTGTTTTTATTTATTTTTTGTTATAATTAAGTTTTTATTATTTTAATCTTTTTAAACAATCATTGTTGTCATAGAAACGCACATTGTTGACATCATTTTATAATAATATAACTGTATTGTTGACAGATCAACGCTATCAACTAAACTCCGAATCGTTGAAGTTTCGCAATGGTTTATTGTTGTTTACAGAGTTACATAAACTTCCATCTGTATCCTACCTTCCCAAATCCTACCTTTCCAACTTCCCACTTACAACAGTAGCTGCACTAACGTGCGAAGTATGTTTGTCCTTTTTTTTTTTATTATTTTTACCTTTATTTCCGTATTTCTTTGTCTGTATCAGTATATTGAGCTAAAAAACAAATAGGTGAAAAATGGATAGTCTGCGGACTAAAAGTGTTCCAGTGTATCATACATTTATTCATTCTTACTATCATAGATAACTGCACAATACAGGGATTTAACTACAAATACACTATAATACCCCGAAATTATGAGGACATAATAGTAGTGTAGTATTGTTACTGTAACAAAAAATACAAAGATTCAGAAATGACGTTTAACGCGTTTTCACTTTTCACTTACCCACCATGTACAGCGCATAGATTTTTGCTTTTTTTTCATATATGTTACTAAGGTAGCCCATCCTATTTCAAGTCAATAATATACCGGAAGAATGTCAGATCGACTTTATTTTAAGTTTTTTTAGTTGTTATGGCATTAATATTTCTACTTATTTATTTTTTATTTTCTTTTAAATTTGTTTTCATATCATCCGTGTTGCTGTGATAATCCATAATTCAACAAAAATAATTCAATTTTCCTACCAAAAATACCTAAAAATATCTTATCCTCTATTTCATCTCTTTCAAGTTTTATTTTAGGGACAAAAAGTAACCAATGTTTTTCTCCAATGTCACATTATATCTCTATACCAAAAATCATCAAAATCCATTAAGTAGTTTTTGCGTAAAAGAATAACAAACATTTATACATCCTTACAAACTTTCACATGTTTAATGTTAAATTAGTAGGATATAGAAAATATATAAAAACGGATATAAAATACCACGAGTTTATCATTTTAATATTGGGTCTCGTATATATACTAAAAGATCACATGGCTATTTTTGCTTCGTGATTTTTTTTTTCTAACAATTAATTATTATTATAAAGTATCATCTAATATAATGGGGTTTGATTTTTAATTTTCGCACGACTACGTCCCGAGTAAAATAAAATTATTTAAGGTCGCTGCAGTAAATAACTCACAAGGAATAATAATAATATACTATGGTAATAATATTATATGCACTTGACTGCTGCAGTTTTAGGTTTAACCGAAAAACTACAATAATGTTATCGGTTAGCGTTTTCCAAAATAACGAACGGAAACGTAAAAGTAAATAAAAATGTGATGTGTTTTTTTTACGAGCGAGGTGCAATATTTGATTTGAGTTCTGTATTCAAATTTTTTTAGGTCACCGAAAATGATATTTGTAGATTCAGAGTGTAGAAAAAGAATGTACTGTGCTCGGTTTGGTTATAATGAGGACTTTAAAAGAAAAGCTTTTTTTTTAATTAATTACCTAGTTTTTAAATTCTGAACGTATTGATGCGTGCAGTATATTGCATTTTTTTATCTGTAAAATTACTAAGTAGTAACAATGATAAAAATTTGAATCATCTTCAACTTCAAACAAATAGTATCAATCGATTAAACTATGTTTCCATGAAAAATAAATTTGTCAAAGAATTTTGTAAACAAAATATTTTAGAACCTAATTGATTTATTGTAAGTAAATATTTGCAAAACGAAAATTTTATTTCAAAATTTATATAAAATGGCTATCTTGGATTTTTTAAAAACAATTTTTTATTTTTACTTTTAAAAGATGTAAAACAAAGTTGTTATAGTTTAAGACTAGTTATTATTAAAAAAAAAAAATTAAAAATACTGAACAGAACAATTCATTGCATTTGTCGAAACTTCATGGAACATTGTATATTATGCAAAACAAATAAAAACAATTATTATATGGAAAAAGAACATACTTAGGTCTGAAGTATTATAAAGATGTGTATAAACAAGTTACCAAAAAAAAAAAAACTGATCAATTTACAGCTTTATGATTTTATTGTTTTAAATTTGTACCAATGATACTGAAATATTGCTCCAATGGAAAAACAAAAAAAAGATCTTTTTTGTTGAATTTTTGATATTATTGGTGACCAAGGAAGTTATTTATTGATTTTCTATGCAGTTGTTTAAACATTTGAGCAAAACCAAAAAATACGTAGAAATTACGAGATTATCTACGAAAATAACAATTAGTTATTTTAAATTTGGTTTTTGAATTTAATTCAGTTAAACACATTAAACACAGAGAATAGAAATTTTGATAAATAACTTATATTTGCCTCTAGACGTAGTTAAATTTTAATATTTCAGCGGTTGTACAGCTATTTATAAGCATTTTAATTTTACGAGTTTTTGATATGTAATTTTTATTTGATAGGTACTACGTGAATATCATTGTTTGATTTAACAGAAAACTGTTTGAAAATTTAACAGGAGATTCATAATAATGTTGTTTTTAGTGGTAAAAAATAAAATAGACTTCTGTAGTAATTATTTATTGATAATAGGTTTAAGATCATTTTTTAAAGAAAATCGTAAACCATGATTTTATACATACATGTATAAACGAAGTTTACTCCGAATTGTTTTCGTCACCAATGGTCAACCGTTTATTACAGATAAATAATAACTTTATGTATCCTACCTTTTTAGCTTCCAACCTACAACATTGGTACACTCATTAGCGGTCTTAGCTGTTTTTCTTGTTATTTATGCACGCGAATATACAGGACAAAAAAAGACATCCTAAGAAAATGAGAACAGATGCAGTCACTGTTATAGATAATTTAATGTATACCTGTAAGCAACAATAAACCATTGCTTACGAAAAAACGATTCTGAGCGTAATTCAGTTGATAGTGATGCTTTATCAACAATATATATGTGTCATTTTACAGTCAAATAAATAAAATAGGTTTTATATATTTTCTTTAATAACATTTGTCTAATGTTATTGTATCGATTTTCCAGTTTTTCTACGTTTTTCCCGATTTTTAACATTTGCTGGAAAACTCTTGAGAAATTCGAAAAATAACTTCTCTAAAGTACTTCCTTAGTAATATTTTCTTTTGGAAATATTGCTATCATTGAAAGTTAAAGTAAAATTGCTGGTTGAAAAGTTGTGCTCAGGAAAAAAATCGTGTTATTTTTGTAATATATTTCGTACATTTTTCCGTTTTTTGTAGGTTTTTCAAATTTTATGAAAAAATTCCAGAGTAAATCGAAAAATGACCTTCTTAAAGTACCACAACACACCGATTTACTTTCAGAAAAAGTGTTACACTTAGAAATCCGAGGAAGTTTTCTAGTAGAAAAAGTATTTACACACAAAAAGAAAATCAGAGGCGCTTCTTCACGCCACTCAGAATCTAAAAAAACAACATTTACTTATCTTTACATAAAATGTGGTTTATTATTATGAAGCACGGATGAAATTATAAATATTTAATGAGCTTTACAATGTTTACATTTTATATTTTGTATTGAGTTTACCTTGGACTCAATATATTTTAAAATATTTAGTCTAACATGCTATTTGTTGTACTAATAATGAAATAGTTTTTATTCGTAGAAAACACTCTTTCGGTTTATAAAAATACTTCCAAAAATCATGCCTTTCCTTATAAGACGTAAATTGGATTATCCAGTTGTATATGATTTGAAAATATTTAAATTGGAACATCTAGAAAATATCTAGCTTTTTATTAATATCTACATTAGCTTATTTTTTGGTTTCATTGGTTTCTCAGTTAATTAAGAGAATAAAATACAACCATATATAGTCATATAGTCTTATACTAGATTACAGTTCTCAGTTTAGAATCGTTTTTCGATTAAAATAATTAATAATTGCATATTGTAAACGACTCTATTATCAGTAAAATATAATAAGTACCTTCTAATATTTTCACTTACATTCCTTTCTTACCCACAATGCCAACTGTGTCCGGATTTTTTAATCTTGTTTTTAAAATACGTTTAAACATTTATTTTCAGGTATTTGATTCCATTAATAGCCATGGGATATCTATATACAAAAATGTCTGAAATTTTACGAGATTTGATGAACGTACCTCCAGTATTTTTCACTCATGAAATTACTCCAAGGTAAGTACCTAATTAATATGGGTATAATGATAGTTATCATTTTCATTACAATGAACAAAATAATAATAATATATTATCGATAGAAAAAAAAAATTCTCTTCATCACGTTATTGGATCGTATTATAACATAAATATATTTTAATGTTATTTTCAAATCAGAGTCAATTATAATTTACTATCGTAGCGTTTGAAACGTAAAATTCGGAGTAAAGTTCAAAATTAAAATTGCATCGACAACGGCAGCGTGTATTTCTTTTAGCCACCGCGCTTTTCAATATATTATAGAGTGGTTTGGGTAAACTTTTTGAGCACTTTTACTACACTCCTGAAAAATAAAACGTTTTTCGAGTAAAAAAAATATACCAAATTGTGACGGTAAAACACTAAATGGCTCCGGTTGCTATCTTACAGAAACTTAAATTAGTGATATATTTCACCAATAAAATAAAAACAAAAAATAATAACAACAATTTGATTTTAATTATGAACAAAAGTATGTAGGTACTTGATAAAAATTTTTAGTTATAGTTTATTTTACTTTATGGCAATCGATGTTTGAAACGCATTTGAACATTTATACATATATAAGCACTCGGAATCAGTTTGTTTAATTTACATATCATTTTCTATACAATAATACGGTTAATTTGGAACTGCAGCAGAAATAATTTACATATAGGTTTTGAATAAATTTATTTTTATATATAATTATAGAATACATTTATATTAATTTTTTTTGTTTAAAAAAAAAATAATTTACTTTATAAATATATTCCATCCACAGTAACTTTTTGATGAAACGTGTGCACATGTTTAGGAGTTTTTCACAAGAGAGGATAGGGGTTATATCCCTCCCCCAATGGCTTAAAAATACAACAAAACATGAGTAATATAATATCAAAACTTATAAATTTCAGCTGGTTTCTAAAGAAAAGCTTAATATAATAATTAAAAATTGGCTTTTTTTAGGATCCGGCTTTTAAATTACCAATTCCCATAGTCGAATCGGGTATAAAAGACGATTTTAATCTTAATTCACGATTTTTTTTTGTTGCATTCCATATCATTGTAAATTTCTGGGCATGCCACTGGAGGAAGTCTGTGGCAATAAAGTGGTGATAAAACCATAATATTCAATTTAATTTTTACCACTAATGTCAACTTTTGATGAACCTTGTAAACTATTTTCCAAAATTAAAATTTTGGTTTAGAACTTAGATTTAAGTGTGATTTTCAGTAATAGCTAGTGGTACTAAAGTACACATTTTAGATTTTGAATGGGGTGAAGAAGCTCATGGTTTTATAAAGATGTTTATTTTTTTTTTATCTGTAAACAATTTTTCTACCAGAAGACTTGCTTGGATTTTTAAGTATAGCACCTTTTCTGAAAAGAATGGGGAGATCATTTTTCGATTTTCTCAGGAGTTTTCCAACAAATGTGACAAACCTAGGTAAAATATGGGAAAACGTAGGAAAGCTGGGAAAATGTGTACAATAACATAACACAAATATTATTAAAGAAAATATATAAAGTTTATTTAATTATTTTCCTATAAAATGACACATATATATTTTTGATAAAGCATCACTATCAACTGAACTCCGTTTAGAATCATTTTTTCGTAAGCAATGGTTTATTGTTGCTTAGATATACATTAAACCGTTCAATGTATGCTTGTACAATACAAATGTCTTTGTTTGATGAAAGAGGAATTTATTATAGATTCCATCTTAACCTATGTACACATCTACTTGTGTCTAAAATTTTGTTCACACAATTTAACTTACCCATTTAAATGTGACGCTAACATCAAGAGTTGAATGGTATCAGTACGGACGAATCTAAATGGTAGAGGGTGTGATAATACAACAACTGTTTGATATTAATTATTATTAAGGTGGATATGTGGCTTACACAGGAACCAAGATCAAGTATTGGAAAATCCAATTTTTACATTTCTATTAATAAAACACACACTATTTGAAGAAATAACAGTACAATTCGGACGTTCAATGTCACTATTCTAATGTTTAATACGTGTATCACATAATAATAAAGTTAATTTAAAATAAAACTTTATTTGCATTTAAATAATCACCTGACCATGATGTTAATTTTATTGAACCACAACTGCTAAATTTGATGGAATGCAAAATCCGGTGAAATCAAAGGTGATGTTAATTGTTCGACTGAAAGTAGATATCTCAGAGAGGTTGATGACATATATTTTCACACTGGATTACTACATAGGAGAAATTAATTACGGCTTTAGAAGTGGAAGGAAATTACCCTATATTTTTTAATTAAATGAATGATCCAACAGAACACACGTAATTATTTGTGTGAAATAACAACGTGGTCTTTAAGATAATTAACCTGATCGACTGATTACCTATGTCGTATATAGATACTGTCAGGAAATGTCTAAACAACGAAAAATGTTTTGAGAGAGGACACGGTTCTCTAAAACCGACGCAGAAACAACTATCTTATACATATATATCTTTGTTTTTTTTTGTATTTGAATTCTTCCTACTTGTACTATATATCTCATTATAGATAGTGTAATACATGGACCACTTATTTGAGTCCAGTGACAGATTTAACAGTCGTTTAGCCGGCAAATACCGACGGAGCCCCTTCTTAAATTACTAACTTAAATACGTAAATCTAAGTTATTCTACCTTCTATACCCACTACCATTGATCACAAATAATATTATTTATAATTATAATAGATGCTACTACAATAATACGTACTAATCTCTATGTACGAAATTCTACTACGAATGTATGATTTTATAATCAATTTCACCGCATCGGTTTTCACACACAATACAAATTAAAATACACTAATAGTCAATAGATAATATATTCATTTATTTTACATTCATCGTTAAATATTCATTGTCCGATGTGTTGCCCCGAATTTAAAATATTTTTAACATTACCCATTGGAAGTGCGAACGGTAAAAAAGCTATGAGTATAAAATATTATATTCTTTTTCAATTATGGTTCAAAATCGAACAATTTAGCCTAACTTTCCATAGAATATGAAGCAGCACATATTCTTGATATGAACGATCTTATGAACATTTTTTCCAAGGCTATAAGCTTGAAGAGATTCTCAAATATAATTTTTTAATTTAATTTTATATACTAACTATTAATTTTGTTTTATTTGTAAAAATGGTGTAATTTTTTTTTTCATACGAAATTTTTTATTATAAAATTAATATAGATTGGTCATTATTTATCGCAAGTGAAGAGAGTGGTTTTATAAATTTGAAGTAAATCTGTTACCAATACATTTTGTACGAGACCCCTTTTATGAATTTGCCGACTTTATTTGAACCCTTATTGAACCGCCACTGCTTGTTTCCCTATTGGCAAATACCACAAACGGTCGCAATACATAATTTTGATTTCGTCTTGTGGCTATATTTTTAAATTCTGACCCTGACAAGAAATATTGTATAGATTGTACTATTATTTGCTTTTTTTGAGTATGTAAACAATTTACCAGAACTCTTGCTTCAAATTTCAAGAGTTCTAAAAAAATAATATTGACTAGTTGATACATGAAAAGGTCACTTTTTAATTTTTTAAATGATCAAACCATACATAAATAAAACAAAATATGTATATTTATTTATATTATATATGATATCCAATGAATTGATCGCGAACAATTTATCACATCTGTAAATTGGTTGCGAAAAAAAAAAATGAATTAATATGTAGGTATTGATTTATATTGACTTCTCTGGTATAAACTACACAATTATTAAATAAAATAATAATATCTTATAAATTTAACAAAATTGATTGAATTATTGATTTTTAGCTTATTTATCCATTTAATTATTAAAAAAAAAAAAAAAAAAAATACACGTATATAATATAAAAATAAAATATAATACAAACAATTTTTATCGTTGAAAGTTATGAGCTATTACTTTTAAAAAATGTATTAGAAAATATTAGAAAATTAATAAAATGTAACAATAAATTGATATCGTATTATTATATTATTAATACATTATAAACCGGAGTAAACCGGTTTTTTATCAATCCAGTATAAACCTGAGAAGAGTCTATACAAAGCATTAATTTTATTCAGCGATCAATTGTTCGCGATCAGTTCACTGGGATCAATTATGTACATATAAAACATGGGGATATATTTTATTAGGTATTAAAAACATAGATAAGGGAAAGAAACATAGGGAAATTGCTGCTCTGTTTTGCTCCCCTATCTCCACTTCGAGATGCCATCACTTTGGAAAGTACTTTATTTCTTATAAAGATAGATAATATTATAGGCGCCTTATTTCTATTCACGAGGTTTTATTGAAAACTATTTTGAATATTTACAACTTATCTACAAAATTTCACTATTTTTTTTTCAGTATCGTTTTTTACCGACTATTTTATGATAATTTCAAGTATTTTTCTAAACATGTCCTCATCATAAATTTATTTATATACTATATAAAAATAATAGTATAATAATACCGTCCTGTAAAATGAATATTGTACATATGTCTAATTGTTTTTTTTTTTTTTTTATCAACTTTTCTTGTATTTATACTATAGTATACAACACAACAGTGTAGTAAAAAATACTGAGTAAATTAATTTATTTTTTTCTACGCGTATAGTTTTTTTTTCCCGGATGACCTTTTATTTTTATTCAGCATCACTAAAATGTTTTATTCATATAAATATAGTACTTATACATACCGAATGCATGTATATTTTTTATAAAGCCACCAGATGAAAAACATTTCTAAACGTACATTACGTAGGTACTCTATAACTGTCATTAATGTATAAATACTATAAATTATTAATTATTATCTAATTGTGCAATATCATTAGATGTATTTTAAAGTAGTAATAATCTAATAACATAATATATTAACGGTATTTAACGTCCAATAGGACATCCGAACGCAGTATTTACATCCAACATTAATACCATATTAGGTATAAAAGATTAAACCAATTACGTTATTCTCACTTTACAAGGCATAGATACATAATGGATAAAATATGTTGGTTATCAGGCGTTTATGAATTTTCTGTCAACATCAGTTCTCGCTATATCACGTTTTATCAAAAAATACAAATTTAATTCAAATTTAAATACTTGTAGTCCTTGGGATTTGCTTACAATACAATGTACATATTTTTACTGTACCTACGTAATACTTATATACAATATTTTATTATTTTATTCTTATTATTATTTCTTAATAATACGTAATATTAATAAACAATAATTCAAAAAGGCCAAAATCAGACGAATATTTTTACACCGATAGAATTGTTCTGTGTGAAAAGGTATTATAAATTCCGTTTTATTCCATTTTAATTATTTTTTAATCAATCGGAAGATGGCACAAATTTTTTAACCGCCTAAAACATTAATTTTGAATGTAACATTGAATAGTAAATTATTTAATATTTTTTTGAATTTTCGAATAATTTATGACAATGAAGTGTGAAAACAATTAATATTCAATAAACTACTGTTGCGATAAAGAATTACCGTGAGGTGATTGTGATTATAACTGAATATTAATTGTTTTCACACTTTTTTTCTAGAAATTAAAACGGCTATTGTTAAGAAACAATTCATTGGATATGAATGTGTGGTACATTCAAATTTTAAAATGATATCTTTTACGAAATAGCCATTTTGAAAATGTTGTGAAGTGAATAAACAAAGTTATTTTATTTTTGTATTTAGGGGATGAAAATAAAAATTTAATTTTTTTCCTAATCGATCTCTGCCCCTCTTCAAAAAACACCGATTTGGAAAAAAAAATATTTAAAAATATTTAATATTAACAGCTCTAGGAAAATGAGTCAAAAATGGTACAAAAAAAAAACAAAATTTCAAAATTAAAATTTTATACCAGCAGGGGAGCGTGCACTGAAAAAAATTAATTCAGCAGTTAAAAGGTTAATTATTAGAAAAAACTGCTCAGTAAAACCAAAATATGACTTCTGTATTATTCTGTAACCTACTAAACAAAATTTTATTTCATATATCTGGAAATTTAAAAAATTATTTCTGGTAGAAAACACAAATCGGTAACGCCGTAAATTTGTTCGTTTTTCGTTTAAGTTTTTTTTACGATTTTTTCCTAATTTTTATGAAAATCATATGTAATATAAAAAAATTACGTTCTCAGTGCATAAACTAAATTTAATATACAATACAATTTTTAATTGGATAAAAATTTCTGGTAGAAAAGTTGTTCATGGATCGAAAAAACAAATAGCACACATTATAGAAACACCAATATATTCCGTGCTTCGTTCAAAATTTAAAAGTAGCTGGGTCCTTTTAGATTGTTATTCATGATAAACTTCTTAAAATATTGATAAATGTTTCAAATAAAATATTATCAGGTGAAAAATGTGAAACTTTCGGAATGTTACATGGAAAATGACCGTACAAATTTGTTTCTAAGAAAAAATAATTTGTCTTTGTAAAACTATATAATAATTGCAAATACTCAAAGTATAACATTTGTTGGTGACAAAAAAATATTGCCGTTATTAAAATTATATTATTTTTATGAACTTGATGCTTGATAAGATGATAAAATAAGTAATTTAGAAAATATAATATCTTACCGAGAATAATAAATAATAAAATTAATTAAAATTGTTCGATATTTTCCGCCTTTATTTTTTGTCTTTATAATATTTTAATTCCGTGAAAAATCATTATGCATTATAACTACCTGTATTAATTATGAACATATTTCCATTGATCATTTTTCCTGCAATTTGTTTCAGTTTAATAATACGATTACTATCAGTCGCAATTATTGCCAGATTTCGTATTTGTATTTTAATTGTATCTATAATTAATATAATATTGTATCATAAAATTATCTATAGATCTATCTACAGCTGGCATAAGGGTACGATATAATATTTTTTGCCGTGTTAAATGAGGAGGATCTACCATAATTATTATAATTATCATAGTAATTATATTATTATTATTATTATTTGTTTTAGTTCTCCAGGGATGATTTTTCAAAAATTTATCATTTCCTCCCTTTTTTAGATTTTTTAATATACAATTTCCATTCACACAATTTTCTTATAACCGCATGCACAAAGCTTTTAAAGAAAAATCCTTATAATAATAACAATTATATTTATTATTTACATACACATTTTATCTACTTAAAATCTGAGCATAAAAAGTGTTGAGGGAGAGGTGAAAAGTATAAACCAATTAAAGTTACATCCTTGAATTTTGATATTTAAATTATGCATACATAGAAATCCATCCTCCTGGTTTTATGGGGGAGGGATTTGTAGAGATGTACAAAGCTATACTGCTATTACCTTCTTTCTTGAGTTCATATTGAAATCCAACCAAAATGTTATCACTTCAATCCGCCAATAAAGGAAAATAAAGACTCTAATTCCCGTGTTTGATTGCCTAATTTTACCCGAAGTAAAAAATATATAAAACAGATACAATATATATCAATAGTCTCTATTTTTGTGGAAAATTTGATAAAAAGAAAACCCATTTTTCGATAATAATTTGAAAAATTATGTACTATAAATATACCATGTGTGATATACATGGTATATTCGATAACTATTGATTTGAATTTTTTTTTTAATTCACCGAGACGGATGTATATGACGAATTGGTTTTATTTTAGATTTTTCGATTGAGTTGATGTCGTTTCATAATATTATTATTTATTTATTTATGAACATATTTACATTTATTTATTTTAAGATTCTGAGCGTATTTTTGATCAAATTCATAAATTTGCGTGGATAAATATATTAAACACGTTATTCTTTGCTTTTCAATAAAAATATAATAATAATAAAGAATTTTTTATGTGGTTTTCGAGATTTCGTAGTGGTGGTAAACAAAAAGAAAATACCTCCTCTCCACTATTACTTGAAAAAAAATCAATGTCTTATACGAAATTTATGCCAAAATAAATCAAATACCATACAATATCTCCAAAACGTCTGTGTATAAATACGAAATATACATAGTATTATAATCGTTAATGAAATTTCTTCACATTCAATATTATAATATATTTTATTATTATTTATGGATTACTGCTCATGAATCGAAAATATGTCGTAGTATCCGGATAAGTCACGTCGATTATGTTATTATGTCAGATTCACTTTTATCTCGTAATACTCTGTAGTCTGTGATTAAATTATGTGACCCTTCACGCTTATATTTACTTTCTGCCATCATCTCTACACACATTTACGACAATGCTCGTATCTATCTTAATGACTAAACTTTTTATTTGATTAACATGTATATATCATTTGTATACGGTTGATGTCTAGTGAGCAATTTTAAATTTAAATTTGAAAATTTATTTACGCGTTGACACCTCATCGGCATAATTATTATACACAAATATTATTTTAATGTTAAAGCTCAAGTTTTTTAAACGGTACATTATAAATGCCATTTTTTGATTTTCGACGCCATTTTTTAAATAATAGTACTTAAGTGGGCAAAAACGTAGGAAAACGTACAATTTCACGATTTCATTATTTTATAAAAACACGGACGACGTTTTCTACCAGAAAAAATGATTTAATCAAAAAATCACAAGTTGTTGTCTTTTTGATTTACTTTCTTACGACATCATCAACAAAATTTTGAGCCACTTTTGAGTTTTTAAGGAATTTTAATCTTTGGTAGTTTTTTACTGTAATTCGGTTATAAATACACGTAGAGACTTGAAACTTGGTAATAATACTTATATTGGACAAGCTAGGCGTGGTAAAATTTCCAAAATCATCGAAATTTTTTTTTTTTATAAGGCTCTTGAAATCAAATTAAAACTAAAATTATAACACTTCAAAATATGTATTACCGAACTGCGCTCGGAATCATCTTTCATTAAACAATGGTTTATCGTTGATTACAGATATAAATGAAATAACCTTGTTTATCCTATCTTCCCAACTTTTCACTCACAACAATGGCCGCTCCCATCACCAGTATCAACTTTTTTTTTTTTATATTGGTGTATTGATGGTGTTGTATATTTCAAATATGAATTGGCAGCTGAACTAAATTTAGAAGATACAATATTGAACACCCAACATCACCTTGTGTATTAGTTTATTTATGCCAACATACAATAATATAATATTTATTATTTGTTCATACCTCTTACGCATATCTAATGTCTATACAGTTCATCATAAAATGAGAAGGAAAACAAAATCGATAAACATTTTTTATTACCATTTGTACGTTTAATCGTAGTGTATTTCTTTCCAGTTTATACCACATAGACAACTTACTACTGGGTGGTTTAGGATTATAATGATTTAGGTTGCACCGCCTGCGAAAAAGGTCTAGACACGCCTATATGCTTGACTCGAAAGTATTATTATTAAATTTGAGGTTTTTTTTTTTTTTTTAGCTGCGGACCAATGCAGTATAAATTCTTATGCATTTCGTGGGTCTTCGCGTTGACCCGAATAAAGCTCACGGATAAATTATTATTATTATTATTATTATTATTATCATCATCGATTCAATCATGGAAATATATATATATCTATAATATGTATATAATTGTTATATTGCGCAACAATATATTATTTAATTCCAAATTTCGATTGAAACCGTATAATAGCGTAGTAGGGTAAGTAGGTGAGTATAGTTATGTCACCGTGTAATATCAATCTGGAATTGTAACCGAACGAGCGTTTATTTTTGAAACTCATCGTCGCTATAAGTTTGAAACGATTATACTTGCGAATTGGGATCTATCTAAATATTTTCGTTCACATAATGATATATTATATTAGGCGTGTTTTGGCGATGCAATTTTCGCTACTTGGCTGCAATATCGCCTGAAACATTTTGTTTACTGTACACCATTTTACTAAAGGATAACTAGTAACCAAAGTTTTTAATTGTTTAATGATTCCGGTGACCCGGTTGTCGAAAAGTGTATTAATTTGTCAAGCATTACAGTATAAAATATAATATCAGTTTGTTCGTTAAACTAGTAACCAGGTTTCTTAAAACTTCATCGCCAAACCACGACTATTTTAAGTTGACAACGATAATTTATTTACAAACTATTGCATCTTTATTTATTAATATACAATTAAATGACAATAGACAAAAATACTTTTTATTGCTTATTGATCCAATTTTTTAAATTTAAAATATTAGACTGCAAATGTCAATACATAGGTTTTTTTTTTTATTTTTTTTTTGGGTGAAAGGAGGGCGCAACAAGATTAATACTATACTCCACTCATAATTGTTTTTTTTTCGCAATTATTTATCGTTGATTAAATTATATAAATTAAATAATCCTATACCCTTTACTTTTCAAACTTCTCACAGTGGCCTACTCACGGTGGGAGAAGTACGTCCTGATTTTTTTTATGGATTTTTAACAGTGAGTATACTTATAATTGGCTATATTTGTTGGTCCAAAAATTGATTTAACTAATTATGTTTAACAATAGCAATACAAATTGTAATTGTGTACATTTTTTTGTTGTTATATTATTATTTTAATTTCAATACGAGCACGCAATCGATACAGAACATAACTCGTTGAATACTATACAATATTATATTAACAATAAAAAAAGGTTAATAATAATAATACAAATATAAAAACACGTTTCAAGTTCCTACAGTCGTGAAAAAAGAGAATAACTTGCTAGTTACACATCGTAGTGAATTTTAGTATTGCGATTTATATTTATTATTTATACATTTGTGGGCATAGTAAATTATTAGTTTGTATATTATGTCCTAATATCGATTGTTTACACTTTAAGTACGCCCGATGAACCTACTTAAACCCATCTTAAATAATAACGCCGAAAAAATTCGATAAATGCAATTATATTTTCGATCAGTTTAGAATACCTGCAGTTCCACGATTGTCTGCTGCCTTGTGATCATTATTGCGTCGTATTCTATGAACCAGAGGTTTTAAATTTTTACCCCGAATCGTTATTTTTCTTTTCGTGCTTACCTATATATATATATATATATATATATACTTTTTCTATATATATATATATATAACACATCTTCGCGTTTTAATTGGGTATACCTATGGTTGTATATCACGTCGAGTCGTTAACAAGTCCGCGGATTTTCCTTTTGATAATGATTTCCATATATCTATTTTTTTTGGCCACACTTTACGCAAACGTTACTCCGATTCTAATCTTATTTTATTTCATAAGTAGGTTTTTATGGAAATTAGAAATATTAATATATTATTGGTGTATCTGTTAAAGATAATGTCGTATGCTAATAATTAATAACTGATTCCTAAACTTTTACTTTTTATGTTACTATACAGCTATAATAAGTCGTCGCTTACCGTTAATGTTGTTTCGGATTAAAATTTAAAAGTTTATACGGATTATACAAATTAGAAACTACAAATATAAACTATAAATCAGCGTGCTATTTTTGATTTATCTTCGATACGTATATATATATTATATCTTTTAAAGAAATAGGTATACTTAAAAAGGAATATATGGGATATATATAGGTAGTGTAGGTGTGTACACAAAAGTTAAATTATGTCTTTAATAACGGAATAAAAAAAAAAAAAAAAGAACTTTAAAAACCTTTTATATAATAGTTAATATCTCACTGTACATACTTAAATTAAAGTTCTACAATTTATTATCACTAGCTGTCATATAACAGGTACACTTTTACTTAAATTTTAATTTTTATGGAGGCATTGTCAACTTCAATACATAATAATAATAACATAATATATTTCTATATGGTGATATTATCATTTGATAAATATATATTTTACTTTAATATAAAATTATTCAATATTCTTACTTCAGCGAAGCGACAAATGACAAAAGCCAGAAAAAAAAGTGATAAAAAGTCGATTAAAATTAAATTAATAATAATATTATTAATTAATAACGGCAGAAAGTTTAACGTTAACCAAATATTATAGTATGCGAATGAATTTCTCATTAAAAACAAAAATTCACAATTAACATTTGATATTTTTATTTAAAAATAAAAGCAAAATACAAATATTAATAATATATTTTGACCGTCAATATTTTGTTTGTATTATTATAATACAAAATTTAGAATTGAGATCTAATAGCATTCAAATATATTTAACCAAAACTTAGTTATCATGTTATAGCTATAATTTATCATTTTATCATAATAAATATCGAAATCTATGTCAAAAATAATTGCAATGCATTAAATAATTAAAAAAAAAAAGAATTTTCGTTTGTTATAATATATTTAAATATTAAATACAATACCACATTTAGGACAGCAAATCACAAAAAAAAAACCGTCAAGTTAAGTATTTATTTCCGGTCGACACACGACAGTCGTTTTACCCACTTGCGTAAAAATATTACAAAAACTCTCGAAATGACGTATTTTTTTACGATTTTAACTCTCTACACATCTTAGCGTATAAATACGATGTTTTAATATTTAATTGACGATGAATTTATTTATTAAACTCGTAGTTTGTATAACAAACTATAATAGCATTAAAATTGAGAATATAATTTTTAATTGGCTGTCAACTTCGTTCAATCGTTTTACTTTTAGAATCGGATCTAATGGTTTTATCAAGATTTTTTTTTTGTGTTTGGTAGCCACTTTTCGAACAAAAAACTAGCTCCGATGTATCAAGTATAGCACCTTTTATGAAAGTACTTTTTTTTTCTGGTTAACCGAGTAATTTTTTTTATTTTTCCGAGGGGTTTTCATAATAATTGGAAAAAACCGGAAGAAGACGAAAAATAAAAATTGATACATTTACAGCATTACATTGTAATTACATATGTAAAATAATAATAACATTATTTTACATTTTTACGATTTATGTTTTCCACCAAAAATATTGCTCTATTAAAAAATAACAAGAAACCTTTATTGTCACATTTAAGATTTGATTAGTAGTAGTAGTAGTTTTTTTGTTATCAATCAGTTAAACAGTTAAACATATTCTTAGAGGCTTTGAATTTTGATATAAAACTTATATTTATCTTTTTCTAGATATGATAAAATTATAAAATATATGGACATTTAATTTTTCGTTCAATGTAATTGGTATTTTGTACTCTTTAGATTTGATCCAAACAGAAAAATTGTTCGACTAAACGGAAATGCTTGAAAATTTAACTGAAAGTTCATTATAAGTTATACTTAAAGGACAGAATAATAATTTAATGTACCTAATGTATTATTTTCTTTTTTTTATATATATGTATTTTAATATCAAATTTTAAGAAATATCGTAAATATTATGGTCTTCCAAAACATGTAGGTATAACTGAACTTCCTTCCAAACCGTTTTTCGTTAGCAATGGTTTATCGTTGCTTTCCGGTATAAATTAAGTAACTTTATTAATCCTACCTTCTTAACTGTCCACCTACAAACAGTGATATATCAATTTAATACTAACTCTCTAACTTTTTTTTTCATTTATTTCAAAACACTAAAAACGTTTGTACCAAACCGTTTGTAAATTCGTTTTTAGAAGGAACAGAACTGAATCGTTTATTTCACAAGGTCTCTGAGTAGATGCGAGATGATTTAAATGATCATTAAAAAAAAAAAAGACGGATATATTTCCCACGTGGGTGAACCATCGTTGTAAGTTAGAAGTTAGGAAGTAGAGAAAAATTTAATGTATATCTGTACACTATGATTAACCATTGCTAACGAAAAAAACGATTCTCAGCGAAGTTCGGTTGATTGTGTTGCTTTTTCAACAATATATATGTCATATTATGATAAAATAATTACATGTGCATTATATAATTTTCTATAATTACCTAATATTTATATAATATTGTTCTTATTTTACCGTTTTTCCTACGTTTTTTCCCGGGTTTTGAATTTATTTGAGAAAAAAAATGACCTCTCTAAAGTACCTTCTCAGTCAGATTTCCTTTCAGAAAAAGTGCTATCATTTTAAATTGGCAAAATTTCTGGATAATTAAGACAGGTGCAGCCACTGATATAGGTAATTTAATGTATACCTGTAAGAAACAATAAACCATTTCCACAGTTCAGTTGATAATGATGCTTTGTCAATAATATATGTGTAATATTATAATATAATAATTAAATAGGCATTATATATTTTCTTTAATAATATTTGTTTTATGTTGTACCGATTTTCCCGTTTTCCCATTTTTTTCTCGGTTTTTCACATTTGCTGGGAAAACACTTGTAAAAATTAAAAAATAACCTCCTTAAAGTACCTCCCTACACTGTTTTCTAGCCTACCCGAATGGAAGTCATCTATAAGTTATCGAGTTTAACTGATCCATCATTCATATTCTTCTTGTATTTACATCCGTTTGCCGAACCTTCCGTAAGTCAAAAATTCCGTTTGCCATGAAAAATACGTTAAAATAACCGGATATACATATACAAAAGTTAGTTTCTACGGTAAACAAATATTTTATGGTCATAGGGGAGAGGAAAGAGAACTAGTTTTCAGATGAATTTAAATTGTAAATAAAACTTATCCATTTAGACTAACGATTTTTTTTTTTTTTTTTTGTCATTTTGGGGGTTTCTTAAATAAGTGATTCGATTATAGTGTATAATACCTACAAGTATTCTGCTAAATCTTCCTGAACACAACTCGTTAACTGCAGTCCTAATTTACATAAATAGTTAATTTCAAGTACTGAAGTACTTCCTAAATGTGAAATTATGTTTCACCGGAAAGGGAAGATTACTTTATCGTATATAATATCTGGGTGAATAGGAAAAGGTAGTTTTATAGGTACTTAGGGACAACGGTTAACGTAAACTATAATAATAATATAAACTCGTACTATTTTTCGTTTGGCCTAAGTTAAATATAGTTTTAATTTTATAATAATATATTATCATAATATTTATTATTTTTATAGAAAAGACTTCTGTGATGTACCCGTTTAAGAAATAATTTCAACTATTAAAGTAACTTAGTTTATATACATATAGTAAGCCAAATATTTGGCGATACGTGACCACATTTATTTTATTATATTTTTTATTGTGATAACTGAACATCTCACTTAGGAAAGTGCGAACTGTTCAGTTGGCCAATTCAACTCAACAGTTGGTTAAGCGAATTTCAAGTTTACAAAACCGTGTTAATTTTCACCCCATCTCTCCCCGAGATCTTTTACTTTTTTTATGAACATTGATCTGGAAAGTATCTAATCTAATATGATATTCTGGTATGTTTTTCATACTTCCCATTACAATATGATATATACGCACTCTCGTAAAATATTACTGCATAAAATAGGCAAAAAATAAAAAAAAATAACCACACCCTTAGGTATACAATACTGTGGTATTACATGAATAAATCATGTATTTATATAAACATGTTAATTTACAGCGAATTTCGTTTTATCTCTGTATGAAATGCTCTTCTCTCTATAGCAAAATAATCAGAATGATAATATCAGTGAGACTTGCTTGTAAAACTCAACATTAATTACCTATATATTGTGACGATTGAGGACAAAAAATACATTCTAGAATTTATAATAAATGTATTTTTTTTTCTTCCGTAGTTTTATCAGTAAAATGGGAAAATCTTAATCAATTTTATGTTTTTAATTAGATATTTTACAATGACGGTATAGTTAAAGAAATATATGAAAAGAAAACAAATCTGTAATGGTAAATGTTTGATATGTATTTCCATAAGCTCCGGTGCGATTAAACAAATTCCAAAATATCGTTTAAACTGCATTATAAACACGTAATTTAGACTTAAAGTGTCCGTTGTTAACGAAAATTACGTTTTTAAATACCACTAAAGCTATATTAATTAAAATGAGTTTCGATAAACCCTGCAGTAGTAATTATTTATTATTACCAAATATTACTTGTATACTTACTACGATTTGGAGTAGATACCCAATTAAAATTGTTAAAACATTCAAAAATTCTTATCTCTTAAAGAAAGTGGAAGGAAATATTTATATTTAAGATTATATTTTTTATTATCTGCATTTTAAGGCACTTCAATAAAAAGCAATTTATTTTTTTACTTTAAACTATTTTCATGTGTTTTTCTTTTTTAATACATACAAATTTTCAACTATGTTTACCGTATATAAGTATTATTTATTTGTTTTTATTAACGCAAGTTCAGTTAATTTTTACAAAAATACAAGTATCAATAGAAATTAATCATAAAAAAACATTTCTGGGTAAATTGATAAATCTAGATTTAGGTAAGGGTGATTTCTACCATAAGCAGTTAAATGAATCGGAGTAAATCAGAGTATTGTCCATGGTTTGATAGGCTCGTGGAACTGGATTCTTGCTTGAATGTGAGGAACATCAAAAGAACCATTTAGAAGGGATGAAATAAAGCTATAAATCGGCAGAAATACGGCGCCGTCGGAAAGCATTTAAATATGGAGAGACTGACAAATAAGCGATTAGTCATGCAACTACTCCATATTCATACTAGTTTTATTTATTTGCTTATCTCCCCCTTTTTTATTATAGAGACGATACTGTAGTACATAACTAAATTTAAATAAACTTTGGAAAAACCGCAAGGCCGTATCATATTGACTTAATTTTTGAATATTAATAATTCCCGGTCTATTTTATATTTATCCAATGTATATTGTTTAAAAACTGCGTGTTTTTGCCATTATTCCGATTATAAATCTCAGTAAATTGTTGATATAAATAACAAAAATAACGACATTTTCAATATTTTAAAATTATTTTTATTCTTCAAAAAATAATTTTATTTAAAAAAAAACGTATCGTGGCACTTAATGAATTCGTCCTCTATTTAGTTTTATAAAAGTTGATTTTACACTTAAAAAAAAAAATTAAGCGATTTTAACCCAGTCTGTGTAAGTATAGTGTTTGTTATATACCTGTAAGTTAGACTAGTGGGTACCACATCTTCTTAAGTATTCAAATATTTTTATAAGTAAAATTAAAATACATGAAAAAGAAATTTAATATAAATACATTATTGGATTTTTAAAAATGTCTAACTCCGAGTTAGGTTATAGAAAAATGAGTGTATAATAATATTTTTGTGCAGGTATTTTGTATTTAGTTAGGTACCCAGAACAGTTAGGAAATTTATGTAGATTATATGCTTTTATGGAATTTCATAAAACCTGTCCTTTGAGCTACGGAAATTGCAATTAGGTACCTAATAATCAATTTGGGTAGGTGCCGTTAGATCCCATCGTTTTATTATAATATTTAGGTAATTTAAAGGAATTGTTTATTTAAAATTTTTTAATAGAACGCGGTTGGAGTTTGATAGTTAATAAAATGACTTTCTATAAAGGTTATAATACATATTAAAATAATCGTAAGCACGCGTTTTTACCTATTCTTTTTTTTTTTATCTACTTGATCTGCTTAATAGTTAAATTAAATTACAGTCAACAATAAAATAATATTTTTACGAAGAACGAAAAGTATACTCGTATTTATCAATAACAAGCAACAAATGCACTATTAAATAATGTTGGGTATTTCTTTAACCGATAATATTAAATAATCTTAACGCTACGGTGCACTCCAGTGGTTGAAAATATTTAATTTTGTACGATAGTTCTCAAAATCCGATTTATTTGATTTAACTTTGGAAATCCATCTCAATCGGTCAAATATTAATAATGTGAATATGTAGTGTAAAATTGTTGCAGTTATTTCTTCGAAAATTCAATTTAAAATGATGAATAATGCGTTTAAAATAAAATGGGAAAAAACCTCAGTAAACTATACTCAGAACTAAACTGTGTATTTTTTTTTTTTTTTATGGATTTAAGTTAGCTGTTACAAAATAAAAAATAATTCAAACGCTCTCGATATCTATCCGTTATCTGTTAGGTATCTACTCCTATTATTAGTACCATTAAACATCGCTGTCAAACGGAACGTTTTCAATCATATTATAATAATTCTCAATTCGCTATCCGCATTGACGGATAAGTATCTACAGATATATTCATATAGAAACAGAAACGTACATAGCATTCTAAACGACTGGTGAAACGCAATAACAATTATTACCTATACCATCTGACGTTAGTCTAGAGTATTGTTGTAATATATTGTGATATATATTGAAATTATCGTATAAAATATTCATTCTCAGATCGATCACCCGAGTTAAGAGACATTATAGTCTATGAAAAGTATAGTAAGCATTGAAAAGTTTGCCATCTCTTATACCTCATTGTTTGACCATCCTTCTATTATTATGATTGAATAATATATTATGAACTATAAATAATATTTGTACAAAAATATTATAGTATTATTACGAAATTAATTTGTACCAACTGAGAATAATGAATAATATAATATGTTTAATATACACACTTCATGTAACTATATACGATATAGTAATTAATTTTCTATTCTCGACGTTTAAAATACACAAATACGATATACGTTATAATAATTGAATTTTTAATTAAACATCATCCCACGTGCAAATCTACCGAAATATGGGCGAATAATAATTATATTTTAAGAAACATATTGTGTATTATTATAAGAACATAACTGCAAAATTATTCATATTGAATCCGACTAAATATACCTACTCAAGCGTGTATTACTATATACTAATATAAATTTACACTACGCTTATAACATGAATCATACATAACGCAATATATAATATCATTTTCTCTATTATCTACCTAATTAAAATGTGTTTTTAATAAAATCGACAGTAAATAACGAAATAACAAATACTACAACGATTTTCATATTTTCACTCCCCGACTATAAATTATTTATAGAAGGGGCCTATTCCTATAAGACAATAAACTATCGCCTAAACTCCCCCATTGCATACCCTACGCACATAGTGAATGAGCCGTTTACATTTTTCTTCCGTATAATTACTTAGAATTGGTTTGGAATAGTTTTGAATTTTATATTAGTACTACATATATCACCTGTACTCATATCTTTTGTATAATTTGTATAATTTTACAAGCTTGTAATAATTAAAAAAAAAAAAATTTTTTTAGTGATTTTACATTATTTTCTTAAGGTGTGATTCCTATGCACGCGTCTAGAGACGCGCCGCCGACGCGGCGCGATTTACTTTTAGCCACGCAGGTACTACTTTACTTGTTTTTAAATAAAACCGATTCCTATGACCGCGGCCGCCGCGCCCGTCGGCTGCCCGGTGACGACCACTTCGAGAGCACTCATATCGCACGAGCCGCGCGGTTAATAGCTAAAATATTCATTTTTTTTTTTTCAAAGTAAGACATTTTTTGAACACTGTGTGACATTAAATGTCTTCATCAAAGGTATTGATCACAGTAGAAGAAGACATACAATTGGCTGAATGTGTAAGGGAATATCCATGTCTATATGACCTAAAAATGCTAACTAGGTTCAATATAAAATTAAATTGCACCCAGCTTAATCTGAAAAATTCCCTGAATTTGGTTTCGTCTCACCATAAATGCTTTTCAATCAGGACACTCAAAAATTCTTCAGCTTCCCTGGCTAAGTACATTTCATGCACTTTATTTTTATTTTTTGTCAGAATGTATTTTACAATTGTTTGTTCTTCTTCTACTTGTTGTAATAGTAGTAGTTTTAAAATACATTTTTGTTTTTTTGTTAAGGACATGATTAATAACAAATTAATAACAATAATAATATTTTAAAACACACTTATATGAATATACAAGTACCTACAACCTAACTAAACAGAGCCCTTGATACAACTGCGTGTACGTGCCTAATTATTTTAGTGCCGTTAAGCCGCGCGTCTCTAGACGCGTGCATAGGAATCACATCTTTAGGAAGTGACATTTGCTGGCTCTGTCTTTCTAACGGGTAATATAATAAAAATATGTTTAGGTGAAAAACTAAAAGCTCTTTTTTTTTTTAAATCATTTAAATTTTTCCTTTATTCAATTTTAACATAGGTACAATTTTACAGTTATTTGTACTTTTTTTCCTGAATAGGCAATTAGTTAACTACCTATTCCGAATTTGATTTGTAATGTTTCAACAAACTAAACAAGTCTGCAAATTATAAATATGCTCAAATAAAATTTACATCTTTTTCCAAACTTTATTTCTTTAATAATTTAGAAACACAAATGGAATTTGCTTTCAATGTTATTATTTTTTTCTTTTTACCTATCTATATTTTTAATCAATATATTTTTTTTCTTTTGCTGTTAATATAATAATAAGATTTCACAATTAAATCTAATATTAAACAGCGTTATTTCAAAAAAAAATTAATGCATTTTATTTGTTAGAAATATATCATTACAACTTTTTCTTTTTAAGAAATTAAGATTTAAATCGTTGGCACTCTGAAAAAAAACAAGTGAATATACACAATACATAATGTAGACAGATCAACATAAATAAACTTCATTGACAAACAATTTCTTCTCTTTACTTGATAGTTCTTCAAGAAGAGCTGTCACTACACAGTTTAATTTCATAGATGTCAATATCTAATATACTGTACTCTCCAAACAATATTATTCCCATTTTCTCTATTTCTTCAGTTAATTCCATCCAACTAACGCTTTACTGGATCTTCTTTTTGAGCATTTTGACCTGTTGGTCTCCGTTTTTTAACTATTTCGATCCTTGTCTTCTGGAATTCAAAACGAAATATCATTATGAACATGCTGTTTTAATGCCACCAAGTTTCTCAAAAACCTTTTAGAACTAACTAAAATAAAGATAAACTCGTGTGCAATTATAGTTGAAATACGTAAATTATGTATATACATACACACAAACTGTCCTTTATAATTAGTGTAGTGCTGCAGTAAATCAAGTTGATTTTGAGTTTATGTAAATAATATAAGTAAACGGTGACGTCAAATTCTATTTTAAGCTCGAGACTCAGCCTAACTTTTAAAAATAAGTATAGGGTCGCTTTATTTTGCGTCGAAGTTTGGTTACCAAACCGAATGAACACAACTTTACAGAAATAAAAACCTACTGTAATCATAATTTTAGATATAAAATGGGCTGTGTTTAGTTATTGGGGCCTCTAGAAATTTCTTTCACACAATTAAATTTTTAAGACTTCGGTGATACTGCAATAAATTGACGTCCTAGGATAATGGGAACGAGTATAGCCACTGTTATAGATAAATTAATGTATACCTGTAGGCAACAATTAACTATTGCTTACGAAAAGACGATTATGAACGGAGTTCAGTTGACAGTAATGCTTTGTCAACAATATATTTATATTTTCTAGTAAAATAGGCTATATTTTCTTTAATATTATTTGATTAATGCTATACCTATTTTCCCAATTTTTCCTAGTTTTTATCGGATTCCAATATTTTATCCTGGTTTTTCACATTTGCTAAGAAAACTCCTGAGAAAATCGAAGAATAACCTCTTTATAGTACCTCCTTACGCAGACTTCCTTTCAGAAAAAGTGTTACAAGTAGAAATCTGAGCAAGTCTTCTGATAGAAAAGTTGCGTACAGATAAAAAAAAAATAAACATCTTTGTACAACTATAAGCTTCTTTGCTCCACTCAGAATCTTAAAGTTTAACGTTAATTAATTACACCGTTATTCCGAAATTGTACTCAAATATTTAAATATATCTTTTTATTTTTTAAAAAATATTTTGAATTTAAAATAAGTTATTTTACAAAATTAATAGTTAGGATGTCACCACACATTAAATTTTAAATGGATCATTTATAAATAATTTAACGAAACTTTGGGCAAAAATAAAAATATATTAACTCAAAAATATTCCAATCCACTTTAAAATAAATTTAAAATGAATCATGTGTTATCATTAATTATAACAAGTATTTATTATTGTATAATCATTTCACGATAGATATTTATGTGAAAACCATTTTGAGAAACATAATTTTTTTTATATATTCTACTTGTATATGTAGATTTCACCTGAAAACAAATCGATTTTTTTCAAATTAAACTATCGTCGACCACCCCCAGTGCTTCGTAATCATATCTAAGCTCATACATTGCACGAATCGTATTTCGGACTACGAGCTAAGGCGGGATGGTTTACCATCAGCTGTGGTCCAGAAACCCCCCGGTGGTAATTTTTTCCACTATTTTCGCACTATAGTTTTTAATTATACTCTCACTTGACGTGCGACTAATACGACTTAAGCCCTTATCAAGATTAAAAAAAAAAATAAAAATTATAAACCTAAACCATAATATAGCTATCTATGTATATAATATGAGTATGTTAATAATAATGCATAAACCACTGTTGACTTTTATTTTTTTTAAATATAGTCGAGAATAATAGCAAAAGCCTTCAAATTTCGAAAATGACATTTTACTAATTTATAGTATATTTTAGTCACTGATTTACTCGAATATCGTTTTTTAACCACCAAAAATGTCAGTACAAAAGCCAAATATAAATGACGTTTTTATTTCACTTAATTTTCTAAAATGTACGAGTTATTTAATTTATAACATTTCGTTAACCGGTAAATTGCATAGTTAAAGAGCATTCTTTATTTTGAAATTTTAATGATTTTATACGTGTTAGATTCTTATTGTAGTGTATATATTAGCGTATATGATGTACTAAAATATGTTTTTTTTTCGGAAAACACTTTTGTAATTAGAAACAATGCCCAAGTTTTTTTGCATCGTACCTTAAATGATGCGACTTTTTTTTAACCTGTGGTACTAAATTTGAAAATTTTTTTCAAGAATTCTGATGGAAGAATTTTCGAAAAATATTTTTTAAAAAGTAATAAAAATAAAAACTATAAATAATGGTACAAACTGCTATCAGTATCTATTATACTATAGTATATAAGTAAACAAATATATCCTTCATTAAGGGGCCTATCTATGATATAAAGTATGTTTGGCATTTTAATTACGATTTTAGTATCCCTCGCCATATTTTAAAACCATAGAGTAACTATGAAATTATTCAAATTAAGATTTTCGCCATCTGAGGTCTATTCAATTTGTGTTTTTTGGTTACCCAAAATCTTTTAAAACACATACGGGAATTTCATCCATTAAATTTTGAGTGAAGCGAGGAATTACGGGCTAATTATATTATGATATATGCTGTTTTGTTTAGTCTATAAACAACTTTTTACTAGAAATCTTGCTCCAAATTAGCTAAATCTTGCTTTATTTTATCTATATAGTTGGTACATTAGGAAGATAAAGTTAGTCAAATAATGACAGTAAATGTATTTTAAACAAACTTTAAACGTTTATGAAAACATTTTGGCGTGAATCTAGAATATAATGAAGTTGTTTAAGAAAAAAATAAACGAGGATGCCTAGTCAATTCTCCTTATACTACAATAAAATGTAAATCCACATACCCTCGTTTAAATTAAGTATATCGAATTAAACAATCGTAGAACACCGTATGTGTTAAAATAAATGGCATTGTAAAAAACATAATCAGTTGGATCCTATAAACCATGGGATCAGCACCAAATATGCAGCTAGTAATTTTTCCTTCGACTGGTCCACAAAAACTAGTTGCCGAAAAGTTTCATATTTTCTAGGCACTCAGATATTTAACTTGATGTCCAGTGATATAGCTAATATGCCGCTACCCATTTTCAAAAAAAAAAAAAAAATTCCCACTGGGCCCAATATGAATATACTGTGTCTAAAACTAAATATTGAATGTAACATTCTAAATAATGAGTGTAATGTCATTGAAATTATTTATGTATTCATTATGAAAAATTCTTTATTTTTCTTTATATAAAAATGTAATATATATATATCTATATCAGTAAGAATTATTTGTAAACCAAAATAACCCTGGACCTCCTCACGAGTTTTTCTGAGAAAGGTCTAGTTATCTTTCGATATTAATTTTAAAAAAAAATTTTTTGAACCTACAGTTATTTATTTATACGGAGTAAACTCTAGTTTACAAAATATGAATTATTATTATTATATATTTACATATTTTATTATTACGTATCATTTATTGAAGAATATTAAATAATATGTTTGATAAAGTTGATACTATCAGATAGTCAGTCCAGTCAATTGGTTATAAAAAAACTATTTCTGGTCAAATATCCAACTTGAGCTATTTGAATGTTCAGTTTTGTCAACCACCCCTATATTCTATATTTATGCCCCTATCCTACATTCCCAACTTTAAAATTTATCTTCTTGTTACAATTAAGGTACCTACATTATTTTAATTATTTATATTCAAATCTCATGACAAATGAACAAATAATAATAATATTTGTTTATGTTTTCGTGTCCTATTATAATCTATAACAATATTATTCCTAACTGCACATGATGATAAAAGTTTCATAATACTGTTGAGCGTGTCACTGTTTAAGAGGGAATTTGAAAATATGGAACATTATATAGAGTAATTTAATTTATATCTTTATATTTCATCTGCAAAAAATAAACCATTTTTGACGAAAAACGATTCTGAGCACAGTATTTATATTCATATTTTTCTCGTAAATAAAACTCACTAAAATAACTAAAATTACAGCGAATATTCACAATTTTTCCCATTTATTACAAAAATACAATGAAAACTAAAAAATAACCTCCAAAATTCACCAACTAAATCGAATATGCTACAAGAGAAGCTCTATGAAGTTATTGATTCGAACAAGATTTCTGGTAGAAAAGTTGTATGCTGTCATAAAAAAAATAAATATAGCAGTAAAATCAATAAATTTCCCGCTTCGCTCAGAATCTAAAATCACAAGAGTATATTTATCGTTAGAGCATATGCTTCGATTTAATAGCCCAAAGACAAGTGTTTTCTCGTCAAATCCCGTCGGAATAAGCTCTTCTTATAATATTTTATTCCGACCCGGTATTATTATTATCTGGAATATTATTTTTATATCATTCAATGCCTGCGACGATGATAGTAATAATATAAGCTTTATTGGCTCTCTTTAACCGGCTTAACTAATGCACGAGAGTACTTCTAGGTGCCCAACAAGTCCCGGGGTCGATAATTCCGTGTCACTTAACTATATTATTAGTTCTTCGTGCAATTGAACTAAATCGCGTGCTCGAAATATACAAATAATACAAAATAGCGTACAGACGTGTGTTCGTGACATTTTACCATGCGAAAGGTTTGTTTTCGTGTAAGTACAGTTTTCGTATTTACAAAGTTTCAGATTTTATAGTGTAATAGTACTATATATAATATACGTTTTCTGTTACTTTTATTATTTAAAGTAATCAATGTAGCAGCTTTATTACAAAAACCGCTTCGAACTGCATTGGCGTAGCCAGGATATTCAATGGGGGAATTTAGGCTTTAGGTATATGTAATAGATTGGTTGACACTAAACATATTTTTAACGATGTTATACTTTATTTGAAACATTTAAAAAGTCAACAATTTTAATTTTAATTGCATAACATTAACCGTTTTTTTCTTGTTTTGATCGTTAATTTATTTAGAACATCATCAGGGTCAATGATTGTATCATTGAGTATATTCATTATTGCTAAATCATTCAATCTACTTTCATACGTGGTGTTTCGTAAATATTTTTTTTAAATTGTTTAATGTTGAAAAAAATCATTCACTGCTAGCAATTGTAACTGAGTTAAGTAACCCTAGGTACCTACTTTTAATGAGTTTTTCGTTTTTCTTGAAAATTTTTAAATTTTAAACATGTGTGAACATAATATCTACATTTATCAATTTACTATAAATATAGCCAACTCTATGAAGTTGATGTTATTATGATATTTTGCAGCCAAATATTAAACAAATTATTTTAATGAAATACTTATTAATGTGACATAAACTATATATGATGATGTATGCGAACAATTCTAAAAATATTTTTATAGTATACTATAATATGTATTTATCGCATGATTCATGACCAAAACAAAGAATATTTTACGAGTTCATCAATAATATTCGCCTTAATTGCTTATACCAGAATTTTCACTTACTCATATTAAAATTGATTCTTTTTTCATGAACCCACCAATTGTATGATTTCGAATGAATTTGATTTGTGATTTGTTTTGTTCATTGTGGAATCATTTAAGCTTTAGTTTAACTTTATTATTTTTAATTTTTCACACCTGCACGTTACACACCTAAAATGAGTATCTACTTTGGATTTTTAAATCCCCCTCTTTCAATCACAGATTTAACAGTCAATTTTTTTCTAGAAATTTTTATATTCATAACATTAATAACAGATTTTTTTACGGATTATAACAGTTTAAATTTTAGACCAGAGAAGTAATTTTTAAACGGTACAGTTAATTTTTGAATATTATGACCAATTTTTACTATTTTTTTTTGTGATTTTTGATTATATAATCCAAAATGTCTTTTTACTAAAATATATATATAGGTTGGGTAGTCCGGTGGACTAAACGCGTTTTAGTGTGTCATACTATTTTTCATCAATGTAACTATAGATACTTGCACTAAACAGGGATTAAACTGTATTTTATCCACTATAATAACGCTAAAATTATGAGAACATTATAGTATACTTTAGTGTTGTTAATGTACCAAAAATACAAAGATTCAAAGACGACGTTTTACGTGTTTTCATTTTTCACTTACTGGCTCAGTACAGCGCGTAGTTTTTTTTTCTTCATCCATGTTACCAAGGTAGTTCATTCTATTTCAAGTCAATATTAGACCACCAGACAGTCAGACAAACTCTTTATTTTAAGTTTTTATAGTTGTTATGGAATTTTTATTTCTCTTAATTATTTTTTTTTCGTTTAAAACTTTTTCATTTCGTCGTGTTACTATGGTTATCCATAATTCAATTAAACTAATTTAATTTTCATACCAAAAACACCTAAAACCTTTCATCTCCTTTGAGAATTATTTTCGCGAAAAAAAGCAGCCGTTGTTTTTCCCCAAGGTCTCGTCTATCCTTATAAAAAAATTTATAGAAATTTATAAAAACACCGAAAGTGACTTACTTTTACATTTATCAATAAATAAAATTTAATTAATGTTCAAAAAATACCAAAAACCCCCCTGTCCCCCTTGCTGTCCCGTCCGGTGACGCTGGGGTCAATTTGTTTTTTATTTCATGCGTATCTTTAAAATAAGGGTAGCCCATGATTAAACCAAAATAAAAAAAATATTAATTATTCGTACCAAAAATATCTAAAAAACAATCCTATTTTACCACCTTAGGGATTGAATTTAAAAAAAATCCTTTCTTAGCGGATGCCTACGTCATAATAGATATATGTATGCCAAATTTCAGCCCGATTCGTTCTGTGATTCCGGCTAGGCCATGATAAATCAGTCAGTAAGAAAATGTTATTTTATGAGTATAGAGATAACCCACCAATGCTTTACTATTGCTAGATAATAGTGTAAATAATAGTACCTAATAATAATAATAGTTTTCTTGTCCATGACAACCCAATTATCATCCATATCACCATGGTAATCCACAAATAAAAAATTAGATATTAGTACCAAAAATACTTAAAAACCTAATTGTTGCAATTTTCATAGAAAATTCCCTATTGTTTTCTAGTAATAAAAATAGTCTTTGTTACTCAAAGATAATGTAGTATTAAAATAGTGAAAACATTTTTGAAATCGATTCAATAGGTTTTGAGTTTATTCGTTACAAAAATCCAAATCTTTCCTCTTTATAATATTAAGTATAGCTTAGTATGGAGACGTAATATATATATATATATCTATATAATTATCGAAATCGTTTACTATATTATTTTGAGCAACAAAAGAAATAGATGGGATGCAGGACTTTTAATACAAAAATTAAAACTGAAGAAAAATTGAGTAAAGATTGTTACTTATGTGCTTTTAATACCATTTTAAATGTTAAAAATTCATTATTAACAATTTGTTAAAAACCATAATCAGGGCCCATAATTAGATTACCTAGAATCACGAAATACGATTAAAAAAATAAAATTTAGAATGTAGGATAAAATATATTACAGACACTAATATTAAGTTTATTTGTTGTGTGTATTTTAAATGGCTTTAAATAACTAATACACTGCCGAAAAATTTTAAAAAACATTCCACGTTTAACATATGTAATATACATACGTGATCAGTGAAAATTTGCGGTTATTTTTTATTATATCTAAGGATGTAATAAAAATTCAAAATATAAATTAACAGAAACTGTTTTATTGCTTAGATATTTTTTTATTAATAAAAGAAATGACATTCACTTAAATATCATTGGTACATACCGATTATATAGACGAATTTGGTACCGGAAAGTCTCTATAATGTTTTGGATTGGAGCAAAATTTTTCATCGAAATTTGTATTATTATTTGTTCGAAATATATATACACGTATATAAAAAAAAGAAAAATGGTCTCCAGTTTCAACGAATATTCACCGAAAACATAATAATTACCATTGTAATTTTAAATCTCCGTTAATATAATAATCGATATCTCGTTATTAATTATACTGTGTGTTTATTAGACGTTTAATACAGCCAAGGTGCGCAGGTTAAAATAATTGAATTGTCAAATAATAATATTTCAAACCGTTATTGTAATGAGACCTATATAATAGAAACTAAATTACAGTTTAGACCACCTGGTTCAATTGTTTCTAATCCTTTATAAATATGAGGGATTAAAATGTATGCATAGGTATATGCAGTTGCAAAATAAATAAAGGGTTAATATGTTTAAAACGTTTTAAGCGTCCCTTTTCTGTTCGATTTTAAAAATATTTTGATGTTTAAATTCTTTTGAATTCTGATCGAAAATAATCTATTATTTTTACAAAGCTGTGTGTTATTAATGTTATTTTTTTTTTTGTGTGTACAGTCTTTGGGTATATAGGAATGTATATTTCGTTCGGTAACTTTTTGGGTTGCTAAATGAACACTGATTGTACTCAAACAATTTGTAAAGTCTTTCTTTGTTTTAAACATTTAAAACTGTTTGAAATATGAAATAAATGTTTAAATGGTTTTTTTTTAACGTGATGGTTTCTATCTGTCTTAGCTTCTAATATATAATACACATAAAACAATCAATTAGTGATTTGGCAAAATATAAAAAACATTTTACGCATTTTCTACGTTCGTATATTATACATTGTATACAGTTTAACTCATACTGCTAACCGAAATCATTACTAATAATTCACAAGCAAAAAAAATATATACATTTAACGTGTATCGTACGATAATATATGGAATATTGTTGTTTATTATACTTGGGATGTTTTATGCGATTCGATAAAATATTGTTAATAAAGTCAATAAAACACCTATCGTATATTGCGCCGGGTTGTTTATGAATAATAAAAAATTATGGCCACTCGCAGAACAGCGAAAACAAGTTTTACTCAGAATATGACCCGAGTTAAAATGTCTCCGGACATTACCCACATTATCACATTATGTGTGTGTGTGTATTTTTAAGTATAATAATATTACATCATGTGTTAAACGAATTTAAAATATACGTGTATAATATAAATTTAAACATTTGAAAAAAAAATATATTTATTTTCCAAAAATTTCACCTGAATTCGTACCTAGAATCCAAGAAATACGAAGGGAGAGTTTTTAGAGTCTGAACCCATCCCCCATTGCACATTGGTCGAACACAACTAAAAATTATTACCGTGCAAACCATTGATTGTGAACATATTAATTACGTTATAATGTTTTATTTAAACAATTATACGGTACGCACAATACTAATGCATGATACGACGTTGTTGATATAAAATAAACAGAATTACGATAACCATGATAACGCTTGAAATTACAACAATAGCGGCACATCTGATATTTGTTTGCTATACCTCCGTGGCTCCGTAGAATAGTAGCTGCATGGTACCTGATATTTTCCGGGGTATAAACTACAGACAGAGGTGTAATGGAAACCAAAGTCAGTCTGAGAGATTAAAATTTATCCAGGCCACCCAACAAAATACCAAACAAAGTTTCTGTCGCGTTTTAATTTAAACAAGTGGCGAAACCAGTATTTGTAATTGAGGGGAGTTTAATACATTTTTACTTTAGACACGAGTGAAGATAAGAGAGGGGAGTTTCGTAAAACGCTTATTTAATTATAGCTAATATTTATTTTATGTAATTTTGTATTAATTTTTGATGTTCGTAGTTCATTTACCAATTATACGTATTGGAATGTTTTTTTTTTTAAGAATAACATGTGGTTTTCGGTTTATGATATTTACATGTTAAAAAAAATTGGACCGCCTATTTGAAATATACCTGGGCGCACCCCTTAAACATATATTGTTTGCTGTTTTTATTTCAACGTTTCGCTCGACTCCGCGTTTATTTTTCAAGATCGTATTTTCACAATATTATCCTTATTACTAAGTAGGTCACTAAGTTTTCATGTCAATTACGTAAAGACGTATACTATATAACGTAGTTGGGTGTCGATTAGTGAAATTTATCGGACAAAAGCGCGAAACGACGATCATTATTTCCGTAATAATTCCTGATTTCTCGTCATCGCTACAATATAATAACATCATTGTGTAATAACGTTAAACGCTACACAATATTTTATGCGTACCTTGGTACGCAGTATATCCCCCTACCTACGTATTCGCGGAAAAGAATATGTTTTGCCGCGTATGCCGGGTAATCACACGCCATCATCACCCGTGTTTCGCGACATTATTGCAGACGGTGGTACGGCCAAGCACATTTCGCCGGGTTACGCGCCGCGCTTTATATCATCATACGTCTATAGCCGGGGACAACGCGAATGCGAATTCACGTGCTCTGTACGTTGCGTACACTTGAAAAATAATAGTCGATTTCCGTATTTGATCTGACCGTTTTCCGATGTATTATATAATAACAATATAAAACGAGAGGACGTTCCACTCCGCGTTACACACAGCATTACAGTAGAGAGAATTCCAATTTTAAAAAATTACCGCGGACCGAGAACAGGCCGAAGCCGCCGTCGATTGCCCGTAGAATTAAAGTGTAATGTTTTTCATCGGTATATTGACTTTACATATAGGTGTAGACAGTGTATAGGTTTGTTACGTGTAATAATTCAGAAAACAGAAATTAAATTAAATCACAGGGCGATCAATCCATCATAAGACACTCATTATCTCAGAAAGTATTCGCTTTTTTTAGGAATTTTTTTTTTTGATAATTTAAAAAACAAGCAGCTCTAAAATGTTACATTACTGTTAATTTTGTCACCTTTTTGATTTGGGGGGAGGGGGGTGAAACGACTACCTACTTTTGATTTTCAAATAGCAACGTATTATTGAACAACAAATATTAATAAAACTATTTTTCAAAATAATTCATCAGTTATTTACCATCAAAGTTTGATTCTCTTTGTGAGGTGCTATGTATTTCAGTAGCTATTACTCCATAATTCATTTTACTAATAAATAACTAATTTTAATAACAGGTAGGTATTTAGACATGTCTATTAATAATTTTACATGTGTACCTGTGAAATGAATAAATGATACATTGGATCTGCCATTATTTTTTGTTTTACTATAGTTATTTATGCAAGTATGACTATAAGATGTTCTTACGTAAATTCAAATTTTCGCCAAAAAACACTAAAACAGACTTGTCTTTTTCTTAATATTTGTCAGGTTTATACAATTTATTTTAATGTTAAATCATTATCAATTAGGTAGGTACTCATTCAAAAAAATAATATATTAAATGTTTTTAATATTTATGTTACATGCCAGTCACATAGACACAACTAGGAGGGTTGAGCACTCCCAGTTCAAAAACACCAAAAATTAATAAAATAACTTCTTCAGAAACATTAGAAAAATATTCTACTAGTAGTTTTAAAATAATGTTAGTATCATATACTTTAATATTATTATAATTTATATTGTAAAAAGTACAAATAATTTTAATTACAAACAATAGATATCTATGTAATGTAAATTTGCAAATTCTTTTATCGTTGAACACTTATTATTTTACACAATATTCACATTTTTTTAAAAAAATTTGTTTTTACAACTAAAGAAATAAGCAAATATAAAATTGTAGTTTCATTTTGTTTACAAACTTATTTATGGGAGTGAAAACTACTACCAACTATTTATTTTTAAATTGTAATCTATACTAAAAGTTCAATATTTAAATGGGGTATTAGTTAACATAAACTTTGGTGTTGAAATTTTTGATTTTTATCAACCCGTTCACGAAATATTCCATATTTAATTAAAGTTTGGGGGGGGGAGTAGTATTTTTATATATTTTGATCAGCTCTAAAGTAGCCCCCTTAAGTTGCTATAAAAAAAAAAAAAAATAAATTCATATGTAACCCCTTATAATAATAGATATACACCAGTATTCAGTAACATTAATATACCTTTTCTATATTTTTAACATTAACATTATTTCCTAACTCATGTTATCAAGGTTGTAATTAAAAAAATAAATAGTCTTAATTTTAAAATTTTTTTATCCACCATTTGTTAACAATAAATTATCTATGTAAGTACTTAAAGTATTTTACCCTTCATTTAATGCCTACAGTATAATATGTATTTATAATATCATAACTAAATATAATATGGTTTAGTTATACAAATGTTTGTGAACAAAAAAAAAAAGATGATATCTATTGGGAAAGTATCCTAATCTAAACAAAACATAATCCATTATTAATAATATAAAACTTTTTAATAAAATATGTGAATACTAGATGGACCATAGAGAACATTTTAGAGATATAAATATTACTCAGTGGCACGTACTCAGGTGGTCAGAAACTTTCTACTTTTCCAACATGCTATGTCAGTAGTAAATATAAACAATAATTTAAATACATATTAAACTTAAGACAATAGAACTAACTAAATAAGTAATGATAGCACATACCAAACATGTTTTTCAAATTTGTTTGTGCCATGTGCAAAAATGATACTTTGATAGATTTTTTTTCTTATAACTATACTATAATTTCATTATGAAAAATTCAACATTTTTAATTTAACATTTGATAATTAGATAGAGATAAAATAACCTTTTATTCAATATCAAATGTAAGACTATAGCTTTATTTTTAGAATTTTAAATGCTATTTATTGCTTAAACTGACATACTCTGGTGTCTTTACCCTCCATTTAAAATTAAAATATAAAACACCTATGGCTGCTAAATAAATGCCCTTAAAAATGTCATCATAATTTAAAAGCATAGAAGTATAAAACTTTTATTCAAATTCAATAAAACAGTTATATCAAAATATTCGTTATGCAGCAATACAAAATACGACTTGAGATTATAATATTTACCCATTCAAAAAATTTGAAAAACCTCAATATTAACTCTAGACTTAAAAACATATTAAAATTTAAAAAATGACATTAATAAAATTCTATCTTAAATTTAGTATATAATAAAAAATCTAGCTAGGAACACGAATCTAAAGAAGGAATTTTAGTGGCATTAAACTAATACAAAACATTATATCAATATAGTAGCTAATCTAAATACAATTGTTTATAATATTAAAGTGAAGAATTGTTTGAGTTTGTGATTTTTTATAGATTTTTTTTAAAATGAATATGCACTTACCACACTTTTAAGTTTTAATGATCGATGTTGATAACTAATTAAATTTAATTGTAATAGAATATCAGTAAAATTATAATAGCATTAGTTTTTAAAATTTTCATTTGAATTATTGTTTAATTTATATCTAGAATGCAACATGTCCAGCTTAAATTTGTAACTTCTTTAAAATTAACTTCAGTATCTAAAACAAGGATAATTGGTTATCAAAAAATTGAACAATAAAAAAAAATATCTATACATATTTACTTTATTTTGTACTTCTGTGCAATATTAGAAACAATAGTTTCATTTGTTATTGGTCTCATTTGCAAATTTAATTGAAGACAGATAATTATTTGATTTCAATATTTATCCCCTTCAAATCCACTGACTAGTATACTCGTATTTGTAGTAAATGCAGAATTTGAATACATATCTTCTTTTGACCAGAGAATTTATTTTGTTTAAATATACAGATATATAGTTTTTTTTATTATGTCTAAGTAGAAAGTAATAAATAATATTATAGGTACTATTATGTTTTTTTTTATGGTGACTAATGGTAAGTATTATTATTAGTAAAACAATTTTTGAGCGATCAAACTATGAATAACATTTGATGGATGACATGATGTGATCCATGTACATTTACAAATATGTACACTGAATAAATTTAAAATAAAACTTATATAAATTGTGAATAAATTGCATACAGATAGGTAAACGTAGAGATGGCCTGATATAAAACCAATTCTTGATATCCGATATTTGAAATCAAAAACGATGATTTAATATTAAAATTAACTGATACAGGATGATGAAACTTTAAAAATATTATATTTAAATACACTTGAGAATTCCAAATATCAGAATTTGCTTATATATGCAAAATTTAACCACACAAAAAAAAAAAAAAATGGGGAGTGCACTCTATGTGAATCATTCTGTATAGTGGTTGAAAACTTCTTGATTCACATACAATTTCAACAATATGTACATAATATGCATCACAAATGTATATTTATACAGACAAAACTTTAAAAGTTTACAAATAATATGCATACAATTTTAAATGCTATATAATACTATATGTATATAAATTATATATTATAATTAAATAATTGGAAAATGGTGTAAAATTTTATACAAGTTCAAAGTGTAAGTTGTTTTAATTTTTTTTTTATCTATAAATTATTATCGAAAAAATTTAATATTGTATACAATTTTAAAAAATTATAAATATTCATGATTAGATATTTCAAATGTGTAGGTATATGGAACCAAAATTTGTATTAATTTTTGAATGAGTACTAATATGAAGTAATAAATTGCACTTTTAAATTATCAAATTGAAAACTTCTACAATTATTACATAGCATCACATTGTACTTCGACAAGCTTCTTTTCACGTCTGCTGACTCAATGGGTGCATGTTTGAAACAATTAATCAGAATTATTAAAAGTCAAATGTAGAAAAATATGGATTTGCATAAAATTCCCGGCCTTACTCATAACAATTTTATTCTTACCATCAAACTTTAAGAAAGCTTACCAATAAACTATAGGATAAATATAAGCAGTATAGTATTGGTATACAATTTTGATCATAATATATCACAACAAAAATACATTACGACGTTTTATTAATGTAATTTATTTATTAATATTATTTAATTTTAAGCTTAATACTAATAAAAAGCAAATAAAATAATACTTAAGCTAATAAAAAAGTTAAGGACAATAAAACTGACCTAAGAAGTAACAACTTGCAAGAATGTATTAATTTAATTATATTAAATAATTGATACTTAAGTACCTACATAATATTATAATTGAAAATTGAACATTATACAAAATTTAAATAATAGTTGATTATGAATAGTCAAAGGTTGTTGGGTAAACTGTTTATCTCCCAATGTGGTTTATGTAAACCGATGGTAACTGGCAAAGTGTGTTTATAAACCTTGATAACTGGTGTATGATATATGGGCAATGAGCATAGATAATATTTTTTTTATCAATGTACATGATAAAAGATGAACAACTGCTGCAGATGGAGATACTTCATATTATAATATTATCATGGAAATATAGTATCACAGTTTATTAAATTTTCAATTCTGATAATGGTTAAGTTAGCTTATCTGAACAGATAAAATATTTGCCTACACAATCTACAAGATGCAAGTGATACAATTACAAAGCAACTCTTTGTTTTTTGTACTCCACTACTCTCCCCTTACCTAATATTAAAAGTGAAACATCTCGTCAACGGATTGATGGAAATTTAAGATTTCAATGCCAAAATTTATTTTAATTTAAACGTCAACTATTTATTGAATTTTTAATATAGGTTGACATTTGAGAATCAAAAGTAGTTAAGTGGTTTCACCCCTAAATATATGGGTGACAAAAAAATGTAAATGTAACATTTTAAAGCTTTTTGTTTCATAGATTGTAAAAAAAAATTCGAAATAAAGTGTATACTTTCTGTGTGTCTTATGATAGATTGATCACTCTGTATAATACGTTCACATATATAGCAATAAAACTATCATTATTTTTATTGCAGAATTGTATTACGGTAAATATGATTTTTCTCTTACGTAAATATAATAATATCGGCGACCTACGGTATAATATTAAAATAAACAAAAAAAAAAAAAATAAAAAAAAAACTAATATGACCGTGGATACGAAAATGTAAACAGTGGATATAGTGAACCGTACATAATATTTTACTAAACGGAATGATAGTTTTTATTACACTTTTCGACTAGGTACATATTTATATTATATGCAATTTGCATGTTCTTCTTTTGTATCACTTGAACAATTTAATGTTATTTGCGTACGTCCATAAAATATCGTATTCTCTAAGTCTTTTTATTTCATGTAATTGGTATATTTTTAAACTCGGTTTATTTGTCCGGCATAATATTATTACCTCGCATCAGTTTACACGGTAACAATAAATTGATCGCGTATACCCATAATTCAATTTTTGAAAAACAATGATTTCGAGTTTTAATATTTCATCTTCTTCTTCCCTTCCTCCGTCTCATATGGCTTCTAGGTCTCTATATAAAGACTGCCTCACCAAACACTCAATCAGCGGTAATGATTTTAAATAAGTAGCTATTCGAAATTATTATCTAAATTTAATTTTGCATTAGTAATAAATTAAAAATATAATTATTAATAATTATTTTGTTCCGTACAATAGTTGGAATGTGTTTTGGATTTTTTTTCATAAAAAGTCTCTCCTTGGTCATTTTTGACCGTAAATAATTATTTAATATTTATTCCTGTATTCATATTAATCATTTGGCTGCTGGTCGTGATGAGTTGAACAAATAATATGTTATACATTTCTAAAAATAATTAGGAATTTGAAGAGTTCAAAAGTTTTTGACGTTTTTTTCGAATAAAATTTAAAATTTTAATACACAAATAATACGGTCCCTAGAGGGAGTATAGCTGCTTAGCCTATCATGGCTATTCTACTGTGCCCAATTCATCATCCATCCTTCTTTATATCCATTGCTTTTTCTTTCCTGTTCGGACTTCCACCAGATAATTCCACGTCATTTTTCATTGCATCTTCCCACCAACTCTAGAGGTTTTTTTCTCACGTGAATTCTGTTCCGTCGCCGCTTTTATTAGGTTATTCTGAATCCTACGGTTATGTCTCGTCGACCCATTGTAATGTTCTCCTACATCATGTAACATCCACTATAAACGCCCTGTATTTATTATTCGTATTATTGGGCCCCATTTGTGACTGTAAGAGAGAAAGAGAGGGAGAATCCAAATGAAAACCAATAGGTAAAATATAAAATACATTGTATAACGATTAATCGTTAAACGAATGATTCATGAGAGTTAAAATTAATACTCTCGGTCGGGCGATCGTCGATCGAAGTTTGCGTGCCTTTATATTATGTTCCCGAAGGATCAAAATTACTCGCGAATCGTGAGTAGTATTACGAGTGTAAGTCCTATTAACTCACACTAAATATATAATTATTATTATAGTACAGTAAACTCGTTTATTCCGTTGAACTAGCATAATAGTTTGTACTAATATGTATTGGAATTCTGGCTGCATATACAAACATTAAGTCCTCTAGCTATACTGTTTTAGCCTGTATCTATTCGTATTATTATTCGAAACGAATTCAGTGCTATAATAAGAAATTTGGAATTATAATTTATAACACAATAATTGAATTTTTGATATTTTTTTCTTGGTGTCTGTATTACCTAGATGCCACGAATAAAATGTAATAAAACCGTTATTATTACAGTTCATTTGAACACGGGAATAAATACTCTTTTAAACAAATAAAAAATACCGAGTAGCGACGATTAACTGTAATAGAAACTGTTTTTTAATTGCAAAAAGAAAAATCTGGATTAATTAAATTGGCACAGGTTTATTGATACAAAATTATACTTATATAATTCTTTATATATTTTCGAGTACTTACTCGAATTACTACTTATAAATTATTTGTATTGCCAACTCGCGTCAATTAAAAAAAAATAATAATAATTAGGCATTAAATGCTGCAATAATTAAAATATGCTTCGATTTCTTTTTCAATAAAAACATTTTTTTTTTTTTTTTGATGCGTATAATATCACTCTAATTTACAGTGGTGATTCGCATCTCCAGTAAAAATTATCTCCAATAAAAACATCTTCCTAAAAACATTACATTAATTTTTAACATACTATTAATGAGGTATACTGTTTGTGATACTGTCGGTATGTTATAACTATGAGTTATTTTTTAACTTGTTTTTAATATAAGAAACTGACAGAGATAATGATAATAATTGCACTTAGTACTTTTATTTATCATGGCCTAAACACCAATACAGATAATTTAATTCGATTATAATCGAGTTGACTGATGATGGAATGTAAAATAATATTTTGTTTTAATATTTATTTATTTAATTTAATTTAAAAACTATAATAGGACCTTTTTGGTCGGGCGAGAATTTTTTTTTTTATATATTTTTCGTATTGAAGACAATTTGATGGAGATATTCTGACGTAGAATCATTTCCAATATACCTCTTATCAAAAATCGAAATTCTCATTCAATATAGTTTATTCCATGTTTTGAATAGTAGGGTAATGCTTAAAATTAAACTTTAAACATATTACATGGACGCCTTGTAAATTTATTTTGTATGGTGTTCAAGAACCTCAAAAAAAAAAAAAATTGAAGATTATTTCATTCAATTTTAAAGGTGAGATAAAAGTACCTACCATATAAATATAATGTATAAACAATACTTACATCGACAGAATATTGCCGTGCCAAAAGTTCGGATAATCGATAAAAATTGCCGGCAATAGCAGTTAACCGATTGTATTGTATAAAAACAAAAGGAAAATTTCGAATAAGAAATAAATTCGGGATCTGAAGGGTTTACGGAAGCAGTTCGTTTCATCGACCGTATCATTTCCGCTGAGAGAAAAAAAAATGTTCTATTTTTACTTTCGCTAAAACCGTTTTCATCCTCCGGGACATATCGTTTAAGAACCGTTGCCCCCGAGGTGTATGGTCGTGGAACACGTTTGCGTGATTTTTCACAATGAATGCAGATAGACATTTTCGATTTGTGGTGAGTGCCAAGCACGCGAATTACATGAACCGCAAAATAAAATATTTTCCTCTGAAAAATTAGGTAAAATTACAAATTTTCTAAAAACAATAGATTCTCGGAAGAATAAAATTGAGGTAAACAGTTTCTTCCGAAATAATTTATTTTTAAGTAAATTTTTTTTTTGAATTTCCACAGAATTAAATTGAAAAAAATTACAGTTATTTTATTGTTAAAAGTATATTTATTATTTATATTGAAACTGTTTTTTTAGGCAACTTTTTTATTCAAAGCGTGTAATAATGGGGTCTGGGTCAAAATCCCGAGAGTTGAAATCCCGAATTGGTCGAAATACTAACAATTATAATACACCGTACGATATTGAAAAGGCTGCGTATTGGCAAATTTAAAATTTGTTAACTTACTATTATACATTTTTATGTGGATTTTATGATTTACGCTAAATTTAGAAGAAATTGGGTATTATTTCCGAGAGTGAAAGTACAGTCATAGTCATATTTAGAATTTTTTGATATTTGTGTTTGTTATTAAATGTATTTATTTTATTTTATTAATGATAAATTTAAAAAAAATATAAGTTAAATTTTTTTTTTACGAGTTGATTTTAAGAAACATAATCAGGCGATCGCCTACAAAATCTCAGCTGATGCCAATAATCATGGCTGCACAATTCTCTATGATATTGCCTGTCGAGATTTTGACCTTGTCAAGATTGTAACTTTCGAGATTTTGGTGTCAAGATTATAATTATTGAGATATTGAGAGATTGAACGCCTCCCTAATAATGTTACAAATTTATATTTAGTTAATAATAATAATAATAATAATAATAATAATAAAAATGATGTTGTGAATGATATATATTTCCTTGTCATTCGAATCAACAACTGTAACTATGTAAATACAATATAAGGAATTTTTTTATCATGAACCAGCAATTTTCTTGAAAGATTTTAAGTGAATTTAATTTCTACTTTTTTTTTTTTACTATTATAATTATTTAAGCTTTATTTTATCACTAATTTTTTACGACTATTCGAAGTAGAAAATAATTATCGATTTTTCGTTTCAGAATAAATGTGTAATTTTTACCTTTCCCTATATCTCTAGTCTAAACTTGAAACAGTTATAAATCGTATACCTACGGTAAATGTAATATTAGTGTTATGAATATCAAAATTGCTAGGAAAATATTTTTTACTTGAATTTGTTCAAAAAGAACAGTTCCTATTTGAAAATACAAAAAGTATATGCCTATTATGACATATGGAGTTAAGTAAAAAAAAAAACAAATGTTTTGAAATAAAGTTTAAAGGATTCCACAAAGAATAAAAAAAAAACCAGAAATCAAAATTAATTTTAAATCCTCCGAGAAAATTGTTTTTTCATGATAAAAAAATTACTCTGAACTATAATTATACGGTCTGAGATGGATACAACTGGAATGTAAATTAAGTATGTTAAACTTACTTTTAAAAACCTAAAAACGCAATAAATAATAAACGAAATAAAATCAAACTTTTTCAGAACTAAAATTTCTCTGAAATATAAATTTAACATAATACAAAAAAAGAAATACTGATTTTAAGCGTGAAAACATCAAAGAATACTTAGAATCCTTATGATAAACTACTACATTACGCTCAACTTTTTTATTTTACTACCAGATTTTTTACATTTCTGTTAGGCCAAACAAATTTTATCCACATAAAACCAAAAAAAACTAAAACAAAAAAAAAAAACAATAAAAAAGTCAAATGTCTACTAATAACTTAAAAATTGACGGATATTTTAAACATTTTACCACGATCAGAAAGAGTTGGTAATACGATTCTGTGAAAATATCTTTAAATATCTACGATTATTTTGAATCAAATTATAACAGAACACAAAATCGAAAATATTGGAAACTTTTATTTTGTTAGTTTTTTCGTTTTTAATACGTATATTTCCCAATTTTTCCCAATACAGCTTAAAAAAAGCTGTCCTAAAATAATGTAAATGGGTGCAACCACTCTATTAAGTGGAAAGTTAGGGAGGTACGAAATTTAATGTACCTACACGCAACGATTAACTTTTGCTAACGAAAAAACGATTCTGAGTTGAGTCCAGTTGATAGTGTTGCTTTGTCAACAATATATATGTCATATTATGATTAAATAATAACATATGTATTAAACATCTTCTTTAATAATATTTGTTTTAATATAATATCTATTTTCTTGTTATTCCTACGTTTTTTCCCAGTTCTCTCATGTTTTTTTCTCAGTTTTCCCATTTATTGGAAAATTAAAAAATTTCCTTCTTTAAGTATCTTTTCAGTCAAATTTCCTTTTAGAAAAATTGCTATCGTTGTAAATGGAACAAATTTGCTAATAGAAAAATTGCTCACAGAGAAAAAAAAAATTAAAAAAAAAATTTTATTGTAAAACCAATACATTCCCGGTTCCACTCAGCATCTAAAAGCAAAAAATTTATCAACAGGACAGCATTTATTTTCAGAAAATATGCCATTTACTTGAAGATCGGTACAATATTTTTGGTAAATATGATGGTATAGTCAGAAAAAAATACAAACACCAATACACTCATTGTTGCACTTAGATCTAAAATATTTAATTAAATTATCTAATGAACATTAAATCACTTATATTATAATATCTATTATTTTTCTGACAATGTTTTAGCATAGCGCGTATAGCATTCTATCGTTATATAAATATTTAGATTATTTTCGCCTATATAAAGGATAACTTCCGCATATTCAGTTGCAATTTATTTTGAATTCCATTGAATATCGTATTTACGAGTTACTTAATTAATTTAGTAACGTTTTTAAATTTAAAAACGGATTGTTATAACACAATCGCAAAATATATAATAAAAATAACCTCTTACACGTTATTGTGCGATTAAGCCAAATAAATAAATACAATAGGTGCCGTTTTTTCTACCAGAAAACTTAATCAAATTAAAAAGAAATATTTTTTGTATTATGAATCATATTGGTGCATAAAGGAGGTAACTTTTTTGATTTTCAAAGCAGTTTTCATAATAATATTGAAAAAACAAAAAAAAACGTACAAGAAAAACAGGCAAATATTTATGGCGTAAGGATATTATTATTTTTATTGTCTATTATTATATTTTTACGAAAATTCTTGTTCTGCATTTCAAGAGTACCTTTTCTGGAAGAAAATATTGTCTGGTTAGGTTAGGTTTTTTTTAAAAACCTATATTTATTTTTTTTTTGAAGTTTTAAAATTCAATTTTGACTAAAACCGTAAATATTACTACAGTTTTCAAATCATGTATAATCTTCGCTCCGAATCTATTGTTGTTAGCAATGGTTCATCGTTAGTTAAAGATATAAATTAAATAACTTTATGTATCCCACTTACTAACAGTGGTTACACTCATTCCCACTATCAGCTCTTTTTTCTTGTTCTTTTTTTTTTTTTTTAATTTAAAATTATGTAAATCATACTACTACCTATTAACAATTAAATAAAAAAATCGTGTTCAACAATACAAATTTCAATCATTGGTGCGGTAAAATATATTGTAAATTTCTTTATAGTTTATATTCTTTATAGTTATTTTTCTCTTCCAAGGCTATTAATAAATTAAATACATAAATTAGAAAGTCAATATTTATGAATGGTTTTTTTTTTCTTTTTAGAAATAAGAAAGTGCTGATAATTTATATTTATTGCAAATCTACTGTTTTACTTATTTTTGTGTGTGTTTGTAAACTACTTTTCCACCACAAATCTTGCTTCAAATTTTGAGTAGCATATTTTCAGAAAAACGTTGTTACAACTTTATTGCAATAAAGTTCGTTTTTTTTTTTTTTTGATGCTTCATATAATTTTCTGATTAATAGGGAAATATTGGGAAAAAACGCAAGAAAAACGAATTTACGATGATAACGATTTCTTTATTTTGAATTTTTGTTGTAATTCAATTGAAAATAATCGTAAAAAACTGACATTTTCATAAAACACTAATATATTAACATTTATCTAAAACTGGTAAAGCTTTAAAAGCTTTTTTTAGTTATTTAAAGATATCTGGCATGTTTGAGTTGTTTTGGTTTTTATTTAATTTTATATGCATAAATTGTTTATTTTAAAACAAATGCTTGATAATTTAACAAGACGTTCACTATAAGTGATACTCAGTGGTTAAAAAAAAAAATATAATATCAATTTAAAAGAAATTCAAGTAACGTTAGCGCTATTTATAATACCTGAAACTTGTATTTATAATTGAGAGGGTCAGACCGACAATCATAACGACTACATAGAAGATTAAGAATATTCTAGAAAAATAAGTTGTGTGCGGGGGAATTAAATATGGATCTATTGATTTATTAATGGGAAATTGAAGACTAAGAAATTTCAACTGAGATTTATAGGTTATGGTAGAAATATAGTAATTGGGGGAGGAGCTGTCGAGGCGATAAATAACTTGTAACCGACTTTTTTACTCATATGAAGGATAGTAAGGATTTCTGAATTTTTCATATTATTTGAATAGTATTGGAGTGAAAATAATCCAAACTAACTAATGGGAGAGGAAGAGAAAGATCGATGAGACACCGATTTAAAGAGTTGAACTGGGAAAAAAATCGTAGTTCAAAGTAAAGATAGATCACAGGTTAGCAAAGAAAATAAATTTGGGTGGGAGGGGTTAAGTAGCAGCACTCATTTTTTTTTTAAATTACCTACACTAAATTTTTAGTATGATAAAATGCACTTTTATCTGGTACTAGCCAGTGTTACCTATCCATAACCTAAATTTAGGTTGAAAAAGATTTTTTAACCTTATCGACAAGTTTATAGGTACTTTTTTATGTTTAATCACAGTTCTGTACTAATATTTTATTAATTTGCTCTATAGTGACTACTGGTATTAATTATATTAACAGAAATAAAGTCTAACAAACTCTCACAACATGTATACTACGTCTAACAAATGTGTATGAGTATTTTAAAACCAGTTTGACAATTTTAAACTTGTGCGTAAAGTTAACACCACATCATACGCTTCAGGAAATAAAGACTAACAAATTCTAACAATTTAAAAACAACGTCTAACAAAAATATACGTAACAATTTTTAAATAGGTTTCGGCAACTTTTACCTTTTGTGTTATGTTACGTGAAGTTAGCACTATACAACATCTCGAGTATCTCGAGAAATAAATTTTAAAAAATCTGAAATAATGTTGTTATTGATTATTTTTGTTTACTTGGTTTAAGTATATTATACATATGTTTCCAACTTCACATACGTGTTTCGGTTTACACACATACGACATAGCAAATTTACGTTTCATGTTGTTTTATTATTAGAGTGAATTGAACTATTACCAAACTTAAAGTAATACAATTATATGTGCGTATACGTCGGTTTCTCTCTCTCTCTCTCGTTTAATTTTTAAACGATATACGAGTATGCGAAATATCACGATGTAAAAATGCTTGTATCTTGCTTAAAAATTATAATTTCGCCATAAAATACATGGATATAATATTTTAATCTTTGAGTTTGATATTCACATTTAATTCACTCTAACATCGAAACTATAACATCGTTTGTAAGATGTCATATATGCATGCACATGCAGATATTGCATCCTCTTATATTAATCTGTACAAAGTTATATTTTATCTCATAAAAGCTTTCATATGAAAATAGGTTTCTTTACGATTACGTCTCAGTCCCGTTTATAATTTCTTCCACGAGACAATTTACATCGTACGCTCTTTGCGTACGTTAAATTAAGTTAAAACTTAAAACGGAATAAGCGATGAAGGAATTCTGTCTGTATAAAATGAACTTTATTTTTTTTTTCTTAAAATTTGTTCCGTTTTGTGCCCTGGTGACTAGTTTCCACAATTGCCTATTATTATTACATCATATATACGAGTTTTGATGGATCACGGTAAGTCTGCATTAACCTCTGTAGACTTTATGAAATATTCGATCGTCTCGCGTTTCACGTGATTGGCGTGTAAAATGCACAAAATTTCAAAAATCGAAACCCGACGTGTTTGACATTAACACGATCAAAACTTTTTTTTTTTTTTATAGGTACAGCGAATATTTATTACAATATTTGAATAATATTATTATCAGATGCAGTAAAATATACGGTTTTATATTTGGTTAGACGTCGTGGTGGTGTTATATTTTCTTACTCGTTCCTTTATTATAATCTATACGTCATATTAAAATGATGAACCTCTAGTTATTTTCCGACACATCATCCTATCGCGATGCTTCCGACAAAATTTATCCCGAAAATTATACGAAATTGAGAAATTCAAATTTAGACAAACTGTGAAGTAGGTAACTTTTTTCTTCTGCAGGTGTTTATAAATTCAATATTGTGTAATATCAAACATTTCAAACGAATTCAAATTAGAGTAGGCAAGTAGCTCTAATTAATTACATTTGAATTTACAAAGATATTCTTTATTTAGCAATCTGTTAAAATTTGAATAATAAGCTTAATGATTAATACATTACTATACGGTACAGGAATAACAGATTTAAGAGACCTTCCAGTAGATATACTGTGTCAGATATATATAGTAGTTACACTTAATTTATAATGCTTAAATATTTTTTTACAATTTATCTAAACAGATCACATTCCCATATTGTCTTTTTAGTCTATTTTGAGGATTGCCTAAAATGGTAGCGGATTAAAGTTGGGTAGTAAGAGGTTTAGAATGGAAATTCAGTTGACTAATGAATCTTTTATAATTTATTTTGGCTATTTTAGAGACAGCTAATATTTTTAAGTCAGAGTGGAAGAATTTATTTGAGATATAGAATAGTGGTTTAGAAACGATACGAAAAATCTTTTATTGAAACTTTTGAACACAATTAGTGTTGACAATTTTTGTTATACTAAATGCCTAATGCCATACGTACAGATGGGTTTTAGGAGTAGTTTATAAATATAAAAATTTGTTGGGTTATTTTATATTTTTGTGTGTTACGAAGGGTCATAGAAGGCGAAGATGGTTATTTAGTGAGATGTTGAATACATTAAATTCCTCTCTTTATCTTACCTTCCTAGCTTCTCGCCTACAACAGTGGCCCACTCATTGTGCAATGTATGTCCGTCTTTGTTTGACATTCATTTAATAATTTATTATATGGATACGTATAGTTCTGTATAGGTACGCACAATAATAATAACTTTTATATAAATTATTTTATTTTAGATTGGTCGAGGTACCTACACCTCATTTAATAATTATATGGGAAGAAAGAAATATCTTTGTTTGTGCTTATGTTAAAAGTATAATACATACTTATAGAATATATTTTTGGTTTTAATAATTAAACTATAATAAATTTGAATGACGGTGGTGTGCCATTTACAGAAGTTATAATTAATTACATATAACATTATATTACAATGTTGCCGTTGATCTTTTTAAAAAAAATTTTTAAACATGTCTTCTTTTTTTTTTTCTAATAACAAAACGGGACAGTGTTAACTTGTTTTTAGATGTATAAGGAAATATTATTATAATTTATAATTACCAAAAAGCAGGACATACACGATACACCACACCTTGGGTATAAGACACAAATCACTGTTATAGGCGGAGAGTTGGGAAGGTATAAAACTCAAAGTTTAATTATAGCAACATAAAATGACTCTGAGCAAAACACGTTTAACAGGTACTGTTATACTGGTAATAGTCATATTTGTTTCTCTAGCCAAGGTTAACAACGAAAATTCATTGATTTACCACCTTTATTTACTATAATTTTTTTAGTTTTCAAAAAATACAGTTATGAACAATTTATTCAATTAAATATCATCAAAAAGTGCATATTTTAAGATACTGAATGCACAAATCTGAACAATTCATTTGACAAAAATGCATTTTCCAAAAAAAAAAAAAAAAAAATAAATAAGTTCTTGTCACGTCTTTATAGAGAGCACATAGCTGTTTTAAGCAGGTTTATAACTTCTGCTTTTATTCATTTCTCTTTCCACAACATGAATTCGCTCTGTAAGATTTCTTTGAAAGATAAATCTTCTGAATACAAGTTGTAAGCTAGTGAAGAAAACTTACTTTTTAAGCATAACTCTGGAAGAATGCATTGCTATGATAAGATTAATTCCATATGGGTTTCAAAACGTTCATTCTACGTGCCGCAAAAATTTTCTTCAAGCACGTTACAATTGGATCTTTGAAGGCGACGATTCCTAGAGACTTCTTCTTTAATATCATTTTTATCAGCAAATTATTTTATTTGGTCATGCATTATGGTCATACCTAATTAAGACAATTTTACCTAGCTACACGAAAGCTTAGTGCTTTCAAAGTAGTACATATATTATAATTTATTTCTAGATACGTTTTAAATAATTCAAATTCGCGCATTTGCCCCTTAAAATAATAGAATATTTGTATTTCGAAAGTTTTATAACATTATTGTATCCTTTGATATTAAGACCATAAGTAAGATGCTTAAGTATACTAAATACTTTCAGTTTACTTCAAGTACAGCGGTTAGTTTAGTCGGTTAGTTTAATTATTATGTGTTTTTTATAAATATTTTATCGCGCCACATGAAAATATAAATTTTCGACGCGTCATAACTTTATAAGTACACCTATACCCAGAACCGACCTATGAAACAAGAGACAAATAATTTATACTGCTGCGCATGTTTTGCCGTCCAAAGTTTTAGTACCTATATTTACATTCTGGAACCGAAAAATTCTACACGTTTAAACTTCTGAATATGCGATCATATGTATGTGGATTAATCCGTTTTAATTTTCACCACGGAATGTAAATTTATATACAACGGCTGATCTGACTACTTGCTATCATTAATCTTTCATCTCGCGCGTTTTAAGGATTTAACATTTAAGGATTATCATACCAACTTATACCAACTTTAGTTTTTAAAATGAGAATCTAAATTAAAAATTCCATAAACAGTTGGGATTTCCATCAACTCGTTAACGAGATATTCCACCTTTAAGTTTAGGAATGGGGAGAGTAATGGAGTAACATTTGTGTGACAACACAGCGCACGGCGTAATATTAGTGCTCTACTAATCTCCCCCTACCTATACTTAAAAGACAATAATAGTGAAATAGCTCAACGGGATTTCATAAATTCATCTATAAACGTACAATTTAAATTGATGCCCTTTTTAATTTTTTTTTATTTTTATCTCTCATATCCCCCCTTCCATAAATACGACGCTGTCGCAACAATATCACTATGTATTATAACATTTTCTATTCTGTCACATATAATATTTTAACTATTGCATTTTGGTTATTTTATTGTAAAACTTATACCGATAAAAAGGAATGTTTTCAAAATCGTACTCAGTGACGATCGTAACTTGTTATGATCATCGTTTTCCCCAATAAAATTCCATTAAAAATAAATAAATTTAATAACATTGGAGACCTTTGGAAATGTCAAAAGTAAATAATTTAATTGCAGCGGTTTAAGTGCTCTGCGACCGACGACGATTTCTTCGTCTAATATGCAAACTGGTGAGATAAAATATTTTAAACATACGAAATTTCCCGTCGTCCCTTCTAATAAAAATATTTTTTACGATTTTTACACGCTGAAAAATAATATATTATGATAATATTAATGCGGTCATGTCTCAACGGTTTTAAATTATATAACAATTGCAGTGAACTCTAATATTTACGATTTTAATCTACATTGTTGACTGGGTTGTGTTTGTGTGAATACTAAAAAGTCGATTGTAAAAAAAAAATTTAAAAAACCATAATGGTCTTTTACGTGAAATTCTTTTGATTATATTATGATTTTAGTCATGATTTTATGAATACGAAACTCGGCAACGAATTTCAAAAAAAAATTTGCATTTAATATCTGCATAATAATTCAATTATTATAATATTTTATTTATCACTTAACAATAGGTACATTATTATATTTATATATTAAAATAATAGCGCGGACGTTTTCGGGAATTTTTAATCAACACGCCGAAAATATAAATAAACCACAGTGACGTCGTTTGCTTTTAAACTAAAATGATAGACGGTGATAAATTCGTATACTACGTATGTAATACGTTTTGACGTGTGAAATACAAAATTGTATAACTTGATATAGTATTATAATTACTAAGTGTATGACCTGTGGGGAGGGGTGTTTTGGATATTCACCTCCCTCCGTACGTTTTTAAGTATTGTGATTGTATTAAAATGTATTAAATAACATATTCTTTTTTTTTTTTAAATAACTCGGCCCTTCAATAATTCCTTGGTGTGCCATTAGGTATATGTGTAACGTGTCTATATTTTTATGGAATTTTTTTTTTTTCAGATGCAGTGGAAACACAGCAAATTTAAGCGAAATCCAATCACCCAACAGCGATTCCGATGACGTAGAAATCGACGGTTACAAAGAGTCGAAAACGCAAAAATATTTAATATCCATGGTCGTCGCGTACACCGTGTGTTTGTGTCCACTCATGATTTTAAGGTAATTATGATTATTGTTTTAGATTCTCGGTGTAGCGAAGTTAAGGCATTATTATTTTACTAAAATTTGGTTTGTGTTTTTGTTTCGAAAACACTATTACGGTAAGTAAAAAATGTTCCGAATTTTTTTTCAACGTGACATTATAAAATATGCCGAATCGTATACATTTCTAACAGTTTTTCAAACAGGATGGATAATTAATGACGATACAACGGATTTACTGTTATCGATTTCTGTGTACTTTTGGAAAACCCAAGGTGTTTAATACTAAACTATAACCTTACCAGTTTATCGAGACCCATTCAAAATGGTTTTATGTAAATAGATATCAATGTACTGCTCCTATAAGTCTAAGTTTGTGTTAGAGTAGGTAATATTACCCTACTATAAATTCTGTGAAAATCCGATAAATTAATTCAGTGATCACCTGTACCCGTTTAAAGTGCACATTTTCATAACATCGTGTTACAATATTAAGTATTTACAATGAAACCAATAATCGCGATTAAACTTTGTTTTGATTTTAAAAAAAGCACTTACCCGAAATTTGAAATTTTAAAAACGGCGTAAGACGATGTTTGTTTAAGTCGTAGCAAGGTTTTTGAATTAATTCGTGGGGTCTGGACAAAGGTTGACCAATTAGTATTCGCGCAATGAAGTCATAAGTTAAGATAAAGTTAATTTCTTTTTTTGTTATACCGCATTCACAGTGGATTTGTTACTCATGATCACTACACCAAAGTGTTCTCGATCGAAACGAATAAGGCTGCAGCCTGGATTTATACTAAACGAACAATTGGTTCCTGCTACATGCAATATCCCAGCACATCTGTTGATATTAATAAGACAATTATTGGTCAAAAATTCGATTACTGTTATCTACCAATCCACCACCTACCAGATACTCGCCAGATTTGATTTCTATCAACTTTTTTCTACTTCCTAAGCTGAAAACTGTCATGAAATGAAATTGTTTTGACGATGTAAAGGCGACCCAACAAGACGTGATGAATGTTATGAAGTATTCCAGAAAATGATTTATCCAAATCTTTCCAGTGATTCTACTGATGTTAAAATATTAGTATAGGAAGTGAAGAGTATTATGTTAAAAATTAAATAAATATTTTTGCTCTTAATCGTTTGTTTTTTTTTTTTAAAAAAAATTAATCTCGGAACATTTCGTATACACTATGTGTACTTAAATCCTGGAATAAATAATGTATACGAGTTAGCAGAAAACATTGAGAAAACAAATAAAAACCGGCCGGTATCTGTATTATATGTAGTTGCATCGTGTTTTATTTTTCTGAAAATATGACTGAACAACGAGTGTTTGTTAAAAAAAAACGAAAACGTTATTTATACATCGTTGTTACGTTGGGACAACGATTTGATGAAAATAATATCAACACTTAAAAATAACCCAGTTATAGTTATCGTGAAACTTTATAAATTATTTAAAACTACACGGACAATATACGTTCGATATGTGCGTTGTGCGGAACTTTCTCGTTTTCCCGGCAACTTGTCGTCAAATGTACTGTTTCCGACGTCGTCACGGGATAAATAATATATTATCAAGTGTTATACGAGTACGAATTTCCATATACTTTCTGCAGTTGGCCTATCTACAAGACTACAAAACCAAAGCTTATATTATTAAGGGTTATATACGAATACGAACTTCCGTATACTTTCTGCGGTTATTCGATTTACAAAAAAACAATAAAAAAGCTGGCTAGGAAATAGTTAACAAGTTAAAATTTAAGTTTTTTTTTTGGTAACTTTTAACTTTATAAGTTAAAAAAAAGTAGATACTAGGTATCCTTTTTCATAGCTTAATATAAGTCATTCAGGCCCTTCGCCGCAGTCTTTGTTTCTCTATCATGCTACTCTCTGGCATGCTCCTATGTCGTGCTTATTTAACCTACCTTCTAGGTATATGTAATAAAAAATAGCAGCTCTAGAATTTTATACTACCTACGATTATTTTTTGTTACCCCTCTTTTTTTAGATGTAATACTACGTTGTTGTACTCATTTTTGATTATCTAATAGCAAACTATAATATTGGTGTTGCAATTTTTAATTTCCGGCCAATATTTCGTTATTAAGTTGGTATTAATATTTATTGATTAGTCAAAAAATAACTAATTTATATCAAAAAATGATACGTGTCCAATTATCCATAAAACATTTTGGTTTTTATATTTTGGCATTTTCCAGTTTTAGAACATATTTAAAAACTCCGTAAATTTGTTAAAACATTTTTAACTCAATAAACAAAGAATTGCAAAACTAATTATTCAAGATATCACCATGTGAGCTGTAACTTAAGTACCCATGTTTTTTTAGATAATTTTTTTTTGGTTGAACATATTTCATATTTGAGATTATTATATTAGTTAATAATTATTTAGGTTTTACTGTAATACTATAGTAAAATTTTCGAATTTTCTAGCCGAATATTTGATGTTTTATAATGGTCACAATTTACCGACTAGAGCTAAAAAAACGCAAACCTATATTTTCGCTGAAAATTATGAAATATATTATAGGAACTTAAAATTGTTTACAAACAATAAAAGTGTAATAAACTCGTACAGGTCTCCCGATGACTAAATTATTGGGAACCGTAAACCTACCGTGAAATATATGCGAATAATAACGGTGACGGAGTCCGAAAATCGTTAGACGCCAAAGGCGTTTTCCGAATTTTAATTCATTTTTTTTTTTCAAATCACATTTTTCGCTGTCCGCTGGTAATCTTTCTTTTCTTTACTTTTTCGTTTTAAAATCTGCACGTCTCCTAAACCTTTCATTGAACGACACATTATACTTACAGCTTGCAAGTTACAGGACCAGCTCTACCACTAACGAGGTTTCGTGACTCTGGAATACAAATTAAAATCTATTGTTGATGGGAAGCAGCACGGGAGTCCCGTTGTTTTATTTTGGTCACGATTTTCTGCACCAGTAGCTTAAAGAAAATAATTATAATTAAAATTATAGATAGAGCTCGTGATCGAATGGATTTTAAACTTAAATTAATTATAATAATCGCGAATACTGTCAGCAGCTGATAAATTCACCGTAACCGTATGTTCATATAAAAATAATAATATTTATTCGTTCGTAGCATTTTACATAAAATCAATACTCTTCTTATCTAACATAAATTAAGTACTTCGGATCAGCTGATAAATCTCAAACAACCATTATTCATATTTTTTTTTTTTATGTAACCTAAATATTACAAAAACAAAAACGCATCTGTATTCGATTTGTCTCGTTGACATGTTGAAAACGATATTTTTATAAACGTCACGGGTGTGTCTACAAAACAAGACACTAGATAGTTAATATATACTGCAAGTAACAATAAATCATTACAAACTAAAAAGTACAGAGGCGTTCTCAAGAATTTCTATTAGAGGGGAGGATATACAAATTATCTGCATATTTGTATTATTAATATTATTATTATTATTTAACTTTGCTTCATATTTGAACCATTTTTATTTTAATTAATGTCTTTATAAATAATTACAAAACAAGGATCGTTTTTCTCTATTTTTGAGCCAAAGTTTAAAGGAGTTATCGGGATCAATATTTCAACTGTTGGGAATCTACAATAATTTATTAAAATAAAGCCGAACAAAAAATCCACATATATTATGGTCAGAGTTGGACATTATTTAAATACAATTTTATTTACGTGTTTATTTAAATAAAATGTAATCGAATAATTTATATAATATTGAGCTACATACAAAAATATTATGGGTGCCAAAGAGGATATATCTTATATTACTTATTATTTTATATTTCGAACTATTGTTTTTAATATTTTTATATTTTAAATAACCAACTAATGTTCGACCGAATAAAATAAACGAAAATTCTTCTTGTAATTATCTAGATACGATTTTGCTCAACTCTGATTAAGGTATGGTACACCGTGTAATTAATTTAGAACATGTTTAACTAACCAAAATAAAACAAAACATAAAAACACATATTAGTAAAACTACAAGATTATTTCAATAAGATCGAATTCTCACGAGAAAAATATCTATACGTTTCTTCAACGCTATTCGTATAGATTATATTATGAAATATAAACTACAGCGTTACACATAACGCGATTACACTAGGACGTGACAAAATGTTTGAATATAAAAACATGACCATCCAACGTACTATGTTTTATTGGTGACATTAACTTTTTTTTTTTTATTTAGATAGTGGTACTTACATAGCTAGTTATTTAATTTGTTGATTGTGCTATTTTTTCAAAAATATATAGGATAGAGAAAAACCGTGCTATATTATAAATGACGTCCTTAATTTTAAAAATAATCTGATTTTGCTGATGGAAAAAAACTGAAAATACTGATGGGTGTACGATTATTTATTTTATTAAATCGGAAAAGAGGATAAATATATAATAATTTAATTTATTTCTAAACGCAATAATAAACTATTGCTAACGAAAAACGATTCTAAGCAGAATATTATAAATTATATTTTTGTCAAGATAACCCAGAAATCAAAAAAAATATACACTAAAAATTGTTTTCCGTTTATTAAGAATACTACAAGAAATATAAAAAAATTAATTCTCTCTTCAACGCGCTAAGTAGATCAAAAATTCTATAACTAAAGTCTCTATAAAGTTTTTGGCTGGAGCAATACTTTTAGAATAAGAGTTGATTACTGACACATAACAAAAACACGTCGTAGTAAAACCAATAGATATCTCGCTTCACTCAGAATATTAAAAAAAAAAAAATTCCTTACTTACACATTGAGAAATTGAATATATTTGTTTTTTTTTTTTTAATACAAATATTGTTATTATAGTATATGAAATCGAATATCGAAGTGTATTCAATTACTGTTATTATAAACAGTATTAAGCGCCAAAGGTAATAATTATACTTAGATAAAATCATGATTGTCCGCAGTAGCTATTTGCATTTCAAAATTGGTATCTTGGTAATCTTACTATCTCGCAATATGTTATGATTAAAAAGTACCACTATATTTAATTCCAAAATAAAATTTAAATTCATGTTTACGTTTAATATGTATAAACTTAATAATATAATTGTAGGATAAGCGTTTTAGTCGTTTTATGTAACGCACTTTGTTTTAACGAATTTCTATTTAAAATTGTCCACCCTTTGTATGGGTGAGTTCAGGGCTTCGGCCTACGGCTAATCGACCTAAAAGTAATAATAATAATAAAACATAGCCCGAGGTAGTAGGTAAAAAAAAAAAAACCACACCAGACTTAACCTGTTTTTTATGTTTTCGTAAATTTTGGTTATTTCGTAGTATTAAATTATTATTTTATTATACCTGTAAACAGTATATTCAATTTGGATTTAATATCCGAGTCAGGTATAATTTCCTTTTTTTTCATCAAACGACTCTTATAATAATATCTTCTTCATTTTTAAGTGCCCTCAAACTATTATATCCTTTTTCAATAATCAAAATAAACAAATAAACAATCAAAAATTACAACTAAAATTGCAACCGTTATTGCATACATTTTCCGGGTTTTCTACGTTTTTCTCAACATTATAAGGAAAAAGAAAATGAAAAACACGTCCTAGGATAATGGAGACCGGTGCAGTTACTGTTATAGATAATTCAATATACACCTGTAAGCAACGATAAACTATTTCTTACGAAGAAACAATTCTGAGCGGAGTTCAGTTGATAATGATACATTGTCAACAATATATATATTTATATATAAATATATCATTTTATAGTAAAATAATTAAAAAGGCTTTATATATTTTCTTTAATAATATTTGTTTAATCTTCTACCGATTTTCCCAGTTTTCCTAGGTTTTTCCCGCTTTCTCATGTTTTATTCCGATTTTTTATATTTGCTGGGAAAACTCTTAAAAATCCAAAAAAAAGCCTCACTAAAGTATCTCCTTAGTGAAATTTCGTTTTAGAAACGTTGTAATTATTAAATGTTTGAGCAAAATTACTAATAGAAAAATTGTGCACAGCAAAACAGAAGGCCGTAGATAATATATTTTAACTAATGCTTACATTTCTTATATTTAATTTTTTTTCTTTTCTTTAATTTTTATAAGAAAACTCCTGAGAAAATCACAAAATTATTTCTTTAAAATACTTTTCCACACCGATTTCCTTTCAGAAAAGGTACTACAGTTAAAAATCTGAGCAATTTTTCTGGTAGAAATTTGCACACAAATAAAAAGAAAAAATAAACATCTTTGTAAAACTATAAGCTTCTTCGCTCCAATCAGAATCTAAAATAAGACTTCCCAAATTCTCTAATTAAACAACATTTGCAAATAGAAACCTCTGAAGTTAATGATTTCTGCTGGAAAAGTTGTTCACAGAGGAAAAAACTCATCATGTTGTAAAACCGTTTTTTTTCTAAAAATTTAAAAAGTGCATAATATATAGTAATTGGTTTAAATCAATACCTTCTAATTTCCTCGAACAGTTCAAAATATAATATTTAAAAAAAAAAAACTTTTTTCTATGAATATTTTGTACATAGCACTACATTAATTTCTCATACAACACTTTATTCGTTAGTATTTATATTTTTTCAACGTTCTAAAACAATACGGGAAAAAAATAACAAATAGTGTAAGGACCGTTTTTTAATATGATCGATATAAAAACGACGAAAATCTAATTATATAGCCATGAAACGTTGAATAAAACATTCTTTCAGTCTGTTGATTTTGCAGAACAAATAAAAAGTGAAAAAAAAAATAAATATATGTTATAATATAATTGTTTTACGGCTTGTTTTTTTTTTCTGGAGTATAATCAGAGGGGAAAAAATACCCAAACATTTGTATTGTTTTAATTATTATCGTTAGTGTGTTTTATCTAGATATATTGTATTAATAGATATATTTTTATCTTTGATCTTATCTAGATAAATAATAAATCGATTATCTAAAATAAATAAATGAATCTTCTAAAAACATCTCTTTAAATCATAATTAGTATATTTATTATACGTAATAGGTAAAATATTAATTCATACTAATATTGCTCGATATCATTAATATACTAATATTAATAATATTAATCATTTAGTTACGCTAGATGCACAACCTTTATGAAAACAATGTGGATTTCTATCAAATCTGGTACACTTTTAACACTTTTAGCACTTAGTTTTATAAAAGGTTACAAACGAAATTATTTATTTTTTTATCTACATAAATATTTTATAATTATCTTTATCTAAATAATTAAATTGTTATCTATCTTTTATCTTCATCTAGATAATTAATTAGCAATTGTCTCGTATATTTAACTTGATATATTAGAATATATCTTTCTACAACACTGGTTATCGCAGCCCTTTTTGAGGAATCGTTGACAATTTATATTTTTTCCTAGGCCGATGATCATTTAACTTTTCACAATTTTAAATCCAACAAAGAAAAGGGAGAAACAATATACGAACCAATTTTATAATTCTATTAAGGAAAAAAAACAAAGTTTACCTCTTTAGTTTTTACAGAAAAACCGAAAAACTTTTCTTTTTTTTAATACCATTCGAGTTCGATGGGGGAATTCAATCACAGAACACCGAGTACATTTGCACTAAAGAGTAATCTACCGTACTATGTATTTTTTCTTCTTTTTTATAACACTTTCTGTTCATTTAATTTGTTCTTTATATAAAAAAAACCTCAACAAATAAATACGATACCTGAAAAAAATAAATAGTTATATTGACGTCTAGTACTTGGGCGTTTAAGGTCTTGTCAAACAGAATGTGTTATTATTATTAAATTTTGTCCAATAGATTTGGCATAATGGTATCGTCTTATCTTTGTTCAGTACTCAGTCAGTCAGTTATCACTGGTCAGGTCGTAATTTATAATAATATATTGTTTTCATTGAGTACTAAAAAAATTAATTAAGCGATTATGAATAATACCGTAAAAGAGCAATTGAAAAAAAATAAGTGTAGTTATCGAACAATGCTAAAAATTAAAGATTTTTTAGAAATGTATGAGTTTTTTTTTTTTTTTTGTTACTGGGCTGTTATTGTTACCGAAAAAATGTCAGAGTTGTTAATACTGTGCATCGAGTTTGAAATATTTAATGACATTAAGTGGGAAGCACTTGTTCATAAATTTGCTAAAATAAAATCAAGGAAGAAACGTTTTTATTAAAAATAGACTTCTAGGCTTTTCATTTACATTACATTGTACTCATTCATAACTATTATGATATATAAGTGTGTATGCGTTTTATATAGCGTGTTATTAATATTCAAAAAACTGTTTAATTGTAAAATAGTATAATGATGTTTTAAACATGTAGTCGTTTCAGTAGGTATTTAATTGCATAACAAAAAAAAAAAAAAAATATAGGATTTTTATTAAATTGCTTCACATATTTATATTGTATTACATGGAATATATATGTACTTTTAATCACTCTTTGATAATAAATACAAAATATATATTGCTCCAGGGCGGCTCTGATCTTTAATCCCATTTTGCCGTCACTCGCTCCTCAATAATAACGCTGTCACTACTCAAATCGTGTACACTAAACGGCCATACATATTTTTGTTAAATTATTTATATTCATTCAGATGTGTTTATTATATTTCTGCGTACTTTATTATTTTTTTTTTCAAATAAAATCATGATTTTTTCCTAAAATAAACAATTCGAATTATTTAAAACCTAGAAATTCAACGCACATATTTTAATGATAACGCGACGCAGTGTAGGATTACTGTGGATAGAAGAGTAACGCAAACCATAAAAGGTTGATAACCACTGCTTTAGTATATAATATTCATAAACTAAATTAGATTATATTCCTATACATAGGTAAATGCTTTTCTGATTTCCGCCTACAACGGCGGTACAATAAGTATGTAAGCCTTTTCTTTTTTTAACGTTTAATATGAAAACAATTTATCAGATTTTCATCGCATTTCACTGTTATTTATTTATTTTTAATTTATTAAAGTGTTTATTATTTTTTCGAGTTAATTTCTAGGAGAAGAGGCTATTTATTATAATATTATGATCTATTTTTCGAGGTTTATAAAACCTGTAAAATCACAGCACCATTCAGTATGATACATAGTACTTATTATTCGTCTTTTTATTTTCCTCTTCGCCTTCCTTCCTATTTTTTGGGATCAGCTACCTTCGTCCTAAACTTCCACTTGGTCCGATCCATAGCAACAGGGTACCCCTGTTTTCTGTTTTCTTCATAATTTATTCTATGCTAAACTCCTCTAACATTTTCGATACTTCCATTGGTATTACATCTGGACCTACCGTTTTTTTTATTTTTCATCGCTCTCATAGCCCATCAAACTTCTCTCTGTCTAAGTACCGCTCCTCTTTACTACACTCTTAACTACATATACTACTTATTATATATTTAAAAAATATCATAATATCGTATATTATACAATATATACGATATGATCATTTCAGATTGGCGAAACTCGAAGTGGCCGAGACGTACGAAAATAGTCGGCATTTCGATCTGACTTTCATGATATGCGTCTGGCTGGCATTCGTACCGATGGTCACCACTCCGCTGATGTTTGTCGCTTGGAACTCGGACAAGTAACTATTAATATTGTAACACCTATAATACAACATCATTCGAATGTCCTCAACCGATTTCAAAAATGCATATTTATTTTAAAAATGACGATACAGGGGTGAGGGTGAAGTAAAAAATGTTCTTAAAACAATCACGTTTCAGTATACTTACGGCCACTGGCCACCCGTAGCACACATCTGCACAGTGTCCAAATTCCTCCCAGACGTTTGTGATCGTGTCCCGTGGCACACCTCTTACTATATCTGTGATCCGGGTTTTGAGCTCCCCCGGGTACTTTGGGTATGCACAGCGCACAAGCCTAATTGTTTTACACGGGCCCATAAAAATATCACACGCCACAGCGTGGTCCGTGGAACGCGGAGGTCAAACGGTCGATTCGGTAAGTCGTTGGTGCCTCTGCAATCGATGCGACACCAAGAGTTGGTTGTTTAGATATCGACGAATTTATAATTTCCGGGGATGCGTGACTATTGCCCATTATAAATAACATGCGAACGCAGGGAAGAAATTCTATATCTATTAACCGCCGTCACCACGCCGAAAATATCGTCTAGTCAGACCCGAACGTATAATGTACGCGTTCGGAGCCGCCGTTAATAATACCTGCGCTATTGATACACGCGGCCGGAGTGGAATTAACTGCATGCGCGCGACAATTATTCCGCCGTGGGGGCTCGGAATGGTAATAATACTGTATGGGCGTACGGTATGAATTACAACACAATGGTCGTATATGACGTAAATGCGAGTAATGCGCGTCGTGTGTGTACGATTGTCGGCCCTCGGGTTTATCGTCGAACGCACGGCCCGCGCGTGTACCTATCCTCGGTCAAACACATACCGGGCGAACGCTACACGGCGTGTACGGTACCCCGGCGGTACCTTTCGCCCCGAAAACGGCTATTCTCTCCTGGTAGAGTCGCTTATTCCGTTTGTTTTTGCAGTAGCACCAAGGACCGGATCCGGAGCTATTTCAAAAGGACAAAAGTCACGGCCGAACAATCGACCAGGACCGTGTCGATGGAGGGTCTGGCGGCCCGAAACTCGATCTACACGGTGCAAGAGAGCAATCCCTGATGACCGAACCGATTAAAAATATATTATACATTGTGTTTTATACATAATGTTTAATATTATCAATAACATTATAATTTATATATATATATATATATAAAATTAAAAAAAATAAAAATACAATACGTATAATTTATGATTTAAGTGGAAAAAAAACATATAGAAGTAAGAAATAAGTAACTAACAAAAAAAAAACAAAACACAAAAAACGCAAAACGAAAAAAGCAGACCACTAAAACGAATAGTTTACGCCGTTTCCGGAAAATTGAAATTTCGACACGTCGGCGGCCGACGAATAGAGAACTCCCAACAAGTTGGGCGGCAATTGTTGGTTGCTAGACTGCTGTGGTTGAAACGAGCTGATCGGCTGCTGCTGCTGTTGTTGTTGCTGCTGCTGTGGGCTATCAGCCTGCACCTCGTTCACCGGTATGGCGGCCGGTCTGTACAACGGTTTCTGCGGTTGATAGTTGTACTGCGGCTGTTGTTGCTGTTGCTGTAATTGCAATTGCTGTTGCTGTAGCTGTTGGTAGTAATTGTTATACTGTTGCTGTTGCTGCTGCGGCGTGAGGTACGCCGAGTCCGCCGCCATCGCTGCCGACGGTTGTTGGAGTTGTTGCTGTTGCTGTAACTGGAGCTGCTGCAACTGTTGGAGTTGGAGCTGTTGTTGCTGCAACCTGGACTGTTGTTGCTGTTCTAGCAGTTGCTTCTGTTGCTGCGGCGTGTAGTACTGTTGCTGCTGTTGGCCAGCCGCAGTCGGCTGGTGTTGATAGTACTGTTGCGCCGCCAACTGCTGCTGGTAAAGAACTTCTTCGGCCGCGGTCGTCGTCGGTGCCACCTGAGCGGCTGCGTCGTAATACGGCTGCTGTTGTCTGGCCGCGACCTGCCTGTTACCGGTGGCCGGTCTTCTGTGTACCACGCCAAACTTTTGGCACGAACACACGGCCGTCAGTTGCAACAACGCCTGTTATAGAAATAATATATTTTAAATTCCACGTGCAGCCAAGCGCCAAGAAATGCTATTGGTTTTACTAAGACGTGTTTCTTTACGGCTAGTTAAAATGATGCTCAGATATTTTCACGCGGTACACTAAAAAAAATATAAGGAATTTCCGCCATCTAGTATTCTTTATTTTAAATATGTCATCCTCCTCACAAACCCCCTTGACATATTTTAAATTCAAGCTCAATTCGATTTAGGAGTTGTGCGACATTGAAAATTACGACATTTATAAATCGACTGAATTTTTTCTTTTTGCGGTTTCCCTACTTGAATATCTCATTTTTTTTTTTTTTTTTTTTTTTTTTTTTTTTTTTTTTTTTTTTTTTTTGCGCCCATTAGACGCACAATTGCGATCGCCGTTTGTTCTACGAGAAAAACGCTCTTTGATTTAATTTTAGTTTTCAAAAAAAGTTTCCAAACTTATCCGCGCACAATAATTACGTTTTATTCGATCCCCGTCGAGCGTGTCCGCGTGAAAATAATATTCGTCCCGTCGACAATATAAGTTTTAAGTTTAATCGCATTAATGGTTTGATAATACGCAGCTTATCATTATTATTATTATTATCATTATAGTTATTATTGTTACTGTAATTATTATTATCATAAGATGCAAAACTCCGTTGGTTTATATTTCCACGGTTGCGCGTGCAATCGAATTTTCGCAAAACACGATTTGCTTATGTGTAGTAGTAAATATTGTATGGGTACTTCAGAAATTACGTGCAATAAATTATTATACGCGCGTATATATTGTTAAAAAAAAAAAAAAAAAACGCAACTCCACTGATAGTTATACGGGATTTTGTCAATAAAAAATTTTAAAATTAGTGATATATATTGCCGATTACAATGCAAGCTTTTTTTTTGGTTCGTTTGACAACTGATTTTTAATGAAAAATTACTTGGAAATTAATAGAATGTTATTAAAATGTATACCTAGAATATGGTATTGCTATTATATATAATTATCGTAATTTTTAGGATTATTTTATTATTATTGTTGATATGTGTACGAGACAGGGGCGGTCGAACTTCCCGCCATGACCTTTTCCTATTCGATAAGTATAATAGGTAATGTATAATATTATTTTACTAATCTATAAATATAAAACGAAAAACGTAAATAATAATAATTGTTCGAAAAAAATCAAAAAAAAAAAACAGTCTCATCAACCCATATGATAAAAACATTTGACCGCCACTGGATACGAACCACATAAATAATGTTGTATTTAAACGGTAATAACCAATGGTCGGAATTTAAGAACTTAAAATCAACAGAGAACGTTTGGAAACGTGAAAAAAAACCCCTGAAAAATTCACTTCAAACATACAAAAAACAAAAATGGCAGAAGGATTTAAAAGTCATCTCCCTGACGGCTCTCAGTTATTAAATTCGATTTTTTAGCGCCGCAAAAGCATTTTTTATTATGATGCGTACGATTTTATTTTTTTAAAAACCCCGACGGGGTCTTTCTGTCGTTTTTGAACGTTTCTTTCGTGGATTTTAAGCACATTTAGTCTCGAGTCCTGGTAACAATAACATAGCTTAATTATTTATACATGTATGATATTAATATTCCGTCGATGCGTAATTAAATTAATTACGCGTTGTTGGTTTTAAAGAGAAGAAAAATCCTACACGAATGTATCACGATATACGAAACAAACCTACCAGTATACAATAAAACAATATAGATATACACATAATATATATATATATGTATGTATTACATTAAAGTATTTAACCTTCTAAGTAATACGGTTTGTGTTGTACACTGTTCGGAATACGTTTATCCGATTACACATTTAGAATAATATAAATAAACAATGTATATTACACACACTTTTCGAACAATGCCTATTCTGGAAAAGCGTTCGAATACTTTATGGACAATATATTATGATGTTTTTTTTTTTTTTTGTCTCCCGTCAATAGTTCTGCGGTTATATTAGACAAAACACGCGGTAATTTTAAAATCGTACGTTTACTTTGTCTCGGATTTAAAACCGCTTTTTTGTAAAACTAACGAAACGTACGTGAAATAGTTATCGAATACAATATGTATGTTAATGATTAAAATAAAATGCTTTTATAATATGATTACGATATAACGTATTGGAATGCTTTTAATAGTTGTTTAGCGCAGAAGTGATTAATTAATACGATATTGTGTAGCTAATATTTTATTACTTTTAATAAGATTAAATTTATATAAAAAAAAAAAATAACTATAACCATTATAATAAACTTAACCGTTAGTTTCCGTATACAATAATTATTATGGATAAGAAAAAAAATATTAATTTGAATAAATGTTTCTAGAAAGGAGAAAAGGTCGGTTTTTGTTTTTGTTTTTTTGTCCATTTGTGTGTACATGTGTATCCATACTGAATAATAATAACGTAAATAAAATTAAAATTAAAACGCACCGGAAGCGACAACAAAACCGTACTAACTGCAGCCGTTTGCTACAGCTATGATTTACCGAAGTCGAATTGTTTAGCGAGAAAGAAAAAAAAAACCGCCAGAAAGAATTATATTTTACTGCGCGACAAGGGCGCGGTAATTATATTTATACGCGAATTGATTTTATAATTTAATGAAAATAAAATTATTTCGTGTACCGCTAACGGTAAAAAAAACTCTTAATAACCAGTCCACCTAAGTGAAAATTATATCGTGTGTCACGTCCGTACGCGTTAATTCTTTAGGATTTAATTCAATTTCGCTAAATTGTTTTATGTGGGGTTTTTTTTTTTTAAGTACTATTGCAGCTCTTGTAATCTGTTGTTTATTTAATCCAGGGATATGCTCTACCGCCTTATTATAGTTATTGCTTCGGCGACACGGATGCAAGATATACCAGGATGTTAAATTTGGTTGTCGCGGCCAAGAAAATGCATTTTCGAACATGTACCACGGTTGTAACAACAAATATGAAAAATCAATTTGCATAGTAGGTAAGTATAAAATATAATAACATTATGTCGTGTATTTTGTGAACAGCAAGGGTTACAGCGTGATCGCAAACAGTTTGAGAATTGATCGTGGGTATATTTTCGAAAAACTAATCAAGGAGAGAAAGATATTTTGATAAAAATATAAAATTTGTCGTTTTTATCTAGATTATCTTTTAGACGGCGATAATTCGATCCATAGAATCTACAGATCTATTCCCGACTTGTGCAGTATGCCGTGAGGCCTGCATGTTATAATGTACGCCGCGAAAACTAATCGTTATTAAAATGATTATTGACAATAAAAATTGTACGTGCAATTTTGATAATAAAAATAACTACCATATAATTTTACGCGAGTTTTCCTAACCTAAATAAACGCACGTCACCGCATTCTAAGTTATTCAACAGTAATATAACCGATGTACGATAATTGGTTTGGTATTTTAATAATATGATAAAAACCTCATAAAAAAAATACGTGTAAGTCGGTGTCAATCGTGCCACGGCTAAACGCTGGTCGGGGGTTAGTGTGCCGCGGGGTCGAAAAGTTTGGGGCATGCCGATCCGGATAATCCCAATCGTCGGGAGGTATATGTATTTACAAATAGCCCGATTGTTATGGAATATTGTTTATTATCAAAACGTAAATCTGCTGTGGTAGCAGCAGATTTAATGTGTGTGTTTACTCACTAAAACGATCCACTTGAACGAATCCATAATCGGATGCAATTGCGATGCGATACGACGAGACAATAAAATAAACGTAAAAAAAAAAAAAAAACAAAACAAAACAAAAATACTATTGTATTGTTATTATCGAGCGATACGTTCGGACGTTAAATCGAAAGTGCACCGGTGAACGTCGGAGGACTAAACATTTATAATACCAGTGCAGGTCAGCTCGATAAACCCGATCACGTTCCGTTCATCGGCGATTTACACATCGTCGGCTACCCGAAAACAGCACACACACACACACACACAAATGCGACTCCATGTCTACTACTAATGTCCGTCAATAATATTCGCGATTTCACTCGGAACCGAATTAATTCATTCCGGTCTCGTGCTCCGCGATACCGCCGCGGTGTTCGCGCACTCGGTTCGCCTTTACGTCATAAAAGCAACTATAATAATATATCCAAAGTCCTACAGTCGGCCGTATATCGTGCTCGTAATACGTAAGTGTGAAATCGATCGTTTTCACCCAATAGCGGCGAGCGTGATGTTCTGTTTTCAATTTTTTTTCAGATTTTTAGCGAAGCGACGAGGAATATATTATCTGTTTTATTAGAATGATTTTTTTTTTTTTTTTTTATATGCCCAACGGCTCTTCTGCCAGAAATCATGGAGACATGTCCCCAATCAAAAACTTTATAGGAACTTTCTTGTAGCATTTTTAATTTAGTTGTTGCATTAAATGGATCACTTTTCGCAATTTTTCTCGAACATTTTCTTAATAAATGGGGAAATTTGCACGTTGTTGATTTCGGGGTGCTTTGGCAACAAGAGAAAAAATACTACTCTGTTCAGAATTGTTTTCCGTTAGCAATGGTAAGTCTTCAAACTTATCTCCTAAAAAGTGGCATAACTATTAGCTGCAATATCAATCTTTAAAAAAAAAAAAACAATGTAAATATGGTTTTAGCTTTTAAGGGTATAAGAGTAAAAGTTAAAACAAAGAGAAAATAGTAGTATAGAGAATAACGGGAAAAATGAATCCGAGAGTTTTTTTTTTAGACATTTCACTTTTTGAGTTTAACTTTCATTTTGATTTTTATATATTTTTAGGGGCCTTCATTTCTTCGGTCCGGTGGAATCTATTAGATGAAAAATAAGGTGAGGGACCTTAAATTAGTCCATTCGGAAGATAATTTTTTTATATACCTCGTAGTTTTATTACAATGGGGAAAACCGAGAACATTTACAATTTTGCGGTATACGGTTTCTATTATTTTCGATTTTCAATTTTTGTTGTGATTCAGTCAAAAATAATAACATAAACCAGAAACTTTCAATGAATTACCACCAATTTAATATGTTACTTATATGCATATTTAAGTTAACTTTATAGGCGTGGAACAATCATCAAAATATTCTGGCATATTTTTTAGTTAAATTATATTTGTATAGATAGCTATTAGAAATTATCGCACCGGTTATGTACACCAGCTACAATACGATTGAGAACGTTCGAAATAAAACAATGAAATAGCCGCTTACCCCCCCCCCCCCCAAAAAAAAAAAAAAAAACAGTACTATTAAGAACGAAATTATGTGCAACGTAGCCGAACTATATTCAATTTAAAACTCATAAATAAATTATGAAAAACTTATGCAAAATGTCTAATAAAACGGTATTTGTGGGAGTTTAATACAATTAAATTTCCACCACGTTTAGAGGATATAAGTCTTGTTTTTTTTTTTTTCATTTTATTTAAGTATACATACACGTAAAATATTTCGCACATAAAACGCATGATACGGGAAACCACATACTGAATAACGCACTAATGCGTATATTTTGATTATTCGTTGCAAAGAATTCATTATCGTTGTATTTATATAGATTATCATTATTGATAAATTCAGTAATATGCCATCTCAGACAACAATAGGTTAAGTCGAAATATATATATTTTTGATTACTTAATGGTTGAGTTTTCAGATTATCACATATTTGGCAACGTTCCATAAAATTATAAAAACCGAGCGTTCTCAATCGTATTTCTATGTATCCTATTTTCCCAACTAGCTGCCTGCAATAATGGCCCACCCATGGTGCGAAGTGAGTCCGGATTTTTTTTTTTCGGTGTCCAAAGTAATATAGATGTACGCGGTTTCACATTTTGGCGTGGCGGCACAGGTATTATAGCGAAGTGTATGCGAAAAACCAATCGAATCCGAGAATTTTTGGACGCGCTCCCAAAGTATAATTTACACGGGGACACAATATAGCTGCATCGAAAAGGTTGTTTTAATTAACTGTAACGTGGTCGATATTTTTTTTTATTTTTATTTTTTTGTCGATCCGTAGGTATAATATATTAGTAATATAGAATAACGAGAGAATTCAAATTCGAACACATTTCGTGAATTGGTTTATACCTACGTATAATTACATGTTTTTAAATTCGGCTCACCAGACAAGCGACTGTCTATACATATACTGTCGATATAATAATCGACAATTTTCTATTTGTGACCCAATAAAAAGTCACACGTGCATTTATTAAAGTTATTGTGGTTTAAAAAACAAAGTTTACGTATTATTACTGTTATTAAAATAAACGTTCTAACTTTTTTATCTAGTCGAAATTTCTTATTCTTAGGAGCCTAATTTTTGTTATACACCTATTAATCATTAAAGCATAATATTATCATTAATTCCTGGTAAAGGTTTCCCAGTTTTACAAAAATACTAGATCGATGTTAGGTATTTCAAAAAAATACCTTTATTAAGTATCAACTATAAATTTAATGCAACAAAAAATGGCTTTAGGATTTAGAATGTCGATATAGATACCACCCGTCTAACGATAGGCGAAGGTCACGGACGACCCAGTGGCCCAACGGCATAGTGAGCACAGGGAAAATTGGTCAAAATGGCCCTCAGTCAAATATGACTAATAATTGCAAACACAGCATATAGAAACATAAATGTACAAAAAATCAAGTAAAAGTCTTTTTACAGTATTTCCATGATATGATAATTAGTATTTATTCAGAATGCATTGAAATTGAATTAGCTTTCCACGAATCAATAATAAACTTATTTTTAAGAGGATGATGGGTACTAGATAATTTGATTTGCACTCAATTCAAATTCAATTTTACCAAGGAAGTGGCGTTATTGAGGGACATTTACCCCAGTCTTACTTTTATTCTTGTCTTGAGAGACTTCGGAATAGAAATAAAATCCAATTATTTTTTTTTCATGCTTAACTTTAATTTGAAAAGATTATGTGAAAAACAATGTTGCCATGTTTTCTGTATTCAGTATTTAATAAAGTTGAAGAATAGTGAGGTAATAACAAGTGACTGAGTACCCTGTATTTTCGTGCCGTGAGGCGCACAAAATCTCCCATGGGTGTGTTACATATCTTACCTATTATAGAAAAAAAAAAAGTGTGTAGTACGAAAAATAGTCCCTGAAGTATACCCCTGCCAATACGCCAAATATTAATTTGCGTTGGGTAGGTATACCGTTTCGTTAAAAATAAAAAATAAATATCACACAGATTACACCGATCGTGATAGTTAATAGTAATATTTTCCAGCTCACGGATCTCTTGATAATATATTATGTCACACTGATATTACGTAGTAGTTCAAAGCCGGCAAAATCAATAACACACCGACGAGATACCATCTAACCGCCGACAAGAATACAAATAATATTGCTTCGATTATATCAGACCGTTTCCGACGAGTTATGCTATAACAGAACCTGGGCCGGGCGAACCGAACTAATTAATTTTGAGTCGAAATAACGTTGTTTCTTAAAAAGTTGAAATTAATGCACGGCATTAATCTAATCTAACGTGTTAAAAACAAAAATTAACTGGTATTCTATTTTTATTTTATTCGTTGTACAAATTTCCCACTATTCCGTAGCACTAGTGATTTCCGACTGGATAATAGACAGGGCTGAATTGAGCACAGAGCCAAGGAACCCAGGCACTGAAATATTGAAAGCCTTTTTTTCTTTCAAAGTTTACAAATCCAAGTATTGTATTATATGTTTTAATATATTTTATTTTTGTCCAAGTCAATAACAATATTTATAATATTTATATCTTCAACTTCACGTTTGAGTCCAATTAGTTTTAGGAAAAGTATATAAAACCAAAAAAGAAGAGAGAATAAGGTATTTTAGTTATAAATATTTCATTTTAGATTCTGAGTGGAACGAGGAATGTATTGATTTTATAATGTTAATTTTAATTTTTTTATCGTTTAACAACTTCTGTACCAGCAATTTTGCACCCATTTTCAATGATTGCACTTTTTTCGAAAGTAAATCTTACTGAGGTAGTACATTAAACATCGAAAATATCGGCTTCAACTATACTTGAACATTTCAAAAGTTAAAATTTAAATATATACAAAATTTAATCAAAAAAAAAAAAAAAAAAAAAAATGAGGTGAATATACTTAGTAAATCACTATGTATATATTGTTGAAAAAGCAACACTATTAACCGAACTTCATTCAGAATCGTTTTTCGTTAACAACGATTAATCGTTGCGTACTGATATATACATTAAATTTTTCCTCTACTATCCTTAACTTTTCACCGACAACAGTAGACCACCTATCGTGTGAAATATGTTGTCTTTTTTAATTTAAATTTGTATGCCTAAATAATAATGTATAAAATTCGAATTGGCTGTCATAACAAACATGTACACAAATATTTTTAAATATATTGTTCTGTACAATAATTTCATTTCTATCATCTTTTTAAAGAAGTAAATTAGTTATTTATAATTAGTGTGAGGGCTTTTTGGACTAACGAGTTTCAGGCCCGGTAAACTCTTAATCTGGTCCTAAAATAAAATATATTATAATACATAGTATTTCGTGATAACACAATATCATGCAGTTTTTATCATATTAAATAATAAAATATTATAATACATGGTTTAAATCGAGTTAAGGTCTGTACACACTGCATCAGTGAAGATAAAACTTAAATAATCTACAATTTTATTCTGTATAATATGATACATTATATCTGCAGAATTTTTAATAAACACATGACAGAACGCAGATAGTATATAATAAGTATGCAGTAAAGGTATAGGCTTGTTATTTGACAACATTGCTCATCTAGAAAATGTGAAAATAAAAATCTTTTTAAATTAAATAATGAATGTTTTTTTTTAAATTTGTTTTTTTTTATCATCGCAGGAATTACATTAAACCTGTTAGTAATTTTACTGCAGCAACAACCTTCGGGGTGTGACTGAAGTATTTGTTTTTTATTAAAAAAAAAAATTCTTCATAAAAAACTCAAACTCCTTAAAAAATTCTCTTGTGTTCAAATAATGCGTTGCAAAATTATGATGAGATAATGAAAATAATCTAATTGCATCTACTGTGGTAAAAAATTGTTTTTTTTATTATTATTTAATCACATCGATCTTGTATTTTACCGGACGGATAATCAAAAATTCAATTCAATTGCTCCATGAACGAAATATCTGGCGTTTATATTATTAGATCAACTAGATACAAATTAAAAAATATAAAAAACTGATACTGCTGATGGGTGTGTTACTGATATAGGTGAAAAGTTGGAAGATAGAATACATAATATTCTGTAAGCAACGATAAACCATCGCTAACGAAAAACGATTCTGAACGAAGTTCATTTATATACTATTTAGCCGATTTAGCTATTCATAGCGAATATAACTATTCCTAGTTGCAGTGAAATATTTCCTGAAAACTGCAGGCTCTCTATCGGAATGTCTCGTCTGCATATTACAAATGTATTTAGACGTTGTGTGCGTCTGTATTAAATAAAAAAAATGTCTTTCGGCAAGCAGACGTCGTCGTCGTATTATATCGTTTTTGTCGCAGCCGACGAAAATTTAAAATTCGTGTCACACCGACGATGGTGTGTAACACATACTTTGCCGACATGACATTTCTCCAGCAGTCGTAGTTACACATCTATACATCGATAATTCAAATTATATCTATCCGTCGTCGTTCACGCGGTTCTCAAATTTAGCCAGTGCGGCGATACTTCCTTCCTGCCGTATTTATTCTGGTACGAAAATCCAAAATCGTATTACCTGCAGCCTATAAAATATAATAATAATACGTTTGCTCGACGAAGAATAGGTATTCATATTCACAAATAATTAACTTCTTCCGCTGTCGTCGACGTGCTGTAGCAGTCATCTTTAGTGATATAATAAATATTATAAACAAATATATTTGTCTAAAATAATTTCAGACAAATATAGTAATATGTAGTAAAGCCCATGTCTTAAACCTCTGAAGTTTTAATAAAAATAGAACCTTTTCAAAATCGCTTAATTGTCTAACAATCACAACTACTCTAGATGAAATCAATTATTTACTATAACAAATTTGTGAAAAAATCAATGATTTATTATTTTAAAGATAATTAAATTTACAATTGTAGTATTCGTTTCTTTGAATATTGGAAACATTTGTTGGTAAATGTAGGAACATTAAAAATCACATTCTGAATATCGAAAATATTTAAAACAACGTTAATAACACAAATAACAAATATACAAATCATATAGTACCGTGTATATGTTCAGCGGGCAGTATAGTAAAAATTTGTCTAGCGAAACAAACGAAACGACTTTTAAAATCGACTGAGAAAGATGCGATAAAACACTTGTAACAAAACAATATATAAGCAGCCCAGAATTAATAAAGAAGGCGATTGTATTAATGACAGCAAGGGGTCGCTCTGTAAATAATTATCGAGACTGTTGGTAAACACAAAGTTTCAATAAAAAAAAACAAAACAAAAACAATATAGGTATGTTTGTGAATGACATTATTTCAAAGACTACAATATACTATACATAATATACATAATATATACTATACATAATATACAATAACCTAATCGGTGTTTAATTTTTTAAATATTTATAATTAAAAAGGTTATCCAGAGCAATTTAAATTATTTTCAAAATACGATTTTTTGTACCTCCAAATATGAGTTAAAAATGTAGATGATTATAAAACGTTATCTTAAAAACATGTCACCCACAGATATTATAATAGGTTTTTAATCTTTAAAGCCAATTTTAATGGCCTTTTCGTTTCTTTTGCGTGTACATATCTTTACTATATTGCCCGTTAGAAAAACAGAAATGACCGCAAATACCACAGTGACGAATCGTTTAAACCATCATAAATAATAGAAGAATGACTAGAACGTTCTTTTGGAAATTCTTGAAGAATTAATCGTAATAATTTTTGCGATTATATCGTACAAAGATTAAAATTTATATACAAATTAATACCCATATACATAAAAAATTGAATAATTTATGGATTAAGAATTAGAACCTTTTTTTTTATTTCAAAATTAATTATGTATTAAAATAATATAAATTTGTTTTCATTTGACCAAAACCTAATAACTGATGTCCAATGTGGGTGTGATCGATTACATAGTTGTTAAGGTATAATATGTAAGGTAATTTAGTTTACATACAGTATATACAACGAAGCAGCAATGCAAACGAAAAACAATTCTTAACGGAGTAGTGTGTTTACTTTTATACTATGAGTGGAGCGAGGAATATATTGGTTTTTCAATGATGCTTATTATTATAATTTTGTTTTATATCTGTGGACAACTTTTTTCACACAAAATTTACTCCGATTTTAATGTAAGTATTTTAAAGCACTTTTTCTGATAAGAAGTTTTCTTGGAGTGGTACTTTAAGGAGGTTTTCGTTTTATAATAAATGGGAAAACCCGGGGGAAAATGTATTATGTTTTCAATTGTTTTTTTTTTGATTCAGTTAAAAATAATTGCAGAAACTTGAAGTTTGGATAGAAAATTTAAATTCGCCTTTTTTAGACGTGGTTAAATGTTCAAAACATTTTGGCATTTTCGAGCTTTTTTCAGAAATTTTAATATTATATAAATATGTAATATATTTATAACAATATGTTATAAATTTTAACAATATATATTGTTGATAAAGCAACACTATTAACCGAATTCCGATCAGAATCGTTTTTCGTTAGCAATGGTTAATCGTTGCGTAGAGATATACATTAAATTTTCTTTCTACCTACCCAATTTCTTACCTAAAACAGTAGTCTCCCTTCGTTCGAAGTTTGTCAGTTTTTTTTTTTTACATTCGAAAACACGTTTTTTCCCATAAAACATTTTTTGATTGAGTGAAAGCATTTTAAATGCTGCACTCCTTAAGGTGAATACATTTTGACTTTAAAGCAGTAGTAAATGTTCTTTTGTGTCCAAAAAAAACTTTTTAAAAATCATGCATCAAAGTTTTTATTGTTACTATTTGAACATGACAATTGAACCCAATTAGATTTCCATCTATGGTGAATAATATTTTTATTTTTCTATTTTTTATATGCTTGCCTTAAATGCACGACTCCGCATCCTTAAAACTCTAATCTCTAACAACAAACACACTCCATTAAATACTAAACTCTTAATTTACAAATCCCTGTTCAAGCCGATGTGGACCTATGGTCTTCAACTCTGGGGCAATGCCAAAATATCCAACACTAATAAAATTCAAACTTTCCAAAATAAATTCCTTCCCTTAATTACAAATTCTCCCCCTTACATCTCAAATCTAACNCTGGGAATCCTCCCAGAAGGCTCAAAAGGAAATGGTGTCGAGACCTCCTCACTGTTTGATAAAATTAAGCAATATAAATAAAGAAAAAAAAACCATCAAGTTAGGGCAGTGTTACCACTGGGTAACTCCTCTCTTCATTTCATCATGTTCTTATTTACTCATTTACCACATATTCTTATTGTTCCTCGATGAACAGATTGTATATTCTTTGTATATAAAATTAAAAAAAAAAAAAAAAATATTTTTTATATTATTATAAGGACGATATTTATTCTTTTATTTTTTAATAAACTGAGTTTCATTCAAAATTATTTTCTAAATGACTACGATTTCTAATATATTATTGATAGTTTCAAATTAAAATATTAGGTATATATGAAAATAAAATAATAGTAAATAAAAAAATTATCTTCATTATTGCAATTTAATTTTTTTATTATTGAGGTAAATACTAAAATATGCAGAAATAACAAAATTAAGTTTTCAACTTAATATCGCTGAATAAGATACTTGGTTAGTTGTTTGAAAAGATACTATATTGTAAAAAAAAAAAAACAAATTTATTTATTTATACAAAGATAACTTTTATCGAATAACTTCAGTTTCATAATTATATTCACGATTTTAAATAAAAGCCTATTTAATTTATTTTAACTTTTATGTTTTGAAAAATTAAATGAAATATATTGTCTACATTGTAATTTTCAAATCGTTAGGTTTCAAAAAAACACTGAAGTAAGCACTGTGATTTTGTACACGCTATGACTATAAATTTATAATGCTTGTTAGCGCAAATAGGATGCTTGGGAGAGGAGTATTTTTCAAAACTCAGCCAAGTCCCCAAATCAAGTTCTTACCAAGTAAATACTAAGTGTACATAATCTATATAATGGGAGCTTAACCCCCTTCCAAATATTTTATATATCTGTGCCTTTCAAACAACTTACAAAATTTTAAAACTAAAGTTTCATCAACAAATGATATCATTCCAATTTTGTTATGATTTTTTAAAATTATGATTCTACAATATCTCGACAAACGATCAATGTTTCTTCCATTTTATGGTAACGGTATATTATTATTATTTATAATGTACTTATATATAGCTTTAGATTAGTTAAATATTAATCCAAATATCAATATGACAATATTTCTCGATGACCAAAATAGAAGTAGATTTTTAAGTTTAATGATTGTGTGATATATTCGGTTATGAATCGCGCATAGACAGACACATATTTTCTTTCATTAGTACAAAAATATACAATTTGACATTATTATTTTTTTCTTACGTAGAGCCAATGATTTTGTTCATGATTTAAGACTCAACCTTTTATTTAATTATTTAACTTTAGTAGGAAATTAACAAATTGAAAACTAATGCATTTTCAAAATATTAGTTTACTTGACCAATTGGTTTGAAAACCTCTAACTTATGGACTTAATTCGAAATCTAAAAATTAATTATTAAAACATAATGGTAGATGATTCAGATGAAAATAATAAACAGAGATTAAAATAATGATAATGAATTCGTACGTACAAGTTTACTGAACATCCATCATACTTGTATACTCGTATTAATAAATGTACTTTATGTAAGTATTACAATAATTTTGAGTTAGCCAAGTTATAATAAATTTTTGCTTGAGGTATAACTTTACATTTTTTAAATTACTAACGAATCTATAAATAATCTAAAAACTAATTGAAATACCTAATTTATGTATAAAACCATAAAAAAAACCATTCGTGTTGAATAAAACGTCATATAATATGTATATTTTAAAGTTTATCCTTGATGGATTTTTATATCAAGAATAGGGATTAAAAAATAATATGATTCATTATGTGAACTAATACAATGATATAGAAACGAATGATCAAGAAAATAATGATCGTTTAATTGGTTACTCTGCAGCAATAAATATTGGAACTCGTTTGGGTTTGTCGTAAAAATATATGCCATGTTTAGATATTATGGAAAAAGAAAACACCAGAATTAAATTGAGTAAAAAAGGAGCAATTTGTGCGAGTGTTCGGTGATCGTTAGAATTTTAAGATACTACGCAAATCTAAACATTCGTATAAATGATAAAACTCGGTACTGTTTCAAGTAGATAACAAGGCAAATTCGAACACATATTATTATTATAATCGTATGGAAAATTTCATTATTTCAATTATAACGTTATAATATTCTGAGCCAATCGTGAGACCATGAATGACCCCACGTGTTTATTTGTTTGTTTACTTTATTTATTTAAAGGAAAATTTCGTGATCAGATTTAAAAATACAGATGCTAAAATAATCTATACTAATCTTCGAAATTATTAATAGGAAATGCTGTATATTCGATGCACAGATGAATCGGTCGGACGCAGAGGTCTGAAAATGTATGATGATTACGGATGATCCGTATGCACCACAAAGCCGAATTTTCGAAATTTAGCTTCTATAAAGGTTGGCTAACAAAGGAGTTAAGTTATTTTTGGTGTTCAAATTTTTTTTTTTTTATTTTTTATTTATGGATTTATGGACCTTGGTGTCACGGATAAAAAAACCTTTTCTATTAGTTAGTTTGGTTGTCACGGGCAAGAAAGTAGCCTTTAAAAAAAAAATAAACTACCCGGCAACAACGGTTAACTTTTTTAAGAACGAGGGTGAAAACGGAGAAAACGTTTTTATTTTTTGTTTCGTTCAATACTGTGCAGTGCACGGGTAAAACCGTGCGAAACAGCTATAGTAATACATAAAAGTGAAACGGTATTTGTTTTTCTTTTCCGTGAGAACCAATGATCGAATTTTTATTTGGGTTTCATCACTATTTAAAAAAATATCGAAAGGACATGTATAGGCCATTTTTTATATCAAAACTTGACCATTTAAAAGTGTCTCATGCATTAAATGCATCTTTAATACAAAAATTTCATTTTTTTTCTGGGTTACCTTAATGACACGGATTAAAAAAACAGTTGTCTTATAACAATATCTAACTATGACATTTTTTTAATAATTGTATATTTATTGCCGGGTTGCCTTGGTAAATTTAGTTATGAATACATATGTTTAATATATTAACTGATGAATTAAGTGTTTGCTTGAAAACATATTATTTTTGGGATTATGTAAAAAAATTAACTAGTCTTATAATAAATATCACTGTACACCTTCAACATAATAAAATTATGTTATAGCAGGACAATTTGCAAACGAACGATTGAAGATTAGCGATAGACGATTGGTTACAGATTATAATGAAAATGTGGGTCCAATTATGTATGCAACTTTGCTAATGATTAAATCGGAAGAGTTTTACTGACATTATTGTGAATCATCATATGAAATTTGATGGATATTAATTATGCAGCAGGGAGATTTTAACTCCAAAATATATTCCAGGTGTTATCTTTGTTTTAGTATAATCTAACTTAACCCGGCCAATGCCGGAAAACTACATCTATAGAGGCGCAGAGAGGAGTTTTGATAGCATATATACATAGTTAACAAGAGATTCTAACCACTGTCTTTTTTTGTAAAGACTTTGTAATCTTTATGTGCTTCTTTGTAACACCAACGTACCAACAATCTATGCACATTCCTCTAAAAAGCATCATTACTTTGTAGCCTGTCAGTGTGTCATCGAATGCTGCTATAGTTCAGAATAAAGCCGCGAATAAAATATTAATTTTGTTTGTGGCCAAATCAGATATATAATAACATACATTATATTATTGAACAACAATATACAGAATACACAATGCATGTTTGTTTGAAATAATATTATGTATTTGTTACGTAACTAAATGACAATGTGGTTGCAGGCGATTTTACGCGACCGCGGCAGTATTTATCATTAGATCATGTTATCATAACATATATTCGATTATAAAATAACATTACTAATTCGATTTATCTATGTAAAATATCAATTAGGTGACACAATAATAATAGTATAATAGTGTGTTATTCGAATCAGTGGCGTGGTGAACGACGTTTCCATAATGCAATTGCTTAGCGCGTGAAAAATTCCAATGTGAAAGGATTGGAGTGGCTATTTTTAAGTCATAACTGCTAAGAGTTTGAAAGTGTATATAATATAATATCGAATTTTATGTATTTATGTAAATTATTATATTCTGATATGAAAATCGCGAAAAACTTGTATATTTACAAGTGAAATAATAGTATCGTGGTACGTTAGTTCCAAAAAATTACTACTTTCGGAGAAACGATTAAATTATACAAAGGGCAACTTACTGCACTTATAGTTTCGTAGAATTTCTTCGGATGTGTTTCTATACGCGCGGTGTATTATTTAACGTTGCGCACGAATCACCACACGTAAAAACTTTGGAATGATTTCAAGTATATATTATATCTATATTTCCTCTCTAGAGAAAATCCATGCGTCGATTTATCCACACATAAGTCATATTTGATACCGCCGTCAAAATCTGTGGTTCCTTCGGGAATACCATTACAACAGATTTCTTTTTCAACGACTTAACGTATTACATATTATTATATTTATTCGAAATATAATATAATGGTATGCACATAATGTAATATTTTAACATTCAAATACATATTTTATTGTATTCGTCAGAATAATCACAAGCAGAAACTTATAAGTTCTAATATATTGTTCTGAGTTTTACATGTCACTTGTGTGGATTTATATTTGTTACTAGTTCTTGTCAGTATTTAAAAAAAATTTAAAAGCACAATATCAAAAAAAGTATTTTTCAATTGATAATATTGTATCTAGTATCTGGTTTTCACATTAGTTGGGAATAACCGGGAAATAAACGTTTAGGAGAAAACAGACGAATTTAAAGCAATATAATTTCCTTGTTTTGATTATTATAATTTTATTTTCCTATGAGAAATCAGGCTCTGAATTTCAAAGAAAACATCTTTTCTGAAAGTAAATTTTGTCTAGTCGGTGCGTTTAATTTTATTAATAATTAGGAAAAACGAGAAAGTTTCACCATTGTTAATTTTGGATTTGTGTTGTTATTTGGTAAAAAATAACCATGAGACCATACTTTCACAAGTCATTTGTCATTTTTAAATATCAAAACAAAAATTTGTTTTTGTGAAAATGTGCTTTTTGATTTTTATTTAGTTTTATGTAGATAAAATTGTTTTGCTAAACAGAAATACTTGAAAATTTAACACAGGATTCATCATAAGTTGTAAATTAAGATGGAAAAAGAATACAGTTTTTTTTTGTGAATATAATTATTTTAAGATAATTTTGATGATAATCATAAATATTACGGCGTTTTAAAATATTTTTAACCGTACTTCGCTCAGAATCATTTTCGTTAACAATAGTTTATCATTACGTTAAGTTAAAAAGAGTATCCACTTTCCTGACCCACAGCAATATCGGGTTTTTTTTTTTTTTTTAATTATATACTTTACTTTACTTTAAAAAAGTCTTTTGGGTCCGATCCCATATATACTCATATATGGGATCGGACCCAAAAGACTTTTTTTCCTCTAACAATTTTTCATCCTATTGAAACAAATGTTTATGTACTTTTATAAATACGGGAACAAAAAGCTGTACTACTCGTCGTACAAATATTTTGACAAAATGTGACGTCAAGAACCCAATCAACTAAAAATAATTGAGTGTTTTCTTTACTCAAACTAACTTATATAGAATTACTATTAAGTTAATTTTCGATCGTGATGCGGAAAAAAGTTTAAATCAAATTATATTTGTTGAAATTGTCACAATATAAATTGCCTAAAAAGTTTTTTAAATAGTATATCTTTTACGTTTTATTATCGAGTACCTACGCATTATGTATCAATATTGTGAAACAGTTTGAGTGGTTAATATTTATATGATAAACAAAGGTCTGAAAGGTTCACGAAACTGGTTCATTAATTGTACAATAAACACAATTTGATTCAACAAAATTCAACTTCATTCCCTACAATGTTTCTGTGAATATTTTGTGTTACTAAGATTTGTACTTTTTTTTTATTTCTACTATCTGTAAACAATTTTCTACCTAAAATTTTGTTCCGATCTTCAACTAAATTCGTCTAATTGACGATTTAAGTGGGTACAATTTTTCGATTTATGGAAATATTGTTTGGCCTAGCAAAAATGTTTTTGTTCTTTTTGTGTTCAAATTGTTAACAATAAAACGATTTCTCTTGATATTTCCCTCTAGTTTGTTTTCCTCTCGAACTGTCTGTGTATTGACTCCGGCATCTTTTCTTTTATTATTATTTGACTTACGGGTGGTTTGTTCTTGGTCGTCTTGGTCTCTTCCTCGCTTTCCTTATATAAGTCTACCGTCGCTCAATTCGGAGTTTGGCCTATTTCACCGTTTTGTTCTTAAGCTGTCAAGCAAAGTTTTTTTTTTTTTGTTTTCTTTTACTTTATTCAAAACTTTTTTCGTTTATTTTCCTTTCTTGTGGCCCTTTTTTCGTTTCATCCGTTTTATTCCAGCAGTAACACAGCATACATTTATATTGTACAGGTACTATTATATTTTGTAGTTTTAATATCTTTCAGTAATTTATTGTTATAAGAAAGTTGCGATTGCAATAATAATAATAATAATAATAATAGAATATAGTGACAGTGAAAATCGTCCACGTCAAAATACTATGTATATATTTTTATGTCGATGACGTTCAGCGAAACTGCCAATTTCGACGCCAAGACACGGTAAATAATATTATACTCTACACCTACGAATATACAAATATTTACACATTCAATATTATAATGCTACTAGATTTAGGTATTACAATGATCCGAAATCACATCTTTCGTCGTCAATAAAAACGAACGTCCGGCCGTATAATAATTGGTCACCATTGTGATTTTGAATAGGTTTTTGAAATCCACACCAGTGTGTCCTCCGATTGTTCATTATATTACGTACACCTACACCACAAGAAATACAGAACACCACGTCTGAGTGAGTCCGCGGTGTGCTCTGCATGTACAAAATTCAGTAGGTATAAAATTCAATAGCTCGACCGTGCACGTCAGCCAAGTGTAATAAATTTTTAGTGTCATTATATTACCATAATATAAGTGTAGGAGCCTACTTGAAATTGGCATGCAGGAGAAAGTCGTTTAGTTCAACTATATTATACGTATAGGTACCTATAGGCTATAATATTATTGTTATAGGAATTATAATTAAAAGCTAAAATCAACATTAGCGAATTTAGTAACGAAAATCAGCGATAAAAAATATCGCTAACGATGTATAAGAATATAATATCTACATATATTACAAACCGAAAACCGATTCTGAGCAAAATTCGGCTTTACATGGGATAAAATGTCGTAATTTTTATGATTTTCGTCATTATTTGATCAAAAAACTCGTATAAAAAAAAAAGATTGCATTACGCTCAAATTTTTGTTTTTGGCCACTAAAAATACTTTATAATAAACCTCGTGTTAAATATTTGAGCATTTCTGTTTAGTAAAACAATTTTAACCACATGATATCTACCAAATAAAAACGAATAAGACTGTCTGGATGGATCTATGATGATTTTTAGCAAATTACAATAAATTAACAAATTTTAAAATAACGAAACTATTAGTGCCGGTAACTTTTTTAGTTTCCCACACGTTATTATTAAGAAAAATCAAAATGCAAATTGCTAGGAAAATCAAATAATGACCACTTCAATGCACTAACTAAATCAAAAATTTGACAAGTTCATCTACAAGATATCTGATAGAAAAGTTGTTTACACAAAAAAATTATATTATAATAAAACCTAATGATATTAATAAACCATTATTGTTATAAATTTGTAAAATTTTAACTTTTTTTTTATTAACATTTATTTTTTTACATTTGCCACACGATAATAATTATAATAGCTGATGTATTTTATAATTTTCCAATATTAATTCTTAATTTATAATAATTTTTTAATAAAATATTGTCACGGTTAGTGTTTATTGTTATTTATTTATTATTGTCACAGTTTACACATTGACATATTTGATAAAATCGGTAATTTCGCCACAGTTGACGTACGACCGATATCTGTATATCTTAACATCATTGTCCCGTAAACGCGTTTTTTTAATGTTATTTATTCGTCAAACCGATGTATCCAATTTAAACTAGCTAGGTACCTATGCGATTATTTCACGATTACATTACGACGATTGGCGTCCGAACGCCACCTCCTCGTTATTTACGAGTATATGAGCGCCAATATAAATCTCAAAATCCCATTTGCCGTGTTCCCATTCGCCACTACTCGATTTTTTTATCAAATTCGTACATAGGTAATGTGATAATAAATTATATTTCCGACGAATTGAGTTATTAACATCACAAGCAATACTTTACGATCACAGCGCAGTTCTGTGAATGTGAATATTTGTAGCTTTTTAGATTCTGAGTTTAGCGAAGAATGTATTGGTTTTACAAAGATATTTTTTTTTTTTTTATATATATATAAACATTTTCTCTACGGAGAAAGCTTATTCCGATTATTAAGTATAGCACTTTTTCTGAATGGAAAAGTGATACTTTATAATGGACCTTTTTTGAAATTCTCATTAATATTTGAGAAAATGAGGAAAACCTAGTCCTTTAGGTTAAAAAAGATTATAAGATTAAAAATAAGGTTTTCATTGACAACAGTTTTTATTTATTTTTTCTTATTATTAAGTTTTAATTATTTTAATCCTTTTTAAACAACCATTATTGTCATGGAAACGCACATTGTTGTAATTATTTTACCATAATATTCCATTGTGTATTGTTTACCAAGAAACACTATCAACTGAACTTCGCTGAAGATCGTTTTTTCGAAAGCAATGGTTTATCCTTGCTTACATGTATACATTAAATTCTCGTCCAGATTCTACCTTCTCAACTTCTCACCTACAACAGTGGCAGTACGAGCGAATTAAGTCCGTCTTTTTTTTTTATTATTCTTATTAGACTTGGTTATTATTAGTTAGCCGGATCTACTAGGTGGTCACTGGATGTCAGATGATTAAATAATATAAAGTAGAACCAGTCGACTTAAGCTTCAATGTTTTTGTTAATGTTCTTATAAAAGTCGTTAAAAGACGATAAATATAAAACGAGGAAACACGGAAGCTTTTATCGAGGAATAGATGGGCGGATTAAATAACTATTTATTGTCTCGTATATGATATCGATTTTTAAACAGGACTTCATTTCGTTTTGGCCAGTGAACATTATTTTAGCTACAGCCTGTTTGGGCCAGAATGTCACAAATCGTTATATTTTCCAAAACGGTAATAAATAAACCATAAATCGAATAAAATTGTAACAATTGTAGTAAAAAGAAGCTACCTATATTTTTTTTTTATTTTTTTTTTTTTTTGTCATTAATTTGATTAATAAATTCAACTGAAGTAATCACCTACATTAATATTACTGCGCATAGTTTCATCGATTATAAAATCAAATTTTAAACAAGATTAATAAAAACCTACACATATATTTAATTTAAAAGTACCTATAACAGTGTATTTAAACATATTTATTAAAACAAAAATAGACCTACATGTAAGTATTTAGTATAAATATTTTTTTTTAATTGTTCATTCAACATATACCAAGATTGGATTCGGTGCGATAACAAATACCTATACCCTGTACCTATTTAACTTTACACTCCATGTATTTATTTTGTTAAGTGCTTAAACAATGACAATATGATTTTGTAAGGTGACCTTAAAATAACCACGAAGTCAGACGAGTGTCTAAATAAATATATTCGATGTGGAACATATGAGTATAATAATAAATTACGGTACATCGAAAAAGTCTGATTCATCATTAATCTTGACTCGATGAATGTCTGGACGAAAACAACAAACGGTGGAATCCGTGACAAATAATATTGCGCGTGTGTTTAACTTACGAAAGTTCTCTGGAAACTTGTTTCTGCAGGAGGTCTACTGCATCTGGTTAGGAAATTTGTAGTGTGCACCGCTATCTATAAATCATTTTCAAAGTTCCCGTTTCGATTGTTATAATATGAACAATAATTTATTTAAAACCTCGTACATAGCTATTGTTAACGTTATGCGTGAAGTATGACAAACATTATTATTCGTATTAGACAAATCGTAGGTAGTATAGGTAGTGACAAATTGTTACACTCAAACTATGAAAATTCGTCGTGCAATTTATTAATGTGTTGCAGCTATATACTCTCTCGTCTTTATGCGCTTATATTTGCAGTCGACCTTACGGATTAAATACAATGACTTACAAAGTAAGTATAAGCTTCTAGATTAGTTTTTAACGTTTACGCGCAAAAACCGTGACTATATTATTATTACCTACCCGAACAAGGTCCGGATTAAGAGTTTACCGGGCATAGAGCCGGGTAGTCCAAAGAGCTGTTACTCTGTTACAAATAACATAATTTTACCTTTTTAAAAATTACATACATGAAATGATTTTACGGGATATTCTTTTTAAATACGTTTAATATGGTGGGTATCTTTTTTATTATAATATACAACACTAGTTTTTACATGAAAGTAAAATAATAATAAATAAATAATAAAAAATATAATATTTTATACTTAACTAATTTTTATTTTATATTCAAAGCGTAATGAGGGATCTACTAGTAATTTTATCTCATTGGTGCATTCGAGTCATTTTTTGATTTTCCGAAGTTTTTCAAAATAATTGAGAAAAACTGGAAAGAAAATTGTAAGGAAAATTGCAAATATAATAATAACATGTAAAATTTGTATTGTATTTTTAATCTAGTTGACAATTAAGAAAGTAGGTTTTTGATTTTCTTTATAATTTTTTTAATAATTTAACAAAATCGAAAAATTACAAATATTATGCTTTTATAATTTTCAATTTTGTATTTTTGTTGTAATTTACTTAAAAATATTCATAGAGACTTTAAATTTAGACAAAAACTTATATTTGCTCATTCTATAATTGTTAAAATTTTCAAAATATTTGAGCAATTTTTAACGTAATTTTTATTTGGTACTCTGTAGATGAAATTATTTGACTAAACAGAAATGCTTAAAAATTTAACAGGAAGTAGTCCTACTACTTATCTTAGAGAAATTTTACCCCCTGATAGTTGAACAGAGAGGTATAATTTGTATACTGAAATTTCAGCGGAGTAAATATTAATTTTCGAAATTTTATTTCGGGGGTCAATATTCGTGGTTGCACCAGTTTAGTCTATCGAATTTCTTAGTTATGTTTATATTTTTTTTACTCATTCGAATTATAATTATTTTATTGTTATTATTAAATTATCTCGTTTATCGTCGCAAAGGGAACCTACGACGAAGGTCTAAAGGGTTTCTCAGTGTACACAATATAGTTATGTAGTTATGAAGCTCTAAAACCTATAGTAAATTTTCTATAAACCATAAAGTATCCATAGCCTAACCTAACCTAACCTACTACCCAAATATTACAATGTTCGACATTTTATTGTTACAGCATTAAATTATTAGGATACGGCTTTATTTAATATAATAATACTAATATAATACCTACTTTTTATATTCGATTTTACTAGAAACATTGAAGGAATTTGTCCACATTAGTTCGCACAGTACTGTATTTACGAAATATCATCCATATTATTTTTCTCCACTTGTCATTGGTCAGTATATACTATACGTACAGTATCTAACCTAATACAGCTAGTATAATAAAATATAATAATTCGATGAAAAGTAATATTGTAGCATGCACTGAAATAGAATGCTAACATACCTATTTCTTTAATTTATCGTGAAATTGTATATATACTAAAGATTCTATAAAGAGTAGCTATAAGAAATATTTTATTGAAAATCAATTTGTTAGTTTATAGAAGATAATTCAATTGTTTCATGCTTTACTACAAAATATGTGGGCTTTTTATCCACTGGTATTTTATTTGAACACACTCCCAATAATTTTTCTAAAAAATAAATACGTATAACTAACAACGAATGAAGATGTATGTTTTATTTCTGGCAACGAAAGTAAAAAATCACGGCTAATACTATACGCTTACACCTTTTAACAGAGCTCTGTTCAGAATCGTATTTTTAATTCCAGTGATTTATCGTTCCTTTTCATATTCAAACTGAATTACAAACCTTCCAAATTACAACAGTAGTCTACCCAAAGTAGTAAAGTGCAATGTTCTGATTTTTTTATAGTATTTTTTTTTAATTCAATAATATTTATAGTGGATTTTAATGTGGTTTGTTTTGAAATCGAGATAGTTTTTAATATTACTATTATTATTATGTTGTTATCAAACAAAAATCTATTACTGCAACGACACTCCACTGGTAAATTTTTAATGAAATCTAGTCAAGTTGATAAATAATAATATAATCATAAAATATGGTTTTAGAAACACCTCATTTCTATTCTTTATATAAACTTAAATTTTATTCGTAAAAAAATATTTTTTCTAAATTTAAAATATTTCAAGTAATTTTATATTGTTTAAGTACACCACTATCAAAGTTACTATACTATAATTTTTTAACGAATTCGTGTACCAAAGTATATTTTTTATTTGGCAATAGTCACATTTACTAATTTTGGTGTGTGTGAGTGGGTATGTATTGGAAATATGATTACGTCATTTAGTGATATAAAAGAATTCATATTTTTATTTATTCTTTTTTTTGTTGATTAATTATTATTATAACACGATTTGCAAACTTCAAAATATTATTAGAACTTGTAAAAGTATAACATAATGTTTTTGAATCGAATTCTATTAATATTTTTCAAGCAAAACGTTTTTTTTTTTTTTTGTTTTTAATAGAATTTTTTGGATAAAAATATTTTACCGATATCCCAAACCTGCGAAACTTTAAATTAAATACAAAAATTGCACGATTGTTTCATAGAAATAATAATTTATTAACCGTATAAAATACAGTTTTTAGAAGTAGGACAAGAATCCCTTTGGAATTCGTGTTTGTAAATACATAATAGTATAGTTAAAATATTAGGTTGTCTTAAAATGGGAAGTAGCCATTTTGTTTTAAAGTGAGATAACGTTTTCTTCCACTGTTCATTATCCTCAAAAAGTAAAAATAACTATGTGTAATAATAAATATAAACCATTTTCCCTTCATTAATAAAATAAAAAAGACGTCCTAGGATAATAGGAACGGGTGCAGCTACTATTATAAGTAATTTATTGTTACCTGTAAACAACGATAAATCAGTGCTTACGAAAAAACGATTCTATGCGGAGTTCAGTTAATAATATCTATTATGATATTAACTAATATCTACATTTCTTATATTTTCCTGTTTTTCATACGTTTTATTTTCGATTTTTCAAATTTGATTAAAAAACTCCTGAGAAAATTAAACAATGAACTTTATTAAGTACCTCTCTAGTGAAATTTCCTTTCGGAAAAGTGTGACACATAAAAATTTGAGTAAGTCTACTAACAGAGAAATTGCGCACAGATAAAAAAAAAATAATAACATCTTTGTAAAACAATAAGCTTCTTCGCTCCCCTTAGAATCTAAAATGATCATCCTCCTAATAATTTGTATACGTGTAAAAATTATATTATGCCTTAGAACATTTTTTTATATTTAAACCAAGACTGAAATACTGAATATCAATCGATTTATATTAATAAGTTGAAAATTAAAATTGGTTTCGACATTTTAGTTATTCTCTATAAATATAAATAATACCTAGGCATAAACATAAAAATTATAGATTTTTGTAGCAAGAAAATATTTTCATATTTTTCCCACTATTATTAACGTAAAAATATTTTTCGCCTACAATATTTGTTTTCATTTCTACACCAAGAGTGGCAAAAGCTGAATAAACCTTATAATTAAGAACTTTTTATTTTTTTAATAATTTGTTGTTAATATGTATAGTAAATAAAATAGATGGGATTTTAGTCCAAAAAAAATTGAGTTTGTCTTTTTTGAAAAAGGAGAAGAAAAATTGCCTTCGGTGAAAAGAGTTACCTCATTTGAGAGGAAAATAGTTTTAAAAAAGTAACATAAAATCGTTTGAAGAAAAGATAAAATTCAATTTTCACAATACCAACTGCGTATTCGATGACTAGATACACACTCCATTTCATTTTAATAACACCATATTCATCTCTGATAAATATTATTACGGTATGTAAAGTATATATTTTTTGAGAATATTACATATAAATGTCAAAATATTATTCACGCTAAAATATACAATATCATAAAGAGAAAAATATAGTGATATTTCTGTTTCGTTTGATTTATTCCGTCCAATGAAATTAAAAATAATATAGATCAATACTTTTACCTTTGAAAACGATCCAACCTTATCAAAAACGTTATTAGTTAATTTTTGTACAGTCAATTTGGGAAAACCTCACATTTTTTACTCATTAATTAAATGATAAAATAACTTGTGTATATGGTTTATTCCAGTATATTTAAACACTTACATATTAGTATGATGTAACATCTATGGACTTTCGACTTATTATAATAATATCGACACAATTAATCAATATTTTTTTATAAAATCAAAGCGTTATGATAATGTAAATTATGCACACGTCTCCCATTATTATAAATTAGTAAACATTTTCAAATTTTGTTCATAAGTTCAACTTAATATGCGTAGTTCTGTCTGTGAACTCGAGTTTTGAAAACCGTATTAATATTGTACAGGTATATCATATTATAAAGCATTATGGAATTTATGTTACCAATGTTTTATGTAAATATCTAATTTTTGGTTAAATGTAGCAGTAATATATCTATACAAATAAACGCCATACAATGAATTTTTTATAAGACTCATTTCTACAGACTTTTATACTTAAGTATTTCTATATAGGCCATATTATTATGATTACCTATTAAACGATTCGAGAAGGAAACACGAAGACCTCGGCTGTACTTAAGGCGAACTGTAAACTATTAATATCCAAACTATATTTGCATAATACGCGTTGAGTAGGATACACACGCGGGGATGTAAATTTTCCGTTCTCATAATTTATTTCATTGGACTATATAAATTCTTGCCGATTATTAATCTCCTATCCTGTATCTGGAATACAAGTTTATGTTTCCCGTGGATAACCACGATGGTGTCTATTCAAATATATATACACGGCACCACTAAGGACCGAGTTGTATGATTAGATATTTTGATACGCTCCCTACCACACCTTTTAACAAGACTAATACCGAGTTGCATGAAACTTTGTAGAACCGATAACTGCAGACTATCGGTTCCGCAAAATGAAATGAATAAATTTGATCAAACATGCCAAGTTATTGAACCGATCGCCAAGTATTGTTGAACTTATTTCAGTTCTGTAAATATTTAAAAGCCGTTAAACCGCAGATTATTCAGTAGACATTCTCCATGTCATTTAATTATAATTTTGTTATCACAACACGTTGTTACTGCGACTTTATTCTATATTTATAGTTCTACAAATAAAGTAACAGTACTCGTATATTATGGATTAATATCGACTTTCATTATATATCACTTTCACAGTGGTAAGATACCACCAAAATAGGTAAAATACGGAATTAATATATTATATAGCTGTATTACCCACGAGTTTATCTACGATATCGCCCGTGTACAGTTATAAACTGTACAGTCTAGGTAGTATACACCATACATTTTGGCCCAAATTAGTACCTACTGAGAACCTCATGTCATGAAATATTTTGACCTTCACGGAAACACCCCATGTTGATCAATAAATCACCAACCTTTATTTTCCTCATCGTTGGAAATCACTTCAATGTTCATTAACCATTCCCCCCCCCTCTCGTCATTGGAATATATTTCAACTTTTCTCAAGAACCCACTTCAGGAATCCCATTTTAGGCCTAAAGTCAACCTCTTTACCAACTATCTCCCCTTCAAGGTGTCACTGTAATAATTTATCCAAAATTGTCCAATCTGATTTTTCATAATAAGCATAGGATTTAACTTGACATCTTTTTTAACATTTTACACATTTGGGATGGAGTGGGTTTTATCGGTTCTAATACTATTTACGCGTATACATCAAATATAGAACCGTTTCTCGTAGGTCAAATAATAATAATAGTTTATTTGGTTTTGGGGTAGAATTATGATAGAGGTGGTAACCCTCATTGAATTTTACCTACGGAGTAATCAATCTATCGTAAGACTCTCATTATATCGGAAAGTATTAACTTTTTTCGAAATTTGTTTTAAAGAACATTTAAGAAACAAGTTGTTTTAAAATTTAACATTTAGATTATTTTTTGTCACCCTAATCATTTTTTGATAGTGAATCGTTTACCTAATTTTTGATTTTCAAATGACAACCTATATTTGAAATTCCATAAATAGATGAAGAAGTAGTTAAAATAAATGTTGGTGTTTAAATTTGTAATTTCTGTAAATTCCTTGACGAGATATTCCACTTTTTTTTCGGGTCAAGGGAGAATAGTGAAGCAGCATTTGTGTGGCAGCACAACGCGCAGCGTTTTAAGAATTTACCACTACTCCTCCCGGCCCAAAATTGAATGTAGAATATCTCGTCAAAGGATCGATTGAAATTAAAAGTTTTAACAACAAAATGTATTTTAACTACTACTCTATCTATTTAACAAATTGTTTAATATAGGTTGCCAATTGAAAATTAAAAGTAGATAGTACTTTCATCCCCAAAAAATTAGGGTGACAAAAAATAACAAAAATTTAATTAGAACTGTTTGTTTCTAAAATTGTCTAAAAAACAAATGTCGAAAAATGTTAACACTTTCCGAGATAATAAGTGGCTTATGATAGATTGATCACCCTGTTTATAGGTAAGAAACTAATCACTAAGTTAAAACCCCTAAAATGTATACATTTTTGGAAAAATTGGGGTAGATTTCGATTCCCTATTTTAACCTTTTAAGGGTGATATTTTAAAAATCCTGATATTCTGTTTTTTTTAATTTTTAACCAAAAAGTCGAGTACCATTTTTCATGAAATTAAAAAAAGCAGATTTTCATACACGTTTTCATCTCCTATTTGACTTCCTAAGGGGTTGAATTTTTAAAATCCTTTCTTAGTGAATGACTATGTTATAGTGACTATCTGTATGCTGTATGCTAAATTTGATCCCGATCCGTCCAGTGGTTTGGGCTGTGCATTGATTAATCAGTCAGTTGCTTTATCCTCTTATGTATACAGATTACATTTCGTAATAATACTGCCGAACGTCAACAAATTCAAGCTGAATTTTAATAGATTTGATCAATTTCCTCGAGTTATGGACAAAATATTAAACTGATATAGCGATAAACAAATGTCACGTTCCAGGGTTTAGTAATGAAATAATATTTGTAAAACATTTGTTAGTTATAAAAAATTAATTATAACCAATACATTTACCATTGATGAAAAGTGAATGACAAAAATTGAAAAATATTGAAAAATAGTGACGGTTTTACGTCAATCAAACGATACGTAAGTAAAGTATTTTACTTTGCATTAGTTTCCGTATTTTTAAAATAGCATAATTCATGATTGAACAATTTTTATTTACCTTAATGTTGTTTATAAACTATAATGCTATTAAAGTATTGTGCATTGTAATGTGTAGCTTATAATTTAGGTACTATATTATATGGGTTGTGTGTCTCAATAACGGGTTTTCACTGTAGTTTCGCTGACTGTAGAGTAGACAGTGCATTTATTGAAAATTCAAGACACTGTTAAATAAAAATAGAATATCTGTAGAATTCAAATTAAACTACAGTAAATGGCGTCATTTAAATTTTTGAAAGGGACACATGAATTATATTTATGGGCTTGTGGCCCAAAACTAGCCAAATACTAGCCCATACCCGGCCTGACAGCAGCCACCGATGACTAAAGAAGGATATGTTTTTATTTGGTGCTTTGTGGATAAAGTCGTTTGACTAAAACAGAAATGGTTAAAAGTTTAACAGAAAGTTCGTTATAAATCATACTTAGTGATAAAAAAAATAAAAAATTGAGTGTATTTTTTTAAAAATGTTTTTATGTTTTTATTTTAATGAAAATGGTAATTATTAAAGGTTTTTTTCAAATGATAATATCATAGTATCATAATTTCATAATATATATTATATAAACGAACTTATGTAGTATGTATGATCCTGTGTACAAAATAACGTCGGTTTTTATGAGAATGTAAAACATAGGTTTAAATGTAGTTGGAATAAAGTTGAAAAATGTGTCAGGTGTTTTATGTAGCAATAAGACTTAAGTTCTAGGTTAGGTTAGGTTAGGTTAGATGGTAGACAGAAAATTAGAACAAAGGATAACTGGTGTGACGAGAGGATATAAGATAAATAATTAGTTTATAAGAGAGGAATCAAAATCAATACGAATTATAATTAAAATAAACGCAGAAGGAAAGAGGTAGGGAGAAGAAGACAGAAAAAGAGGTGGTTAAATGCGGTTGGATAGTATATGTTAGGTTGTCTCGTATCGTATTCTTGAAGCAAATGCGGCACCAGGTGCAATCGTTTGAATCCTGGTTCGACAATAGACACCTATAAGTTGATTTGTAAAATTATAAGCTTTATTAGTCTAGCTAATTTGTATCTTGTACCTGTGTGGTCTGATCTATGGGAGCTGTAGAAACAAAAAGCATCGAAGCGTCTGATTGTACATTTTAAATATTTCCAGTATATTATATTATATTTGTTTAATTATTTATTTCGACGAGAGATAAATGTTTGTATTATTTTGGATGTTTAACCTAACTTCATTCAGAATCGTTTTTTATTAGCAATAATTTATCGTTTTCTATTGATATAAATTTAATAACTCTATGTATCCTGCCTTTCAAACTTCCCAAGGACAACACTGGTACAACACCTGTAGCATCAATAATTTTGTTTTCAAATAGCTTTGAAAATATCACGGTTGTGTCTCTAACTTGCATAATAAAATATATCAAGTTTCATACATTTTATCATTGATTGTATTAATTCTATATTTTATGCAATTTAGATTGGTAATAATAATTAATATGGATTATTGTTATAGTAGAATTGTATGTAAAATTAGTTAAATGTTAACGAATTATTGTTGTAAAATAATTTTTTGTATTTTCATTATTTAATAGCAATACGGCCATTAGCAAGACGAGTGATAAAGTTGTTAAAAACATAATATTATTTTTTTTGTGTTATGCATAAAAGTAAGTCAACCAAATATTATACAAACTATTCTACACTTATATTAAAAGCATGTGCAAATACCGAAACAAATTTCACAATGTTGTATATCATCCTTCTGTTTTATGAAAAGTTATCCTTTTAATAATAATTTTGAATCGTACGTCCGGTGAATAAAAACCATTTATAACTTTCATTAACTGAATGTCCAGTTTTTGAAAAGATTAATTAATCTAAATGAATAAAATATTTATATAACGTATACAGAGTGATAAGAAATGCAAGGTTTAATAAAATAATATTGATTGTTTATATGGCAGTATCTATCTATAGTTATAATGAAATTGTATTACTATGTTAACATGAAACTTCTGATTATTATGGATGGAAAAAAAAATGTCGATAATTTTAAATTCAAAACATACTATGTTTTTTTGTCTGTGACACAATTGTCCTTAATATTAAATAACAAAAATTAAAGTTCAATATACTGTTATTATGCACCTAAAGTCGATACTCCGGACTATTAGCAATTAAATTGCCAAAGTATTGAGAAATAGAAAAGAGAAGATACTTTGTTTTTCTTTTCGTTACTCATGTAAATACTATTTTTGTTCCTTCCACGGAAATTTGATTCACGATAACCATTAACCAAATTTTTCGTATTCATTAATGGTACTATAATAAGGATTTCTTATTTTTTTTGTGTCTGTAATTAACTTTTTCATCATTTATTGCTCCAAAAAAAAAAAAAAAAAAACCAAAAAAGTTTTTCTGTAGAATTTTGGATTTACATGGTGTTTTGAGAAGGTAATTTTTTAATTCTCCTTTAATTTGGTTTTGAACAAAACGGAAATATCGATTTCATTATTTTTGATTGTGTTAAAAATAGAGGCGTAAACAGTTGATAGGCCCAGTAGTCCTGATCTTGAAAATTTAATTCGATGTTAACTATAAAAATATCTTAAATTAGTACTTTACTTAAGTACTTAGTACTTAAATTAATACCTTTTATTACTTAATAGTACTTTTTCTTGTTATCGTTGAAATTTCAAATTTTAATAGAAATCATAAAAATTATATGGCATTCAAAACATGTGTAACCTGCACTCAAAATAAAATTTCGTTAGCAATAATTTATCATTACCTACGGATATAAATAACTCTATTTAGTATGCTCACCCCAAGTTTAAGGATAACATAAACATAAATGCAAATTCTAATTTTGGAAATTTGAAGTGTAGTTAAAGACGAAATTTTCGTATGCTTAGATTTTTCACAACATTTTAGAAATAAACTGTTTGTGATACCGACTTTGGTTTATCGAATAAGTACTTATATTAAAAATTCCATAAATAGATGAAGTAATAGATAAAAAAATGGTGTTGACATTTTTGAGAAATTATATTCCACTACTATTCCCCTGCCTAAACTTAAAAGTAAAATATCACATAAACGAGATAACGAAAATCAAAAATGTCAACACCCAAATGTATTTTATCTAATGCTCCATGTATTATGGAATTATTAATATAAGTTCTCTTTTGAAAAATTTAAGATAAGGATGTATATAAAATATCGTCTTTAACTACACTTAAAATTCCACACATCAGAATTTGAATGTATGCAGAATTTACCCCTAAAAATGGGATAAGCATGCTTAATAAATCACTCTATATATCCCTACCTTCTCAACTTTCAACTTATAACGGTGGAATATCTACCAGCTATATCAGCGAGAGAGCTATTGGTTTTACTAAGATATTTATCTCTTTTTTTTTTTTTCTAGCCTGTGGACACGTTAATTTTTTTTTATTAAACTTGCTCCGATTTTTACGTGTATCAACTTCTCGGAAAGCTCAAGTTGTCTAGACGATACTTTAAAGAAGTCATTTTTTGATTTTCGACGCCATTTTTTAATTAAAAGCACTTAAGTGGGAAAAAAAACATATGAAAACAGACAATTTCACGATTTCACTATTTTGTAAAAAAACGTTTTCTACCAGAAAAAATGATTTGATCGAAAAATCAAGAATATCTTTTTTGTCGCCTTTTTGATTTAATTTTTTACGATACCATTTCCAAAACTTTTGAGCCACTTTTGAGCTTTTAAAGAATTTTAATTTTTTGCTGTAATTCAGGTATAAATACACGTAGAAACTTGAAACTTGGTAATAATACTTACATAGGAATTACCTAGAAGTGGTAAAATTTCTAAAATCATCGGGCGATTTTTTTTTTTTTAATAAGCGTTTTGAAATTAAATTTAAACGAAAATCGCAAAAATTTACGACACTTTATGTATTACCAAACTGCGCTCGGAATCGTCTTTCATCAAGTAATGGTTTATCGTTGTTATTTCTTACAGATATTAATAAAATAATCTTATGTATCCTACCTTCCCAACTTCTCACCTACTACATTAGCTGCTTTCATCTCCAATATCATCTTTTTTTTTTTCAATTCAAGGAACCTATTTAAAATAACGATATTTTTTTTCGTCAGTGAACTTGACTCACTTATCTCATTCGATACGAAATTTGAGGGGGGTCGATTATATAATGTGAATGAGATACCTGATGTTGGCTATTAAATTTAAATTAATAATATAAAACACGGAAATATAATTTTATAATTTTGAAAACGGCATTGTTGCTAAATGAATTGTTTGCTTTTTTACATACATTTAGAGTAGATTCTAAAAGGTAAAAGGGCCAATAATTAAGTTCATGAGCTATTATCCGTTTTAGTTTCCTAATTCTTAATACTTCACTTTCGTGTAATGAACAAAATATTTTATCGAACCCACACGAAGTACACACGCCATCACAATAATATAAACAAATATTATAGGAACCTAATTAAAAATTACAATTTTATAAGATTAATGTGATAATTAATACGTTGATAAACTATTTTAAGACCTATATAATGAGAATTGATTATTCCAAATTGTATTTTTTTATTTATTTTTACGTGAAAATTTTACCTGTGAACACAAAACACATCACAGTGCAGTGAATAGTGAACAAAACAATATTATTTATAACCCATGATAAAGAAATTAGAGTCCAAAAATAAGAACCTAAATATTATCGAAATAGATGCACAGTTACACAATAAATTGAATATTACTCGTTATGTTTTATAGAAAGTTTTCGTTATTAAAGTTCCGACTTGAAAGCTCAAAAATAATAAAATAATTCTATAAATTCGTATATATAAACGTGACTTTTTAATATTTTTAACACGAACGCGTTAATGGCTTTTCTGCTTCTAGAACAGTGTGTTCGGATGCAGTAAAAGAAATAACGAGGATGAAACATCTGTAGCCATATATACATTTGTATATACGATCACGTACATGACGGTAGATAGGTACATATTTCGTTTTCGTAATTTTATTTTCAATTAATAACGACGTGATTAAAACGGTTCTGGTCCCTCAAAAATGTTTATTCTATTAAAAGTCAGATGGACCAAAAACAAAAATATTATGTGGATTCCGATGAATGAAATAATAATAATAATATTATTATTAGTAATAATAATTTATTACCTACTGATACTATTAACAATAATATAATTATATCGCATTTGAATAGATTTGTCCAAAAACAAATTTATTCAAAAAAATACACATTTGCAAATTTGTATACAATTTAATAAAGTATTTTATCACGTTTTTCAACCGGTTTTTTTCTTTATAACTCTCAATAAAAATAAGTATGGATATTTGTTTAAACACTTAAAGATTCGAAATTATGCAAACCAGTTTTCAGAATTCGTTTCACATTTCTACATTGATCAGATAAAATATCGAAAAAAATGATCTAAATTGCTATATGCTGAATATATAGTCTTAACAATTACCTAAGTGCCGTATCTTGTACTTCCTATAGGACTTCATATTACAAACATCAAGAACTATATACTTACATTATGTTTAAAGATTTTATAATTAACGAAACTGTTTCACGGTTAATTAATTTGTTTTTGTACCTTTATCATTAATAATTTTTAACGAAATAAATAATAATAATAATGCAAGTAATATAGTTAATGAAAAGTGAACTTAATTACAATCTGAATATAGAAATAATCAGACACTATGTATACATACATATATAAATGTGACTAAAACATTATAATACCAAAATAATATACTTTACCACACTAAACTGTTAAAAATTATTTCAATAATAAATCTGGACTTTATTAATTTACTACACGTATAGATATTCTGTTTTGTGGATGTATCTTACAGAAAACTTAATTGATCGTTATTGAATCTTTTTGTTGATCGAAATTCGAAATTTGTTATGATGACGTGAAAATACGACCAGATAAAAATGATTCCATTTATACGGAATAAATAAATATAATATTATGTCGTTCAAACAAAAAATAATAATTTGACTTTATTTTAAAATACTTGTACTTTGTAATATTATAATACTGGATTGACTATTACCGACGAGATAATTATTTAAAAAATAAATAATTAAAAAAAACATAAATGTAAAAAAAATGAACAAAATAGATTAAAGTACTCGTATTAAGAAACAAAAAAATGAAATTTGATGGCAATCGTGGACTGATATTGTGATACACACGATCTTGAATAATAACTTGCAGTCGGAGGTATCAGCCCACAGCTGCGTTTCTATCACCTTTCATTTTTCTATTTCACATTATTTCTACTATTTCGTTCACCTTTTCCGCAATTGAGTTTTGGATGATTGGTTTTTTTTTTTATGCAATTGGGGATTTTTTTGTTTTGCATATGTATTCAATTAATATTAAGACCTCAAAAATAGTTGTTTTTGGGATATATCTTTACAGACAAATGTGGATTTTAACGTTTAAAAAGTATACTATTGTGTAAAAAGTTTTTATAAAATAATGCAAAAATGAATTAATGTGGTCGATTTCCCGAATCCTTAACCGATCAGCTGATGGTACGCCTTATAAATGCTACTGTGCCAAAGTATTTACAGCACGCGAGGGCCTTTTTCTAGCGTGCATAACTGATGGTACAGTCATATAATATACGTTTTTGATTATTTTTAATATTTTTTAAGATGTCACCTAGCTCCTATGTTACTTAGGGATCGGATACCATAACGTTTCTACCGGTGCCACATATATCTAAATTGGTTCAGGCATTTAAGATTTATAGTGATATAAGGGTCGTGTTAAGGGGTTATATCATTGTTTTATTTTTTAAAAAATTTCTTAGAGTAATAATAAATATTGTTTGGTATAATTAGGATAGCAGCAGTACAACATAGTAACGCAATATAATATGTACTTAGACAAAAAATCAGGAGTAAGGAAGAATCTTATTTATTTGAATTTGAATATAAATTTAATAAAAGTGTAAAAAAAAAACCAATGGGAGTAAGTCTACCAAATCATCCTCACAGAAAGCCTAAAGTGGAGATCACTTAAAAATTAATGTCCCTGGGCGCCAAATGGCTCTAGGTAGAATAAAGAGACTCACATACGTATAAAAGACCTCGTATCATAATGTGCCCTCACTGCAGTCGAGAACAAAGAAATTATAATAATTGCAGTGTTCAATATTAAGTACCTATACCGTATAATATACCATCAAAGGAAACGATATTAATCGAATTATTAAAGATACGATACTGTGAAAGTACGAGTATAATTTTATTATAATTTATATATAAGCACATGATAACCGTTATAATCTGATATTTATTTGATTATACCACTCACAGTACACAGTAATGAAATATATAACGTAGGGGTATTATACCTAGTTAGTAGTCAGTGTAAGTTCAATCGCTACATAGCAGAAAGCGAAAGGCTAAAATTGAAAACAAAATTATATTATTTGAGTATGTTTTTATTATTACTTATACCTATATGAACATTTAAACAAACTAAAAGACAAAGGTGATGGTTATCTCTCTAATCTAAATATGTAAAATAATTTGTCCTGACTTATTCGTCATCGCCTAGTCCAAACTAATGGACAGATCAGGCTAAAATTTGTCACACAACTATTATGACGTAGGCATCCGCTAAGAAATGATTTTTGAAAATTAAACCCCTAAGGGGGTAAAATAAGGATTTTCAAGTATATTCGGTACAATTATCTAATTGTTTATTTATTTTTATTTGTTCAAGGGTTACCTTGGTGATACGGATAATAATTTAGTTGTTACGCATAAGAAAAATATTATAATTATAATTGTTACTATTTATTACACTATTAACATTTCACAATAGAGTACATTTAGTCCACCCCACCTTGCACTTATTTTCATTTATTTCACTTATATCACTTGTTTTCATTCAATTCCGACACGGTCGAAACCAAAAACGAATATGGGTAAAAAAATAATAACAAAAATTGGCACGGGCAACGCCAGGCGCAGAACAACTAGTATACAAATATAATAAGTAATCGAAATAATATATTAACAAAATGCATAAATCAGATGAAAAAATGTCGATGAACTGGTATACAATTTTAAACAATAAATTAACATTCGATTTAACAAATTCTTTCTGGTCATCTATAAAATAAACTTAAAGCACTTATTTATTTATATATTTCCCGGACAATTGTCCAATTTCAATACAACAATAATAATTTGTGAAGGATGCTAAAACAAACATTTGCCCATACTTACTGTTTGAGTTATTATACGCAAAGGCGCAGAGCCTAATCAATCAAGCTTGCTATCAGTTAGTTGACTGGGATTGATTTGATAATGATCTTTTTCTTTTCTTTACAAAAATATTCGTAAATATTCGGTGTCACTTATTAATAACTGATAAACAAATTTTTAATATTATTATTTTAACTAACATAAATATTGCAATTTAAAATTTAAAGAAAAAAAGAAACTAATATTTTTTCAGTACATTACATGTTTACCAAAATAATGTCTCTAATAATTTCAGCTTTGCACTCTGTAAATACTCACCTATTTTCAAAAATGTTTTATAATGATTCAGGGAAGGGATTATAAAATGAATTAGATGTACACGATATTTTGCTGAATGATATTCAATTTGCGAGAAAATCAAATTTTTAACCGCTTCTAAAAAAAATTAGTTCACTGATCCGTAGAGAAATAATTGGTTCAATACATTTGTATTTTACTACATTTGAATAAATCCCAATTCTAACATACACACCACAATATGTTAATATTATAAACACAATAAACAACTTTTGTTGAATTTTTCAGTACGTACCTTAGGGGTGGACTGGGAGGTAAACGGCCCAGTATTTTACAACAATAAACAATCCAAACCCACTTATACAGCATCTTTATTATCTATTTAGTTCATAAAAATATATTGTTTTTCTATGAATACCTACTTTTTCAGATAGTTATATATAATATACCTACTCGTCCGTCTATTGTAGCTTATAGGAGTGTAGGACCTCTGAAAATATACTAAATATCTTATTGTAATTACAACTGCGCCTTACTAACGTTCACCCTTTTTACACTAATATCTGGTTAATAAATACCACCAATACCTAAATACCTGGTTCCGTTTTTCACTTCCGTTGAATTGTCTGCATGTTAATTTCTTGTGTTACTACTGTACTTTGGGTCACGCCCGTATTAAATAAATAAAATAACAGTAATTACAATATTTACCCAAAATATTAATTATTTATTTCAATTAGAGCAAAATAAAAAAGCCAGTAAGTCACTTCTGATACTTTTGTTGTTTTAAGTAAGGTAGGTGCATTTAATCTAAAATTAACTGATTATTATTATAGTCATCACTTTTAATATTAACTTCAAGCTTTTCATAAATATTTCCTACTCTCTTATTCAACGAGTTTACAATACATTTATAATTATTTGCAAATGATTGTAGTTTAAAAATTACTTTCGGCGGTCAATATCAACCAAATCGGATAAAGTGATTAAAGATTTTTTCTGGATAGAACTGATTTGTATAAATTTTTGAAATTAAGTATGAAATATCTCCTATAATACGTGTATTACTATAAGTTAAAAAACGATTTGTCAAGCTGCTAATTGGTTAATCAACAATGCATTAAAACATTTCTGTATGAAATGTATCTATAACATCTATAATTATGAACTTATCGTACCAATCAATAGCAGTGGTTTTTAAACTGTTTAATATTTAATATATATTTATTAGTTATATCATCAAATGTTCAGCTGCCTCCGACCCATATATTGAGTCAGCCTGATGTACTCGGAGTCAGTAAATTGTATATCCAAAAAAAGGTCATAGTCATATACTATGTAAATTGCGGCTCGGGTACATTTTATACATACGTGAATTGCGGCCTGGAAATATTTTGTGTTATATTATATGCCTAAATAATTTTTATTCACACGTAAATTACGTCTAAGACTTTTTTTGCAAAATCAATATTTTCCTTCCCATTTTTCAGACTTAGGAATGGTAATATATTTATTATATATTATTATATATCATTAATAATTTATGAAAGCAAAATTTTAATTCATCAACCATTTGTAACGTTTTATTCCTTTCGCTTTTTATAACGTTAGTTTGTATTTAAATAAAAAAAATACATTATCTTACAAATTTTTATCAGTTTCTTAATTATAATTTTTAAATAATAGGATACGTATTTTAATGATACACATTTCTACTTATATATTTTTAATCTTACACATTTTTAACTAATATACTTTAATACTAATTGTTATTAAGTCTGAAAAATTGGTAGGAAGATATTGATTTTGCAAAAAAAATCTTAGACGTAATATACGTGGGAATAAAAATTATTTAGGCATATATATATAAAATACACCCAGGCCGCAATTTACGTATGTATAAAATATACCCGGGTCACAATTTACACAAAAAATTTAAATGAGACATATTTTACAGCGACTCAGTGTGCTACGGACCACTAGCAAGCCGGATCAGTCCATCCCTAATGTACATTATTAATTTCATAAACTGTATTTGAAATTATTAGCCATATTTTACCTCAGGCGATTGCCCATTTCAACAAATTATACACTAGCCTCACAATCACTGGGGAGTATACGTATTATTATATTATTTATAAGTCGTATTATCACTACGAAATTTCATGAAATTGAGTTACAATTCAGAATCTAAATCTATAATGGTTTACGTTTATACGTAAATAGGTATTGCCATTAGGTACGTACTCAATTTCTTAATTATATAAACTTGGAATACACAATAGTTAACTAATCCAAAATAAACTAGCAACAAAATCATTTTACGAGATTGCACAAAGTTTATTGTAGCCAAACAAATGGAACCACATTTTCTGATACTTAAGTATCCATTATATTTTACCTACACAAATATAATGGCACTTGAAGGTTTTTTAAACCAATTTTATTAGTTTCAATATTACGAAAAAAAAATTACTTAATATTTTAAACTAAGAGCGAAGTCTAATTATTTTTACTATGCAAGTCTTTTTTTTTTTGAAATTAAAAAAATGTATAAAAACACAAAACGATTTTCGCAATAAAACAAGACGCATAATAATTATATTACTGTTTATTTATTATTATCGTTATTTGACAAGATGGATTTGAATACATATTTTGATAATAATAATAATATGTAGCAATATTACAGATGGTAATCATCGTAGTTTCGCTTAAAATTTCGATAAATTATTATAATATAATATATTTAAACATTCGATACATGTATACATTAGTTAAAATGTTATTATAATAATAATCAGGAATACAATTAACTGCATGTTGTTAGTAAATCAACAATTCGACAATATTTATAAAAAAAAAATTATAATTAAAAGGTCTGTTGTGGTAACAATACGATCGTATTATGTATTTAAATCATGTATGTGTATACAAATAATCAATATTTGCATACAATATTATACTTAAACTATTAAAACTGTATTCCCCTTTCTATAATATTATAACTTGACAGTAAATGGACAAAATCTATATTATTATTATTACTATTATTACTATTGCGCTGTTAAATATAGTTGAATATTTTATAAACAGAAATTATAACAACAATAATAATAATAATAATGATATAAGGGTGGTCAAAATGTTACGCGTACATTGGCTCAAATTTTGATTTGGGGTTGATTTAGTTTCCCCGCCCAAATCCTTATCAAGTAAATACTAAGGTTATATTATAACCAATATTGTGGTGTCTTCTGATCCCCAAAATATTTGGGATAGTTCCGTCAATAATGCACCTGTAATACCACAGAGAGTTTATTGACATACTGTGTTCTAGTTCAATTGAGAAAATTTCGTTCGAATTTCGAATAATTATAATATTATATTTATACTACTAATTAATAAAAATGTACTCGTGTATTAACGAAACATGTTTATAATGTATCTATAATAATGTAATAATATGTCTATACGAAAAATGAAAGAAAAAACAATTTCTCGAATTTAATTATTTTTCATTATATGTGTCGATTTTGCGATCAATATTGTTAAATACTATTTCGGTTGGTTCATCACACATAATAACATTCATGTACAAATCAATATATAATAATATAGCAAACTAATTATTATTTACCTTAAGTAGATGGATCTAGTCTATGATAAGTCGAAACTCGCGACGTGTTAACAAATTTATAATAATTATTCCAAATAAATCGTGCAAACTTCATATATGTATATTATTATGATAACATCTGATATGACTCAAATAAATTCGTGCAAATAATAAATATAAATTAAATTATTATACTTTCAACACAACATGAACAATATACGAGATGAATCGTATATCACAAAAGCTGCGTGTACATTTCAAAAACTTCGTTTCCGGTGTAACGGAAATCGCAATCCTTTGTCCATATACATTAACAATAATACTTTCGTCGACAATATATTATAATACTATATTATAGGTTAGGTATATTATGCAATTATATAGGAATCAAACTGGCAAAAAAAAAAATCACCAAAGACAATATAATATTATGTTTTCGCTATAGTCTATATATATATATATATGTATAATAATAATATACCTATCAATATAATAATAAGTAAAAGTTACGTTTTATATTTTATTTTATTGTTATATCATAATATGTATTATATAGGTATTATTATTAGTACTATTATTATTGCTAATAAGTTTCACTAATCGTAAAATAACAAATATGTTTCGTATATAATAATAATAATATATGTTAGGTATAGGTAGATATATAGGTACTAAAAAAAAAAACACGCAAAAAAACAACGCCTCGTTGCTCCTCGTCGTATCAATATCAATAACATTATTAAGAAAAGAAATTCGTTCTTCGACGGTCGCCAAAAGAACAAAATGGAGAAAAATCGTGTGTAATAGAGTCGAGCATTACTGTGGCTGTTGTTACCATTGATATAATGGTGATTTTCTTTTCATCGGTTCTGGGCTCATCAATTCCGATGTTATAGAGTGTTTCTGTAAATCATTGCACATCTGAAAAATCATCATTAAATGTCAACAATCGTATGTTTCATTTTGCGTACAAAAACTACCGGACGCATTATACATGCAAATTCGATAAAAATGTGAGTAAGTAATCTGGTGGGAATACTTTCTGATAATTATGCCCTGGTGGGTATACTTATCTAAATAACACATTGAGTTGTTTTAACAGTCCAGCCACGGTATATTTATGCTATCCACAATTCAAATAAGATTTTCTTATACAATCACTGACGGACCTAGGTTTTTGTTTTAGGGACCCAATTTTTTCAAATTATTTATTTTATAATCCACCCCGATTTTCATAACATACAGGTATTTATCAATATGGAATCGTCAAGACCTTTATTATAATTTTTTTTTTTTTTAAACTTTGTAACTTATTATAAACTTTGCGTCACAACTTTTAAAAAAAAAGACCTAGTCTATTATCCTAGACGCTAAGCCAATAAAGAGGGCACTCTGTGCCACCTATAAATCCACTATTGATCTATAGCCCCACTGTAGTGACTAATTAAGTTTAAAGTATCGTAGATTTTAGTTTTTTAAAAATAGTTTATAAATTGATACAATATGTAGTTTTTCGGACACCGAGCATTTTTGGAAATATTTAAATTTCAGAACTTATTCATGTATGTACCTTTTTCAAAGAATGTAAGTATAAGGTTATCGAATATTAAACCGCTTTAGTTCTTTATTTACGTCAGGTTTTTACGATTTATTCTTAAAAAATAAATGTATCATAGAATCACGTGCAATTAATGTGATATTGTATTTACAAATGTTGGGTTAAGTAAGTAATAATAATAATTTTTGATCTAGTACCGTGTATTGTTTTTGTATACAGTCATCCGTATACACCTTGCCGTGGTTAATAGGTTGTTGATAACCGTTATTTTGTCTGAACGGATTTGTTGCGCCTATTGAAACACACATCACAACGAACATTATTTCATTCGACGATACTGTTAAAGTGCTATAATAATAATATTATCTTACCTTGTGGTATGTTCAGGTTGCCGCCAGATGTGTGTGTGGCTCCGTACCCATGATTTTCGGTTGCCAAATCTTGTAGTTTGTTACTCGATAAACCCCTCGGCAACGGGTTACTAGGTACTCCATGTGGTGCTAGATGAGCCGTTTCTTCGGCCACCTATAAATATATAAAAACATTTTAAAATGTTAGACACACTCCTTAGAATTTCGTATATACTGCAATGTTGCAATGTATGCAGTAATCGTTTGTATAAAAGACTTAAAAACCGGGGTAGTTTTTCAGAATATTGGTCTATTCCAAATAATATTATGCTTATCCATTGATTTTTGTGTTTTTATTAGGATATCCTTATTTTCTCAATTAAAAATACTCGTTACATATAAACGTTCTACAATGAAATGATTTCCGAAATTACTAAGAACCAGTTAAATGTATTGTATTATAAATGCGTATCTTAAGTACCAAAACAATAATTGTCAAAGTAAACAACGATTAATCAATAAATTACATATAGTAGGTATGTGTCGCGCGATCTAGTTCGAGCTGTCATTTTGTCAATGTCGAACTCACACATTCCCGGTCATCACAATATTATTATTGATAGCTGTATAATTTTCTCTTGTGTTTTCTTCCATAACAATTATCAAACTATAACTATATATTAATAATTATTTGATAATAATATTATGCGACATTCTATAAGAAAGGGAATAATATCAAACAGATTATCGGTTTCGTGTGTGTATTATTATTGCAATAAATAAAAAATAATTAATAAACAAATATTATAATTGAAATTTAAAACCATTGATTTAATTTATAGGATAACTACTACTTTTCGGAATTATTCCAATAGCATTCAAATAAAATTGATAAATAATTTATAATAAAAATAAAAGTTGATAAACTAACATAAGAGCATTGTATACGGTATGCTACTATATAAAAAAGAAAAATAAGAAATATTTTTTTTTTATAATTGTATTTTATGTTCGTTGTTCAACTTTTTTTTTTTTACAAATAATTTATAACCGTTGTTGTTTGATAGTCTAATATTAGTTTTGGTATCAAAACCAAAACTAGTATTAGTTACTAACCCAGTTTTACATTCTTCAATCAATGATTTTAATCACAAATTAACAATAATACGGCAAGTCAAATAAAAATACTGGTCACCTGATGTGGATCTTCGGCGACGGGTAGTTCCGATACGAATCCGGTGTCCTTTCTGTAGAAATTGATGAAAATAAATGCCCCCAAAACCAAAGCACAAACGAATCCGTATCCTCTAAACGTAGTCGTGGTACCTGCGAAAACGAACGTTCGAAGGGAAAAATTAAATTGCTTGTTGAACGAACAAAAGGTGTATCGTCAGAATGAATGATCCGAAGAATTAAATGTAGAAAATCGTCATATGAAGATACACCCTGTGCCCTTCGAGACGGTAAACAGATACCTACCGAAGTACGTGACAAACCACCCGCCAATAACTGCACCGCATCCTCTACCCAGACCGTGGTGGATACCCTGTAACACGCCTTGAGCAGAGCTGCGTAACTGTTGCGGTGTATTATGAGCTATGTACGAACAGCATGCCGCCCAGACAGCCGCGTGTGTTATACCTGTAATCGAAAAAAACGAGCACAATACAATAACACCACTCAGTAATTATGAGTTTTGTAAACATAATTGTGTTCATCCGTTGGTGTAATAATTAATATTACCTTGCATAAACTCGAACGGTAACACCCACCACGGGTTCGTCAACCAAGAGATATACAAGAAACGCAGTATGTTGCCAACGAGTCCCAAACACAACACCTATTAAAATACGATAAATATAAAAATGGAAGATAAACTACATTGGTATAATGATTATAGTCGTATAGATGTAGAATACGCTTACTTTGACGTGTCCCATCTGACGGATCAGTTTGAAACTAAAAAAGTAAGCAAATATTTCGGAGATGTGATTGATGACTGAAGCGACACCAAATAGCGTCGGGGAACCGCCGTAGTCCTAAAAAATTGGTCGTGAATGCGATAGCCGTACATAGAATTACTCTGATTTCACTACTCACTTGCAAATGCCAGAACAAAAATGTGAATATCAGCCCAATACCGAATCCCATAAACCACGACACGAACAAGAACGATCCGCACTTTAAATTTGCGAAATATTTCAACACCGTAATCCATTCCGGGATTTTCTTTGTGGTTTGTGCAAAAATCTTAGTCTGCAATACGTTCAATGAAGTTTAAACACGTTAATAATATGATTTAATTGATTTGTTCCCAATATCAAATAACCTTTAAACTCGCCTCTCCTTCGCCTTCCGGGAGTTCGGGGGGCCTGGGAGGTAAGCCCGCCACGTTCGGTGCCAAGGACGGTAAGTTGAGTTGTTGTGCCAATTCCTGCTGGAGATAATCGTCCCTTGTCGGAGCCATTTGTCCTTTTTCCATCGCCGTTAACGGCTGATCTACTTCGGATGTTTCTTCGTAACGGAAATTCATCTGTGTGGCGGTAATCAGAGCAGCGCCCATAAGCACTGAAAACGTAGCGAAACAAATGGTATAATTTTTTTCTCTATCCTGTGGCCCATTACAGGGATGATCCGGAAACGCTGTCGAATGATCCAGCGCTATTCCTACGAAAAACATGGCCAGGCCCCAGCCCAACGAACCGAACATTCTTTGATGACCGTATTTGTCGGCGTCCGTACCCAGCAACGTAATGACTGCTGAGTCAGCCAAAGTGATAGCGGGAGCGCTAAAGAACTCTCCGATCATGACCAAAAGCAATAACAGGAAAAACACTTTCTCGATATCCTAAAAACAATTAAATATTACTAAGTCAATATTGACATTTTCTCAAAGTAAAATATTGTATTTCAAAAAAGTTATTTTAAAAATTCAAGTGAATATTAGCTTTTCGATATTCAAACCCATAGTTAAACTATTACAGTGTTATATTATTATTTTGCACTTTTTATTTGTATTCGTTATTTAGTTCATATAGTGTTTATTTAGTATTAAATAAAAAAGTGAACAAAAAATGAATTAAATGTTTGAATGGTATAGTTAAGCCTTTGAGTGTTCAATTTATTTAACCTCAAACCAATAATTAAAAATACTATAGTTTATACATATAATAATATTATAACCTCCTAAAAATCGTATATACCACTTCTTTTTTTACTATTTACTATAACTAACATCACTAAACATATCACTGAATCTTTAAATACTCAACAATATTACTATTTTCGGATGATGTAAATCATATACAAATAAATAGGTAATAATAAAATTCTAAACAATAATATATTAATTAATTTGTCCAAAATATTGTATAATTATTAATAATAATAAATTAAAAAGAAGTAGTTGTATGCGACTGAGAAAGATATGAGGACATTCGGTGTATGTGAGATGGGAAATCGAGTCATATAGAAGTTTAGAACAAGAGTGATTAGCCCCAAATAGTTGAGATGAAGGTGAAGGATAATAAGAATTAATAATAAATATAGTATAAAAAAGTTATACGCTTATTTAAATCGTTTAATTAACTTGTTTATGTTCGTGGTTCAAATTGCCCGGATAATGTGCGCATTGCCCGGGATTCCACATTGACCGTACCATGTATATAAATATATATATTTGTTATAGGCCGTCAAAACAATATTTGTTTGTTAGTTATATATAAAATATAATGCAAAAATATTAAAATATGAACTTTAGGGTTTTTCCAATTTTCATAAAAAAATAATTAACCCTTTAAGAAAAAGGATTCGGGATTTTCGGTTTCATTAAACGATCATTCGGAAAATCATCCGGTAATCCCACGTCCCACTCACTTCTATAGTGTACACGATGTGACTATAAATCGGCATGACCAGGTTGTAGTGTTTTTTCTCGTTATAATTGTATGCAAACTTGACGTCTAACGGGGACCGGCCGACCGTAGCCCGGGGGCGCGCGCCCCTGGTGCGGCGAATTATGGGCGTAGACAAATCCGGCACTTCCAAGTCATTGTCGTCTTCACCGTACTTGGCGAAGTCCGTCATCGCATAGGATACATCCCGTTTGTACACGGACCTAGACCCCGTGGGCGTTTCCAACATGTAGACGGTGTCGTTTTTTTTTACAATGCATCTGGTAGCTGGCGGTTGTATGAAGCCCAACGGCAACGTGAAAATTATCCAACACGACAACGAGGCCAACAGCAACAATTTCCCCTTGCGCCATCTGCGAAACCATTACAACAACAATCATTTAGTTAATTTGATTTCATTGAGTTATCCAAATAATCAAAAATACCTTCAGTTAATAGTCAAAATTTAACAAAAACAGAAAGAAATACATTTCATTCGTTAAGTTTAAAGTTATAATGGAAAAAAATTTACTCAGAATGTTTACTGTTTTGTAACAGTTCCATTATTGGCCCTTTTAGATACTATTTTGTCCACGAATTCGTATTTAAATTTAAAAAAGCTGTCCTAGGATAATAGGAACTATTAGTGGTGAGAACTTAGCAAGGCTAGATATAGAAGGAAAATTAATTTGTATCTGTAAGCAACGATAAACTGTAACTTACTAAAAACGATTCTGAGCGAAATCTAGTTGATAGTGATGCTTTGTCAACAATGTATATGTTATATTAAATAGTCATTATACATTTTCTTTAATAATATTTGTTTAATATTGTACTGATTTTTCCATTTTTCCCATGTTTTTTCCCGATTTTTCACATTTTCTGGGAAAACTCTTGGGAAATCTTGGAAAAATGAGCTCCCTAAAATTCCTTCTCACACTGATTTCCTTTCAGAAAAAATGCTACATTTAAAAATCGGAACAAGATCTCTGGTAAAAAAATTGTTCATAGACAAAAAAAATAAAAAAATAAATATCTTTGTAAAATCATAAGCTTCTTTACTCCACTCAGAATTTAAAAGAGAAATATACTATTCAAAGTTAATATAATATACTGCACCACTTTTGAAAAATATAACTGTGCCCTAAACTTTAACTAATAGTCGATTAAATAAAATGTGAATGATTAAATATATCACCTAATACGTATATAATAAAGTCTAGTTAAGGGGAAAAGTTGACGATAAATAACTTTTACATTTGTTAACATTTGTTAATACTCATCTTTATTATAGCATCATGTATCATCATCATAAAACTTTCCCGTAACGTATATATTGTTAAAATAATTTATTTTTAAAAAGTATCCTTCAATTTAATATAATATGAGTTAGGTTGAACAACACTGGACAAAATGTGATACCAGTTTCCGATTTTATTTTATATTTTTATTGACTATTAGAAATCCTTTTCAGTGAGATTAATAGATTTGCGTAACATTCTCCCTCCCCCCTCTTTGATCGAAATTTTTATTTTTATTTCCACCATGAATAGTAACTCATTGAAAACTTTGTACAACATAAAATAAATCCGCTTGAATAATGTATTATTATGCAGGTACCTGCTTAAATATAAATCTATAAAAATACGCGTCAAAAACCAAATTCGTTTCTGGAATTTTATAACATTTTATAAGATAAAAGTATAAGTCCCCAACCCACCCTCTATTTTTATCGTTTACAAATGTTTTATCAACCGTCTTTATATCAAAAATTAAAAAATAAGGCAGTTCATAGCGGGTGTTTGTACTTCGTAAGATACATAGAGTTATTTAATTTATATCTCTACGTAAATATAAATCATTGCCAGCAAAAAAATGACTCTGAATGTTGTTCGATTTTACTTGTTTTAAAATGTCGTAATTATTACAATTTTCTTCAAAATTCAATCTTATAACACTTATATAAAAGCCAAACTACTTCTTTACGCTTAATTTTAATTTTTATTTGTTTAATACAAATCGTAGTAAAACCAATCCATCATTCCTCACTTCATTCAAAATCTAAAAATAACCGTGACTAAAGATGATCGATATTTATGCAGTGTTGTAAAAACAATTTATGATAGACCTGCATTATATTTTTGCAGGGCAAAAACAATTTTATTTATATAAACCAAATAAAAACTAAACAAACTCAAAAAACCTAAAAAAAAGTACGAAAATATTTTGAAAATTGAAACACTTTTAAAAAAGCTAATATATAAATATCGATTTTAAAGGCATCCGTATTTCCTAGCAATAAAAAAATACACCTCAATGTATCAAATGGACAAAATATACAAACGAAAATCTGAAAAATTACACTCCTGAAATTGATAAACGGATCAAGATTTTGAGTATAAAAATTGTTTGCATATAATTAGATAGATATTGAATTTGTCGTAGTATAAAACAAAGTTTTCAGAAAATCGATATTTTAGAGATATATTATATGGTATTTATGTCCAAGAAAAATACTAAATGTCTAAACCCTCCCTTTTTTATCTTCCTTTTTAAATTGTATTAATGCATTTGTTTAATATTTTAGTTTTTAATTGGAAACTTTTTCCTACTGATATTTTCATTGGAGGAATTTTTTGAGATAGTATTTCCTAAATTTATATTATGTGCATATGCAATACGTTCAATACAAAACTGCAATAATAAATCCAGAAATTTGCTCTGATTTACTATGATAGCACTTTTTCTTAAATGATATCGGACTGGAGAGGTACTTTAAGGAAGTCATTTTTTGATTTTTTCCAGGAATTTTTCCAACCAAAGAAAAAAACCGGGAAAAAAATATTGGAAAACCGGGTAAAACGGGAAAATGGGCACAATATTAAACAAATATTATTGAATAATATGATATATATATTGTTGACGAACGCTATTAACCGAATTCCGCTCAGTATCGTTTTTTCGAAAGCAATGGTTTACATTAAATTTGTCCTTGCTATCTTCCCAACTTTTCACCTATAACAGTGGCTGCAATCGTCCTCATTATCCTAGGACAGCTTTTTTTTACATTCTAATCATAAGAATTTATAAACCATTTTATTAAAAATATAAAAACCAAAAAAAGTAAATTAGCTACAACAATATATCTAACGTTCATCTCACCATCAAAGTTAAAAAAGTATTATAAAAGTAGGTCATTTAAGTAGGACACGTAACAATCTATATAAGAGATAATATATATTATATATTTTGTGCCCCTATATGCGGGAGTTAAAATATTATTAACAAACGTTTTTTAAAAAAACCACTTCTAGTGACAAAGCTCGGTGCGCTGTGAACCGTTTTTTTTATATGTTATCAAACGATTAAAATTTATTACACGTATTAGTAGAGTGCAGCATACAATTATTATACAGACGATAAAGAATATTAAAAATTCCACACGTTTCAAGAAAAGTATTGATTTTATACAAAAGTCTCCGTACATTTTACTTGTCTGATACTTTACTGTAATTGAATAACTCCATAGAGTTCAGCATTTTCCAGACATAAAAGCACATTATAAATTCCTTTTACGGAATACGTCTAAAACTTTACTGTTATATATTTATATTTTATAGGTATTTTTACAAAAGAAAGTATCGATTAATATTAATGTACGATACGCGTACATTTATTTTATTGACACATGTTTTATTTTTTATACACACGCATAAATAATAGCATTCGATATAAATATATAATAAATTATGTTTCGAACGAATAAAATAAAAATAATGAAATCGATTTAATGATATTGATGATATTGATTGAAACATTTTACAAATTGAAATGAAAAGTCTAAATACTTTTACCGTGTACAATAAAATATAACTTCATATAATTGACTGTAAAACGCAATACAATTGAGAATAAGTACTACAGAGCCTATTTTGTCCAGACCCAAAAATCTCAGTTGTAAATTATTTTCAAAAACTATAAAAAAGAACTTGGTTAAACTTGTTATTTATAACCGGTATTATATTAATACATGCGTGATGTGAGACGTGGTTCACTAACACGGAGACCAAACATGGAAACGAAAAAAAATATTCACCGTCGAAATAAAAGTTTTGTGAAAAATACATAAACAAAACGAAGAACTAGAAGGAAAAAAATGTTACTCTCTGTACGATAAACTAAGTACCAAAATGTTCTTAAAGGCAAAACGGTCATTGTGGGCTTGCAGCAAATCGAAGGGCTCTGTAGAATAACCAGACAGCTGCATTTTTAGCAAAAATTCGTATCATTATAATTAATAGTAGAAACATTTTTTATTAGATTTTCTGTGGAAGAACGAAAACAATCCGACTATCCGTATGGAAATTATAATGGTTCTGGAGCTACTTGGTTTTTTGTTAGAAAACAAAAAACTAGACAACTACAGAGCTGTTTTGGTTTTTCTGTGAGAGGTATCTCGTCAAATTATTTCGGCAATATAAATTGTCGCGGCCACTTTTTCGCACGTCAATAATCTCGTGCGTCATTATTATTGCGATATATATTATTTATTATCGCAATAATACGATTACAAGATTTTTGTTTACTTCGTGTACGAACGCTTGTACATGTTAGTATTCGTTTAATAATATAACACAGCAAACAACACTATGCAATATATTACCAACCAAAAAGATCGAATAATATAAAAATGTAATTCTTTCTTATTCCAAAAAAATGCGAGACAACAAATAAAATCATTTGGAGGTATTTAAAATGTACCACAAAAAAATTCCATGAACATTTGCAACAATTCGGTGAAGTTGTTCTTCATACAACCGTAATCACCTTTCTAACTTAGGTAAAATTGAAGCAAAAGTGATCATCGAAAAATAAAAGGAACCAGCAAAAAATACGCAACTAACAACTCACTATGTCGTAGGAACTATAACATCTGAAGTAAGTTTCATTACACACTTGTACAACCATAATTTTACTATATATATATTCATATTCATATTCATATTATTATTTTTATTATTATTACTATTATTATTTTTATTATTATTATTATTATAGATTACACAAAGCGCAACAGGACTACTACCGAGTTTAAATCAATTCAACGAATTCGAAAAATCAAAACATGTGCTCCACCTGATTCAAAATCACTAAACGATCTTGAAATACCAGACTAATACAGGTAAACAACAAGTGGTGGGACTTTTTTTAGTATGATAGCGTTAATTACTACGCTTATCATGATAGATTTTTTAATTTTTATGACTAAATCTAATTTAAAGTTAATGGAACTATGTGAACATTGGTTAGCGGATGGCACTTTTTTGTGTTCACTTCATATTTTTAATCAACTTTATACAGTACACGGAGTTAATTATTCAAATAATATACTAATTGCATATATTTAACAACCAAATAAAAAACAAGAGACTTATAAACGAATTTTTTTTGTATTAAAAACCTTACATCCACAACTAAGTCCAAAATCTATTATGCTTGATTTCGAAGAAGGTGCAATAAATGCTGCAAAATGTGTATTTCTTTCAGTCGACATAAAAGGCTGTTTTTTTTCTTTTATTTTAGAGTATTTGGCGACATATACAGTCTAACAGTCCAAATATTCGAATGATTCCGATTTTGCTCTTAATTTAAAAAAACCAGCTTTGCTATTGTTATTCAATGTTAGAAAATGATATTCAACGAACAATTTGGTTGAAGGTTGGCATAATTCTTTTAATTCTATGCTAATTGCGTACCATCCATTGATTTGGACATTCATAGCTGCATTAGCAAAACGTATTTGATTAATTAATTCAAATGTGATTCAGAATTCTATACATTTATTAAGTTTATTTTAATAAAAATAATATAATCTAATAAATATATAAAATAAAGTTTATTTTAATATATTAACTTGTACATTTATTAGAGTTCAGACTGAAAATAAGAAATACTTTTTGAAGTTCCCTTGTTTCCTATAATTTCTAAGCATTGAGAAATTATAACTATTTATTTGTTTATTTAAAAAAGTATGTATAAGTTTAGTTTTTTTAAAACATCTTAACTATGCTATTTACTAGTATAAGCATTTGATAATAATTTACTCAGTTAAATACATAAAATTAATTCTTAGTAAGTTTTTTAGATGGTGAAAAAAAAAGAATTTACTAACTCAAAGCAATAAATAAGATAATTCCATAAATAATTTCTTGTTTGTGGTTAAAAGTGTACAAATATTTATACATTAAATTCATTAAGTGTACCACACTTTTATTACTGCTATAAGTAGGTACCTAAGTAGTTTTAAACCGAGTATGGATCAAAACAAACAGTAATCATAACGATTTGATCCATTCCTAGATTACAACAATATCGCGTATTGTCCTTTGTCGTCAAACTATTACCAAACTAGGCCGATGATTTTATTGATCTCGCGGGTAAGCAAAAAAGGCTTACGAAACGACACCCGAGTTGAAGTTAAACCGACTGCGCTAGTGTTATGCGGATACGCTCGTGAAAACGCGTGTGAGTGTGACCCAGTTACGCACGGGGCGCATGTGAGTGGCAGTAAAAGCGCGTAACTCAGCGTAGACAAATTTTTCAGATAGCTACGAGTTTTATTGAGCTATACCAGTCTTAAAGACTTAACCGAGCTACTCATCGCAGGAACCCACGTTCCCACTAACCCGTGGTTAGGATGGCTGTTCCTAGCGAAGTTTTATAATTTTGAGGGGGTTTAGATCGGCTTGGCTGATGGCTCGTGGTAACTCAAAGGTCGAGTATAGTTATACCTATCCTCGCGCTTCAGGAAGCCTTAGGAACCCGCTATATAGGTTTAGGAACGGCCGTAATGGATCGCGGATGCCGGATGGATTCTGATAACTTCCCGCCCGGGGGGAATTGAATCGACGACCATCTCCCCGAGGCCAATATAATAATAAATTCACTAAAAAACCTAAATTTCGGGCGTATTATAATTCGAGTTATTATTCTTGTTAAGACGTACGTTTCAGCACTTGTTGGACGGACGTCTGTCCGGATGTCTTACGGCTCGGTGACGACGAATTCCGACCTCGGTATGGGAAATTCGAGAGGTCGAAATGTTTTGGGGACGTTGGTAGCGGACGGTTGGTAGAGAGGGAGAGGGAGTACGCGCTCGGGGTCGAGTGATGGCGCGGGGGAACGGGTAAAAAATCGATCGGGGTCGCTCTTGCGCTGCATAACTCGGCGGTGGCACGCCGTTACCTTACAGTAATACACTCTCTATGTATATACCGTTGCTGTTTTGGGCATTACACAGATGATGATAATATTGCAGTAGTTGTCGTTTTGGGCGAATAATTTTATGAACGCCGAATTTATACCGCGCAACAATCTAATTAATATTATTATATCGATCGAAATTCATAGGTATGCAATATATTTCATGGGAAATTTAACACGACTCCGTCAAATTGTCAGCGCAGCCATGTATATATTATGTAGATATTAGTATAATATAGACAAAAAAAAAAAAAATTATTAATAATATAAGGGAGACTATTATTATATGCATAACATTCTGCTGCCACCTCACCTGTCGGCCAGACCGCCCCAGAACGGGGCGGCCAAAAATTCGACGAACGGCCGGGACCCGATGAGCAGACCGCACTGGCTAGGGTTCATGCCCATCTGTTTAAAGTAGACGCCCATCAGCGGGAACAGTGACCCGAACGCCGAGTAGAAGAAGAAATAGAAGGTCTTGACGGTGAGCAGTTCCTGGTCGACCGAACCGAATATTAGTTCGATCAGGTCAGACTTGCCTCGTATTCGATTCGTCGAGTCTTTAGGCTGCGGATACTGGTCCGGGTCCACCTCACCGAGCGCATCGCGGTCCACGCGCGGGCGGACGCCGGCCGCGGCCAACGCGGGCCCTCTGGACTCGCGGGGCACCTCGTACGGCGACGCCATGCCAACAACGCAACGTACGCCTTTCGACGTAGACGACAAATACGACGGGACAACACACCGCCAGCTACGACGACCCACACGTTAAAATATGACCGACTCAGCGCGCCGGCTTTGACGAAGTGGTGGGCCGTGATGAGGGGGGGCTCCGCTAGACGCGCTGCGCTCGGGCGTCGGCTCGGCCGGTGGTGCGCGGCCACCAACCAGTGCCACCGGCGAACCGACTAAAATATTGTCCTGATAAAATTTTATTTCGTATTGTTCCCGACCGCGGGCGTCCGACTGTTCGCACAAATGCGAATGAATTCGCAACTACAGCGGCTACCCTGTGCTATTTGTATTTTATGACAGGCTGGTGCCGAATTGGTTCCGGAACCCATAGTCCACATATAGAATTGGTTCCCGTTTGAGAAATGTATCTTATCGAGGTGAGCTGAATTGCCTCCCGTTTCTAAATTGTAATGTTACCAAACTAAATTAACTAAATTAACTAATTTAACAAAAAATAGTTCAAATTTTAATTTTTAAACAATGTTTTACAATATAAAATCATGTTTACATACAATACGTATAATTTATATTAAAATGGTACTTGATAGTATATAGATATTAAATACTAAAATACTAAATACTAAAACTTGTCAATTCATTAAAAAACATTTGCACGGTTTACTTGCGGAAGGGTTTCGCAGCCGAGTCACGAAAATATTCGTATCTAACAATATTACACTATTATTGTATAATGTATTTTAAAATGAAAAAAGCGCTTTTAAGCTGATTACACACTGCCCTTTTTTACTTAATTTACGTCACGAATAGTCCTCCGAAATTAAACATGACGTATTTTAGATTCTAAATGGAGCGAAGAAGCTTATAGTTTTACAACATATGTTAATTTATTTTTATTTTTTTCTGTGGAAAACTTTTTTATCAGAGATTTTGCTCCGATTTTTAAGTGTAACACCTTTTCTGAATAGAAATTGGAGTAAGGAGGTTCTTTAAAGACGTCATTTTTCGATTTTCTCATCAAATGTGAAATACCAAAAAAAAAACCGTAGGAAAATCGGTGCATTAAACAAATATTATTAAAGAATATAAATAATGCTTATTTTATTATTCTATCATAATATGACATATATATTGTTGCCAAAGCATCTAAACAATATTTCACCAATGTATTTTAAATGCATTACCCTTATCAGCTTACACTCCGCGTTATTTGTATGCTACGATTGTGACGTGTTTTTCTGTTTGTTCATAATATTTTGTTTACTGTCTCGTATTACAACTATAATATATTATATTATTGCTGGATATTTCTATTGCTAGATTAGTATGTATTATTGTCCTACCCATGTGACCATTTAAAAAAAACAAAATAGGTAACAAAATTGGGTAGTTCACGTTCGGTAGATATCGCGATGAATACTATAATCGTATTCTTTATCGTAATTGAACACTATTTTTTTTAAATCGATTTTTGCTCTTGAAGGGAAGATTTTGATCCGATCAGCTTTTCGTCGTGTGACTCGATATTCATGTTTCCGCAGATCTTGAAGTAGAGGCTCTCAGTCAAAGTTTTTAACTCGTCCTTCTCGCTCTTCAAGTGTTTCAGCACTTACCAATACCCATTTTTTTTAATGTTACTGAAGTGAAAATAACCCGTTATCGTATTCGTAATCCCCCCCCCCGTTTAACCGACAGCAGTAGAGGATCTCTTGCCACAATATTTTCCCACTATTGTGTCGTTTAAGGGAGCTCGAGCGTGATCGATTCTAAGGAGTATGAATTAGGCAACTTTTATGACAGTTACAAGCGGGTCGTGTCAGTGTGTGAGAAGTAAATAAACATTAGTGTGAGTGCAATCAACGCATGTACCGCCACCATCTTCTTCACCATCATAGCAGGTAGTAGGTACTGTTCAAGGTTTATAGATACTATTCATCACCAGTACCGTCACCAGTGGCGTATATAGGGGATGGTTGTGGGGTTCAACCTCTCCCCCCCCCGAAATTTATGGTTGGTACAACACATGTATTTATGAATTTATTTCATCTATGTATTAACTAAAACCCAAAAGCTTATTTTATACCCCCTCCCCCCAAAAAAAAATTAATTTCTATATACACCATTGACTATCACAGATATATTATTATACAAACATATATCTGTGGGTACCGTTGAGTTTTGTACCGTTATCGCAGTTATTTTTGTGTTTATTGTTAACCAATAGAATATTTACAAACAATTCAGTCATAGTTTTAACCAACAACTGTAATCAGGTTTCTATAGGTTTTTTCAAATTTTCCCCGAAAATAGAAACTATTACCAAAATAAATACTATAAACTAATAATACAAGAAAGTCAATAATAATGTAGCGATAACCAATACCCTCAGAATCACGTTTGGTAGCTTACCTTTGCCCCTTATTTTTTTTGTTCATTGATAGTATAGAGATATTATTTAATACATTTCCAAATATTGATCACACATTATTAAATGTTAACATAACTATAAATTACTATTAAACTATGTACAATTGTCAAGTAGGTATGCGAAAACAAATATAGGGACGTCAACAATAGTCAATAAGTGTAATTATCAGTTATCAGTACCTAATAAAACTATAAATTAAATTATCTTATCAATAACTATATATATATCTAAATATATGTACACGTCATATTATATAAAATGAATCGATATTTTGTTATCATAACATATCACATCATAACTTGACATTACCATATTGACCATCTCCACTCCCGATAGATTAGGTTAAGTTTCACTTCCTCTGAAATCCAAACCCTCCAACCAAAAAAAATTCGGTGTTAGAATATATTTTTGGTATGAAAATCACTTTTTTTTTTCCATACTGTGTATAAAAATTCTACCAGAATTCTTGCTACGATTTTGAAATGTAGGACAATTTCTGAAAGGAAATTTTCCTGGGTGATATTTTAGGAGGTAATTTTTTGATTTTCCAATCAGTTTTCAAAATAATTGAGAAAAACCGTGAAAAATAACCTTACCAGTTTATTAAGTCAGCAATTTTTTTTTTTTTCGGTAACAATTATTTTTCATTGTTTATCCTATATCCTATACCTTCCAAACCTTCAACAGTGATATAGCCATGGTGTGAAATATATTGGGCTTTTAAATAACAACATGGTAAAAACTATAGTTGATAGCGTTAGTTTTTAATTAGATTTTAATTAACACAATATCATATTCGAATAATAAATAATACAAATACTCATATGATATTACTACATATTTATGTTAATTTTATTGTTATTATTATTATTATTATTACAGTTTTCGTTTCAAAAAATGTTTTAAGGAATACAATTTTCGAAAATATTTTTCGTGTGTTTTATACGTCATGATAGTCGCTAGGCCTCTCATACAGGATGCATCGTCCATGATAGATATGCCACGGTTTCTTTTGTGAACTTCACGCCTACGGAAATATGGGTTTTGCTCAACAATTTTTGGAAATAACTATAGGTCATATGTTTTGTTTTCAAACACCGTGAGAATGCTGCTGTAACGGCTTCGGTTATCCGGACGATTATTATCATTGGCGGCGGCCACTGTGTGCCGTACGATAAATACCGTGCAAATTATGCGGTTTGAGTGCTTCGTGTGCTGCGCTGACGACCTATAGCGTAACGCCACCGCGACGCAGAGATCGATTTAAACTCGATTTTCAGTTTCGTCGACTCCGCCCGTTGACGTTCAAATACGAATTGCCCGTTCATCCGGAACGCGGTGGCAGCGATGGTTTTCATCCCTTATTCACCACGAAACACAAAAAATAATGATATTATTGTAATATTATACCTACGACCTACGTTATTATTATACTAGTGGACCCGTATGAATACTTCGCATATTAAAAATAAACTCCACATAAAAACTTTGAAAACTAACAGAGTTCCATTTCCCCATTTTACAACGAATTATCGCGGTATTTTCACTTCCGGGACGGAAAATTCAGCCCAAAAACAATGTGCACAAATATTGCAGTGAATGAACGATTCGTCAGAAGCAGGGAATTTAATCTTCAAAATGTCATCACATGTATCGATTTAGGTTATAAGTATGAATGGAGAAAAAAGTCTTTTTTACATAAAACTAAAAAAAAAAATGACAATTAAACCTCCATATCCTCCGTGTATATACTCATGTACGCACGTCACGTCGTTGTCGTATTACGAAAAAACCGGCGTCCCGGAACGCGAATGCATATCGGGAGTGGAATATTCTCCACGACCTTAGACAGCACGCTCGTATTATACTTAACGGTGCGGTCCACTGCTCTCAGCAATCTATGCTCGCTATCCTTTTAATATGCGATACAAATAATACGCATTATATTTGCAGGGGTGACGTTTATACTCTGATACTTGTATATAGATAGAAATATACAATAATAATTGGAGTGGCTTGTCTCAAACTGTGACATTAAATATATTTAATATGGCCGCAGTAAACGTAAAACGCACAAAAACAAAATGCACACGCAGAAATCGAAAATTCGTGATTATTTTTTCTTCACCAAATAATGTTGTTAACTATTGTAGTATGAAATATCAAAATAATACATCTAACAAATTCACTAAAATTCTGAAAAATAAAACAAATAATGTAAAAATCGCTTTTAAGACTAATAATAATTTAATCAAACATATGAGTAATAGAACTAAAAACTTCACAAAAAATCCCCCTTTCTTTTGACAATGCTGGTATATATAAACTTAAATGTAACTGTAATAAATTGTATATAGATAAGACAAATAGAAATTTTAAAAAAAGATATAAAGTACACATTTCTGAAATAAAATTTAAAAAGACTGTCCTAAATTCAAACTTTGCTAAACATGTTAAGGAAAATAACCATAATATAAGTTTTGAAATTAATACAGACTTAAAGGTATTAAATACCCAAAATAATATTTACATTAATTCAGTTTTAGAAGAATTACACATACACAATGCAATAAAGAAAAATAATTTCAATATGATTTTAAAAATAATATCTTATTTTAAAATACATTTTATATAATAAATAGTAACCAAATAATTTATATTTTTTAACATATCTATGTCTAATAATAACCCATTTTAAATAATCTCTCCTATTAAAATAAATTATTTCCATATTTTATGTAAAATGACCCAATTTGTATAATTTTTTATTTTTTTTTTTTTTTGTCTATGTAACCCTTCATTTTATTTTTTACATTCAGTCGCGTTTTACATTTCGTCTGTGACATACCTGATGATGAATTTCCAATTCGAAACGGGTCGTAAAATACACTTATTATAAAACTCCAGGCAATATATTTATTCATTTATTTATTTATTTATTTTAATATAGGTATATATTTTTTTATTTATATATTTTTTTTTCTATATTTATGCACGAGTATTAACCATTTTAATAATTTTGTTTTTACTTTATTATTTTATTACCTATAACTTATTATTTTCTGTTTGCAATGATGTACCGTTGATTTCAATATACTGTTATACATTAAATACTATATTTATATAGTACTATATATACTTTATATAATACTATATAGTACATTAACTACTATATTTTGCATTATTATTGCGCACCTACAACAGTAGACCAGTGGTGTGTCCTTCCCTTCTGGAAGTGTAAAAACAATTATGTAGATAATTTTGTTTTCACTTATTTCTTTTGAGTGTTAAAGAAATAATATTTTGTATACTTAATTTTTTCGTCTTGTTTTCGTAAAAAATAATTATCATAGTTTTGCAAACTAAAATATCTATTTAATTGTTTATTATGGCAGAAAAAGATAGAATTTTTTTCGATTTTTAATTTGAAGAAAAATAAGCCGGGCAACTTCGCACGTGGGTGTAGCCATTGTTGTAGATGAGAATTTAGGAAAGTAATAGAGTGGAAATTCAATGTTTTTTTGTAATCAACGATAAACCATTGAACAAACGATTAATATTTTTGATTATTATTTATTGACTTATTTTTAGACTTTACTACATAATTTCACAACGGCTAATCCTAACTACGGCTTAATTGGTCTCAGAAAAAAAAAATGTGCATGAATTTTATAATTTATTATGAGATAATATTATTACCATTGATCTTATAGATCGTCATACATCATTGATGGCAGTTTTAGTATATAAGAGTTCCGTGTCCCATCAGTAAGAGAACATGCTAGTAGAGCTGTTTTAACATTAATTTATTATTGTATACAAATATATTAATAAGTATTCAAAATAGATAAACTTTTATTTACGGACCATTCAATAATAGAATAGGAACAGACCATTATAATAATCTGAATTATCATTGGTGTAAATTGGCCTAAAATTCTGGTGGTGCAGAGAAATCTTTTAATTTTTATCCCACCAATACTACAACTTCCTTTATAAATTACCACCTAATAAACAATTAATTTTTTTATAGGCACCAAATTGGTTTTAATAAAATTAATACATTATAAGTATTAAATTATTTTAATAGTAAAAATTGTATTATTATAACATTTCAAGAAAAACTATAGATAAGTGCTTGTTTAATAAAAATATAGACTTTTGAAAATAGAAACTATAGGTACATCTACACATTTTTATGATTTTCTGGTGGTGCAAAAATATAAACTTTCACAATTTGAAATGTGATGGTACAACTGCTACATTTGCACCACCCAATTTACGCCACTGCGAATTATTGTAATAAACCCAAAAATAAATTTGCGACCTATCATATTATTATACTACCTGGTGTAACAACGTGTTAGGTAATGATTAACAAATAGAAACGTGCTTACACTAATGATCTACGACTAATCAAAGATCACAGACGAAGATGACAAGATTAGAAATTGCCTAAATGTTTCCCCTTAAATAACAGCCAATAAGAGCCGGCTTAATGTTTTGGCCTAAAGGGTGGACGCTGATGGTTAGGTTATTTGAAGGTCAGGTTAACCCCTATGTTAGTACTCTAATAAAAGGGTGGTCAACTCCATAAAGAAACTTCACTGAATTATACACATACATATGTATTGGGTATTGTATTAAGTTTTATTAAACATAATAAACAGGGTGCGGCAGGAAAAACTATAGGCCATCACAGATAATGGGGGAGATCTCACAAAACACAATAGGTATGAGAAATAATTTGTCGTGACAGAGCACTGTCAGAAGACCTTTTATTGAGTTCCAAATTATATGGTAAACATAACATGGTACATGGTATATGTTCGTATATGTATCGTATAGTTTAGGCCGAGCACTCTAAAATTTCACTCGTGATATTCTACATAATTTGTCACTTGAATATTATTTTTAGTAAACGGAAAAAAACCAAAATGATAAAATTATAATGATCATAATATACATAATAAAAATTTATAATTTTAGTAAAATAAATAGCACAGATGGTATCAAATTCTTGTTTTAGGTTAAGTAAGTATAATATTATAATGGTATAATGGCCAATTGGAAATATTTTAATATGTTAACAACCTAATAAATAAATAAAATCAAATACTAATCGATTATAAATCTTAAAAAAATATCGATACTAATTGTGTTGGTAATTGCTTTCAAAACTGTTAAAATATTGTTATTTATTTAGGGTAATTTTGGTTTGGATTTTAATTTAGATTCGTAGCGTAGCAAGGGATATTTAGGTTTTACTATAATAGGTTTTTAAAATTTGTTTTTCTGTTATATACAGACTTTTTTACCAGAAAACTTGCTCCAATCGAAAAATGACAAAAGACCTTTAATGTTGCATTTTTAATCTAGTTGGTGAGTGAGAAACTCGTTTTTAGTTTTATCGTGTAATTATATTAATAATCTAGTAAAATTGAAAAAAAAGTAGAACGAACGGAAAAATGTATGGAAATAATGGTTTTATTATTCTAATTTTGTTTGTTTTTGTTTTAATTCAGTTAAAAATATTCTTAAAGACTTGTAATTTTTATAAAAACAACTTATATTTACGTTTTCAAGGCAAAAAAAAAAAACTGATATATTATAATTTATATTATAGCACTAGAACACTTTGATAATTTATTGACTTTTGATCGACTAAATTTAATTCACTCAAATAATAGAATGAATGCATGAAAATGTCTTCATAGGTAATTTAAATGAATGAAAGGAATGAAAGATCTATTACAATCACTAATTATTTTGAAAAGTTTTGACTTTTTTGGAAATACATTTTTTTCACATAATTTCTACAATCCATTAAAAACCAACATTTTTCATAAGAAATGTATTTTTATATTTCAATATTTTTAAAAATTATATTAAATAATAAACATTATTTTTAATTTTTATAAATAATTAGAATTAGAAATTAATATAAAATTTTAAAATTGTTGAACTTTTTTCCGTGTTATTTTTTTCGTTATTCTTTATTACCAATTACCGGCAAATAGAGATATAGATATGTACCTATCAAACAATTCTCCTGTGAAAGCGTAGTCTTTAATTTGGTGAAATAATTTTTGTTTGAAGTCCATTAGATCTTACAGAGTAGGTATTATTAAAAATACGAAAAAACATTATAGATAGATTGCCCTTTAGTTATAGAAAGACAGCAAATGTTACTGGTAACGCACTAACACGCTTTTAATATTAAATATTTTTATCTACAAGGAGATTAATAAATAATATTAAGTGGCAAAAATTGAATTTAAATATCGTTTTTGTAGGTAGGTATTCATAGTTTTAATTATGAAGTGGACGAAATGATATATTTGCCTCTGTGTTTTAGATGAGGAGCAACCTGTCCGCCTGTCCTCCCCACTTCCGACTTTCCTGGTGACACAAATCATTTTATCAAATGGAACATTTTATTTTCATGCTTTACTCAATAATAACAGTAGGTAGATTGGTAGATTAGGTACTATTTTTGAATACAGATTAGTTATAAATAATTGTATAGGATAAGTATGTAGGTAGGTATATAAAAAAAACGATGCTTTACAATGCCTTTGAATATTCGAGTAAAGCGCGCCCTTCGTCTTTTTCGATAATAATTTTATTATTCTCCTTTTATCCTTTGTTACGATGTTCGCAGCTGTCCAAACATAACCAACAAAATATATGAGTCATATAAATTCATGAGCGTCACACACACAGACAGACGGACACGGACGCAGTCGCACAACCGCTTAGTCTGCAATGGCGTCTGCTCATATGCGGTATTGTTTTGTGCTGTAGTCTTACGGACGAATTGAATAATAATACTACATTATTTAATAATTTGTTGATTAGTTTGTGTACTTAATTAATTTTATGTGTTCCTATATTATTAATATATTGTTTTCGTTGTGTGTAAGATGATTTACGTCCAACACATTTTAAACTCAAATTATAAACCCCGAGCAAATAATCAATAACTAGGTAGATAGGAAGGTAGATATGTTTTTCGAGATGGAAGCCGTAACAATCGATCAAAATATGACGTTCAATCCGGTTAAATTGCATTCGTCCATTAAAATACCGTTTCCGAAATCGTCGTCTATTGAGAACGAGTACTTTGTCTACAATCAGGCAGATCTGTTTTCACAGAGTTTCTCCGCGATTGAAGGTATTCGACGAATGGGCAAACTGTGTGATGTCACATTGAAAGTAAACCTATTAGACTTACCTAGATACCTAATATTGTTCTGTTTTTACCTATAATGAAATAATTTAATTTTTTTAGGTAGAAAACATGTCGTTCAGTGCCCATCGCATAGTGTTAGCAGCTACTGTACCATATTTCAACGCAATGTTTACACATGATATGATCGAAAGCACTAAAAAAGATATTGTGATGCATGGAATTGATCCCGAGTAAGAATTACTTTTGGCAATAAATTTAGTATATAGCTATCGCAGTTTTTTGTTAAATTATTGGAAGTTTCACAGTCATTTGCATATTTTGTTTCAATCATATTTAAATTATAATATTAAAAACTATAGTAATGTTTCTTACTATAGACAAAAAATAAAATGTTTATTTACGATATAGCATTTTAGAATAAGTTTACTAAAATCAAGCCTCTGGTGTTATTGCATTGTTTATTAAAATATTAAAATTAAAATCTATATAATAAATTAGTATAAATAACAAAAATACTTAAATTTATGATCGGCTAAAGTCCATTTATTAAACATATTCTCTTTTCATACAATTTTGAAACGTATACATCTTAAAAATAGTAAATTAATAAGAAATTTTTACATTATTTATTTTATTGTTCAGAATTTTAGTGAATTTGTTAGACGTATTATTTTGATATTTCATACTACAATAGTTAACAATATTATTTGGTGAATTGTGTATTACTTTTTCTTTAATAAATTTATGATTTTTTTTTAATAGTATTTAAATTGAAATTATTTCTATGGATTATATTATAGATAATATTGAGCTTGTGTTGATAATTATGTTTATTTAATGAAATACTTTCAAACCTATAGAATATTGATTTAAAAAATTATATTTATTAGATTAAGGGTGATTAGTAGAGCTAGGATTTTAATGACCTAAAAAATACACAAAAATGCACTAAAAAAAATGTAAAAATGATCTAAAAACTTATTTATTTTTAAAATATTAATTAATAATTATGAACAAAATAGGTATAAATTTGACTTGTGAATGTAATCGCTTCCTGGTATAATTATTCTAAAAAATCAATTAAATCATAAATTTAAATAATTTAATGAAAAATATATCATATTTTTTTTTACCTGTACACATATTATTGCATTGCACAATTAGATGATTATTAAGATTTTCAAACAGGAAGCTGTGACGGCAGTCTGATAAAATGTTTTTATATGAATAAAAACTTCGTTCAATGTCCACAGAAGTAACAGGGGCATATTTGAAATGAACCATATCATTTTAAGTTAGGTCTTCCGGAATACCATCTCTACTTGTTGTATTTTCATTGTCCAGAACAGCAGATATATTTTTTAAAACTTTGAACTCATTATTTTTCATCAAAACATTTTTCAGTTTGTTTGATATTGTTTCTCCGATTACAATAGGAGCAAGGAACAATGTAGTCTCAATTTGTTTTATTTTATTAATAGATTCTGATAATAAGATTACAGAAGCCTCCAGCTTTTTTATTTCTGAAGGAATGAATCCAAAATTAGATTTTATATAAATTAGATTAGCCTCTAAACTTGATTTAGACATAAGTTCTTTTGCTTCTTTTTTAGGAGTCGAATCATCATGATTTAATTCAAGTACAACTTTTTTTACATAAGAAAAATTCTCACAATAGTAATTTACAGCATTTAGCCAGGTTTCCCATCGCGTGATTACGGGTTCGGGTGGCAATGGAATTCCTGGAGCAAGAGTTTTAAACATTTGTATACGATATGGTGATTTTAAAAATATTTTTTTCACGCAACTTATAAGTTTATTGACTTGAAAATTTGATCTTATTTCTTACGCAACTCTATGAATTGCATGCGCCACACAAGTTACGTGCACCATTTTTGAATACAGTGCAAATGGCTCTTCCTGCTCTAACCATATATAGGGCAGCATCAGATACAAAAATGAGGGCATTATCGTGTTTTATTCTTTCAGGCCATAATGTAAACATAGCTTTATCAAACGCTTTTGCAATGGTTGAATGATTTGTTTTTTCCAAGACATCGGAATATAACAAAAATATTTTTCCTGAATTTTCTGCTACCAATAACGATATTTACTACAAAACGGCTTTCAACATCTGTCATTTCATCTGCACTAACTCAAATTTTTTTATCGCCTACATAGTGTCTAATATTTCGTATTGTATTTAAATAGCATTTTTCAACATAATTTTTACGCAATGTAGGCTCATCTGGGATTTTAAATTTTATATTTTTTTTTTAAAAAATGTCTAAAATTTGTGTTATTTAATTTAGCATGTGGAATATTAGCTGCTAATAATGTTTAGTCTCTAAATGTTAAGCTCTAAATTAAATGACGATTGATCACTATTATTTGTTAAATTAGATAATAGTACTTGATTATTTTGTTTCACTTCATTCAGTTTTCATTGAATTCCACGAGCATGCTTATCTCAACGGATGTGTTGTTGAATTGTAAATTTCTTTTCGGAAGCAACTGCAACATTACAAACTTTACAAAAAAGCACCATACTGTCCGTAAAAAAAATATTGGTACAAAACTACGTAAACGGCTTCCTACTGTTGACTTAATTTTTGGCATTTTTAAAATTTTTATAGTTTTAATATTAGTCGTAATATTATTTGTTCAGTATTGTGTACAGCTAAGATCGGTGTAGAACCACATAGGTGCGTGTCGTATTCACTACTAAAGCTACTATATAGGTTTATATTCGATAAGATAAATCGACAATTACTCATATTACTTTTTCAATATCAATGGACTGGAGTAGGTAATTCCCTATAGGTAGTAATTGGGATTACCTTTACAACACATATTAAAAAAGCTTAAAATAAATATAAATTAGTTAAAATACACAAAATGAACGTTATATTACAAATATTACGTAAAAATGCAATAAAATGCATGTAACACAAAAAATGCAAAATAAAAATTTCATATTCTAAATTGTTAAATCACGAAACAAATTTAGTTTATGGTTAGAATTGTATAGCACTTAAAAAAAAAATATGTAAAAGTCACCAAAATCCTAGCTCTAGTGATTAGAATCATGTGGTATTCAGTTGGTGTAGGTTTCCGGTTAATACTAATAGTGTATACTGAAAACAAATTCGAAAGAAATCATACTTAAAATATCATATTTTTTTTTTTACTGTAATTAATTTGTTTAGTGTAAATTATAGTTGGATCATATTAAAAAAAAAATAATAAAATATTATTAAAGTCTGATTGTAAAATAGAGGCTTCACACTTACATCCATTAATAAAACTACATAAACTAGATAATCCGATTCATCCATTGATTAACTTCAAAACTGATCTAGCTTATAACCTTGCTAAATATTTAAACTTTCTTATAAAAAAAAAATTAAACATGAATACTGATACTTCTATAAAAACACTTATTATTTTATTAATAAAATTAATATTGAGCCAGGTTACAAAATGATTTCGTTTGATGTCAAATATTTATATACATTCATTCCTAAACATGAAACAGTACATTTTTAAAATAATAAACTGATACATAATAAAACATTTAATACAACGTATTACAAGAAATTAAATCAATTAATGTAATTATTAAAACTTTTTCCAATATAATAAATTATATTCACAAAAAGATGGGTTAGTTATGGGTAGTCCTACTAAGTGTTCTTTTACCTGAAATTTACATGCAAAATTATGAAACCAATAATATGATTAACAACAAATATACAATCCATGTATAAAAGCATATTATAGATATGTCGATGACTTGTTCATTTTATTTAAAGGTTCAAATAGACAAACCGAAAATTTAGTTACCTACCTTATCAAAATAAATAAAAACATTCAATTTACACTCGAAATACAAATAAATAATACATTTCTTAGATCTTACAGTTTCCATAATAAACAATATATTTGATTTTAGTATTTACAAGAAACCTACACAAACTGATGCTATAATACCACATGTTTCTAATCACCCTTATTCTAATAAATATAATTTTTTAATTTAATATTTTATAGGTTTGAACGTATTTCATTAAATAAACATAATTATCAACACGAGCTCAATATTATCTACAATATAGTCCATAGAAATAATTTCAAATTAAATACTATTAAAAAAAATCATAAATTTATTAAAGAAAAAGTAATACACAATTCACCAAATAATATTGTTAACTATAGTAGTATGAAATATCAAAATAATATGTCTAAAAAATTCACTAAAATTCTGAACAATAAAACAAATAATGTAAAAATCGCTTTTAAGACTAATAATAATTTAATCAAACATATGAGTAATAGAACTAAAAACTTCACAAAAAATCCCCCTTTCTTTTGACAATGCTGGTGTATATAAACTTAAATGTAACTTTAATAAATTGTATTTAGGTAAGACAAATAGAAATTTTAAAATAAGATATAAAGAACACATTCCTAAAATAAAATTTAAAAAGACTGTCCCAAATTCAAATTTTGCTAAACATGTTAAGGAAAATAACCATAATATAAGTTTTGATATTAATACAGACTTAAAAATAATAAATATCCAAATAACATTTACATTAATTCAATTTTAGAAGAATTACATGAACATAAAGAAAAATCATTTTAATAATATTTTAAATGTTCAAACCGATTTTAAAAAAGACCTAAGATAATGGGGATGGGTGCAGATACTGTTATAGATAGTTTAATATATACCTGTGAGCAACGATAAACTATTGCTTACGAAAACAAGATTCTGAGCGAAGTTCAGTTAATAGTGATGCTTTGTCAACAATATATATATGATTTTATAGTAAAATAATTAAATAGGTTTTATATATTTTCTTTAATAAAATTTGTTTAATGCACCGAATTTCCTATGTTTTTCCCAGTTTTCTCATGTTTTATCCCCTTTTTCTCATTTGCTGGGAAAACTCCTGAGAAAATTGAAAAATGTCTTTTTTAAAGTACCTCCCTATACTGATTTCTTTTCAAAAAAGGTACTACATGTAGAAATCCGAGCTAGTCTTCTGGTAGAAAAGTTGGGCACAGATAAAAAAATTTAACATTTTGTAGAACCATAAGCTTCTTTGCTCCACTCAGAATCTAAAATAATATCTTATATAAATACATTTTAGATAATAAATAATAATATATATATTTATATTTCTTAACATATCTATGTATAATTAAAACTAATTTTAATTAATCTCTCCTATTAAAATAAATTATTTCTATATTCTACGTAAAATGACCAATTTTTATAATTTAAAATTTTTTTTGTCTTTATTTTTCTTTATTTTATTTTTCATATTTAGTTGCGTTTTACTTTTGACTTTGTAATTTTACCTGATGATGAATTTTTAATTTGAAAATCGGTCGTACAATACACTTACCCTAATACTTCAGGCAACACATTCATTAATTAATTAGTTTTATTTTTATATATACATTTTTTATTTATATATTTATTGATGAGTATTAACTATTTTAATAATTTTGTTTTTAATTTATTATCTTATTGTTTACATTATGTTTTTATACAAAAAATACAAATTACTCTAAAATGCAAACCATCTAAGCTTGTCTGGTTAGATTATTAACAGTATTATTATTATTGGCATCAACAATTATATTTACACAAATAAAATGTTGAAAAATTGGAGTATCTAATTATTTCATTTATAATTTATTAGCTTGGTCAAAGGAGAAAAACAGTGTCCCTGATTTTTTTGAAATCTTTGTGTTAATTTTATGAAATTTACAAATAATTTTTTAAATTAAAAATTGGATATTTTCAATTTAATTATTTATTTTCAGAATTATTATAAAACAAACCACATTGTAATATGATATTTGTAATAAAGAAACACTGTCAAAGGGAGTGCTTGTTACACTTACAACACCACCTTTGCTATATACTACTTATAATGACTTAATGAATTTAAACAAAATAAGAACTTTGTTTCCTTCATTTTTTGTTTAATTAACAGAGCATTGGAATCACTGATCAATTTTGCGTATAGTGGTCGTATTTCAATAAATGTCAATAATGTTCAGTCACTTTTAATCGGAGCCTCATTCTTGCAACTGAAATGGGTGCGAAATGCTTGTGCAACATTCATTAAAGAAAGGTAATTTCTCAAAATAATTATAAATATACACTAACTGTAAGAACTTTTTTATTAAAAAAAAAAATATATATTTATTTCAAGATAGTTTTAAATATTGTATAAAAACTGTTTTTAACTTTGCTACAAACGTTTACATAAACCTTGACTTTGAATACTTTTGTTATAACATACCATACAAATGATGTAAATACTAAATAAAAGGTAGGATAATGTTTGTTGATTGGTGATGAGTTAAGTTAATGTTAATGCTTATTTGAAAAAAAAAATCACGTCTACCTATGGATTTTCAATATTTTTGTATTATTATCATATACATAATATTGTATAAAAATAAATTAAATGTAACCTTATCAACATTGGTGCACAGTACAAATATATTGTGTACAATATAAAGCTAAATAATTAAATACATTTTGAAAGTTTTAACTTGCAACACTAATCTATAGAAAATGTCAGGTTTATTTTAATTTGTGAAATTAAAAAAAAAAAACAGTTATTGTTAGAATCATTTTTTTGTTATTGTTCCATAAATATTTTCATTTTCTGGTTTTCTTTTATTATTAAAAAAATTGGAAAGGAAAATAAAAAAATTAATTTCTTAACACTCCTACTAACCAAAATTTTAAGAAACCACCCCAGATATTAATACCCAGTCATGCTACAATCATCTGATCGAAAGTTTATTAATAATCCATGTTTCCCTCCTATTTGGAACATAAGACGTTAACAAATGTTTAAATCTCTTTAAACTTTATATTTTTAATATTATTATTTATGAATTGTTTTTGTACTTTATACTATGTATGTTTATAATGTATAGTATGAAGTATAGTAGTAGTTCTGCAATCTTTCTGGCAATATAAAATGTCCATATTTTATATTTTGATTATTAGAATGTACAGACTGATTGAGAATCTTTACATTTTACAGTGTATATTATGTTAGTACCTAATATGTTTCAGGTTTCATCCAAATAATGTTCTGAAAGTGCGTACATTAGCAGATTCATTAGGTTGTTACGGCTTAGTAACTGATGCTAATAGATATATAGATCAGTATTTTTCTGATATATCATTGTCTGAAGATTTCTTAAATCTCAATATAAATGAAATAATAGATGTAGTCAAAAAAGATGAAATACAAGCTTCTGAAGAACAAGTAATGTTAGTTTTATATTTGGTAGTATTCTGTTAACAAGTCTATTTTGTAGAAACAGTTCCATAAACGGAACTAAATACAATTTCATGATAATTTCTTGTATACTATGAATTATAATTTCTGTTGATACCATAGATAATACATAATGTATTATCTATGGTTGATACACTAGCATTGTGTTATTTAAATTTGCATTATCAATGGATTTTTTTTTATGATAACAGACATACATAGGGTGCGTTTGCTTCGGGTACTTAAGTGCTTATAGGGGTTGGCATATTGTTTGAATTGTTACATTTAATCACTCAGACTATAAGCAATAAAATACCCATGGATACTATTCCCTCTCATTAACCTTTTGTCAGGCGTGAGATCACTTATATTTATTTATTTTTAAATCTTTTATTTTCTATTTCTGTATCTAGAAATAGTGCATATTATTTGTTCCTTTTTTTTTTTTTTTTTACTATTATTATACTTATAACTTTAGTACTATGTTTAATGGGTATAAAAATGTATATCTTATTGATATTTTTGAGTGTCGAAAGTGAATGCACCATTATATGCTGTAATTATGTTAAGGTAGTAATAGTCATGTTTACAGAATGGTATCTCATTTTAAAATAATAATTTTTTGGTGAAATAAATATTTGTATTTTTGTATAGGTATTTGAAGCAACTATGCGATGGGTGAAACAAGAAGAATTGAGACAAGAAAGTTTCCCTCAATTACTTGCTGCTGTAAGGTTACCATTACTTTCACCACATTACTTAGCAGATCGAGTTGCCACTGAAGAATTAATAAGATCATCACATGAATGCAGGTTTAATTTTTAAAAATCATTACTAAAGCTAAATTATTTGTATTTAAAGAGATACTGAGATATGCCAATTTATCAGAATGATATAATCATTTATATCATATGTGCTTCTCAGCTATTATTATTACTTTTTTTGTACAGACTACCCTACATTTGTAGCGTTTAATAATATATTATAATTTATACAATTTATTGACATAATATAATATATTATAATTATGCAAACAAATCTCTAAACCAGTGGTTCTTAACTTTTTCATATCCATTTACCATTTACACATTTGACATTTTTTATATACAATTTCTGTTATCAAATCTGTATAATCATAAGCATTTAATACACAAAAATAAAATTATAATATGTACAGTTATTATTTGTATTATAATTTATGGATAAATGAAGTACATTATACCTAACCTACACCCAACCTATACACTTGTTTCAGCAATACATATATTTATATTATAACTAATAACTTTTTTTTTCATTTATCAAAAAATTTCTTTATGCTACAGGCTAAGAACTGCTGCTCTAAACAACTATTAATGATTTTTTTACATTAATAAAGTTATACTTTTACCGTTTTTGCTATATTGTGTTTATGCTCTACAATGCCCGGCAATGCTCAGCTATTGCTAGATAATAGTGTAAATAGTAGTAATAATAAAACCTAATTTTCTTATCGGTAACAACTTAATTGTCATCCATGTCACTCAGGTAACCCACAAATAAACAAAAATAAACAATTAAAAAATTAATATCAAAAATACCTAAAAGACCCATATTTTACCCTCTTTGGGGGATACTTAAGTCAAAATAGCCTAACCTAACCTATCTGTATGCCAAATTTTAGCCCATTCCGCCCAGTAATTTAAGTTGGAAGTTATGAATCAGTCAGTCAGGACATGTTTTGTATATATAGATTATAAATACCTATATTACTTAATTGTTTATTGCACCTATTTGTTTATTATTTAGGGATCTACTGGATGAAGCCAAAGATTACCATTTAATGCCTGAACGGAGAGTGTTATTACAAAGTTTCCGCACAAGACCTCGTTGTGTCAGTTATATTCGTGGACATATTTATGCTGTTGGTGGACTAACAAAATCAGGTATATAATACAATTGATAACATTAAGTATTTGAATAATTTATACACTGTATGGTATATATACATATTAGTATAAAATGAAGAAAAATATCAGATCATCATTTAAAACTATATATGTTATGTTTAGGTGATTCGTTGAGTACTGTTGAAGTTTACAATCCCCTAACAGAACGATGGGAACTTGCTGAAGCTATGCGCATTTTACGTAGTAGAGTTGGAGTGGCAGTATTGAACAGTAAACTATATGCATTTGGTGGTTACAATGGCATTGAAAGATTATCTTCAGTAGAAATGTTTGATCCTACTACAAAAACATGGAATATAATATCACCAATGCATCGAAAGCGCAGGTTTATTTTTGTTGTGTTACACTTTTAGTCATTACTTTTAATCGTTGATTTATTTTTTATCTTTAAAATTTTATTAGAGTTTATAACTTGATATTAATTATTCAGTTATTTCATTGATTATACATAAAACTCAAAAATTATTTGGGCTTTAAAGAATTTAATATATTTTATAATATATTAGTGCACTTGGAGCAGCAGCTTTAAATGATCGGCTATATGTATGTGGAGGATTTGATGGAGTTAGTTCATTAAATATTGTTGAATGTTATCAACCTGATTTGGATCGTTGGACAATCATTACACCAATGCAAAAACATAGAAGTGCTGGTGGTGTGGTAGCATTCGATGGTTATATTTATATTTTAGGAGGTCATGATGGTCTTAGTATTTTCGACTCAGTAAGTTAATTAATACAAAGTTTCATTTAATTTTTATAATTGTTTGTTATTTTTAATAGGTTGAGCGATACGACACATATACAGGGCAATGGTTATCTGTAACACCTATGTTGATGAAACGTTGTCGTTTAGGAGTGGCCACATTGAATGGTAAACTCTATGCTTGTGGTGGTTATGATGGATCAACGTTTTTACAAACTGTTGAGGAATACGATCCTCAAGTAGACAAGTAAGAACCAATGCAATATTATGTAACAATATTTTCAATTTGATTATTTTATAGTAATAATTTATTATACCAATAAGATTATCAGAGCAACAAATGATAAAATTAATATTATACATCGGTCTACTCGTTAAAGCTTAAGGCCTTGGTTCGAGTAAGTTTTCATTAAAAGAAATAAAGGTTAAATTATAATCACATTGAAATATTAAATACAACCAAGGTCTAAGAAGTTGGTTATAATATTTAAATGTGTTATGATTATTTTAAGTTTCTAGTATACATAGTATATTTTGTTCACTAAATTAAATGATTTGTATGTTGAATAATGAATTTCATTTATTTCTGAAAAATTTACTTGGAAAATTTACTTAAAATACCTTATCAATTTATATTAATCAATGATGACTAAAGACCGGACTTGTCTTAAAACACCTAAAATATGATGCTAATATTCTCTAAAAAACCTTAAAATATTCTCATATTCTGTTAGTAGTTTGAAAAATATTCAAAAATAATTTATAAAAATCAATATAATATGCTTTAATATGCAATTTTTATTACATTTTTTTGTTATACAACATTCCATAAATAATTAGTGACACTTGTGTATTAAAATAGAATAATAGTACAGTTAAGTAAGAGTAAAAATATAATATAAATATAATAATATAGGTAATTTAATTTTCAAAAACTTAAAAATCACGTTACACGTTATTAGAAAAGTGCAAAACAAAATATTTGGTCTTTTGAATAGTTGATGATTAAGTATAAACAAATACGTCAGCATTGCAGATTAGCCACCATGTTAAGTAAACGGTAATTTATAATAGGTAGGGTACCAAACATACTAAACATTAAAGGGAAGTCCCCAACTTACTGTGTCGTTTTGTTTCGTCTTTTTTAAACACATATGTTCCTTTTTGATTGCGCTAATTAATTTGTACATCTATCATTCTACCAACAACCAACATTGCCGTTCACTATCACTATTAATTTACTATTCACCAAAAATGCACATTAATTATTATCACACATTTTGCTTAAAATATAGTTTCATTATTTAGAACAAAGATTTTCATACACTAAAAAAATCATCAAATATGCACTTATGCAACAAAAAATTAAAAATATGCGGTTAAATATGCACCGCCCCCCAAAAAAAATTAAAACACTAAAATGTATAACTTTAAAAATTATATTTTTTCATTAAATATTTTATTTATAATTTTATATTATCTCTTAATAAGTTTTAACTAAATTAATTTTACTTATATTTTTATACTTAATTGATTTGGAATCTTTTTTGAATTTTGGATCTCATTCTTCATTATTAATTATTATTCTTTAGCTAATAAAGTACTATTTTTACCTTTACCTAAATCAGAATTGCACTAAATTATTAACATTTCTTTGATATTTGGCAATGCCATTGAATTATTACTTAAACAGTATCCACTTTATTAATATTGTTTAATTGCATTATATGATTAACTAATAATAATAATAAAAACACCAAAATTATTTATTTTACTTAATTTTAGTTACTTATTTTTAATATTTTACATTTTACTAGTAGTTACTGACTACTGATTATACTAGTAGGTATTGATTTTAAAACCAATAGTACAAACTATATTAAAATTACATGGTATTGTATTTACTAGTACTAGTTTTTAATTTTATATCATAAAAAATACAGTGTGAAGTGTTAAATACAACAAACTTTTTGTATAAAGTGCATATCTGTCCCTAAAAAAATATACATTTTACGATTACATAACCTAAATTATTATTTACCTTCACAAAGTTCATATTGAATTTGAACTAATATAAAAATTGATTATTAATTCACATTTAAGTTTAATTTTAAATTAAATTATTAAAAAATGATGATTTTTATACTAATTTAATTTATTACTAAAATAAAAACAAGAAAATGATGTTATTAGGTACACTCAGCAGATTCAAAAGTTAAATTTATTTAACTTTGCGGTATTCGCGGTAACATCTTTGTAAACATGATCAAAATGTATCTACCAAGATAATAAGAGCCAATCAAAAGAGATTATTTCACACAAAACGAAACAACACAGTGACTTAAGTACTGCCCTTAAGCCTTTTTATCAAAATGATAAAAAAAAAAAAAATTGTAAATGTCAAAATATATTTTTCTCATGTACTATATTATTAAAATTAATATTTTTTCTCACAATTTACAAAATGTTCCAAAATATGCAAAATAAGCAAAATCCTTAACCCATGAAAAAATTGTGATTAAAAATGGTTTTAAAATAAAGCTTTAACGATTACATGATTAAAAAAAAAACAGAAATCAAATTCACTTAAAATTCTCTGAGATAATTGCTGGTTCATGATAAAAAAATCACTCTGTATTCTCAAATATGCAAAAACACTTTTTTACAAACTCAGAATTGAACATTTCTTACTTTCATAAGACTGCATAAGCTTAGTAATGATATGTAAAAACATAAATCTGGTCTTTAATAATGACCTATCTTTTTAAATGCCCATGGCTGAAAATAGTTTAATATCTTATACTTTTTTTATAAAATATTTCATCTCCTTTACAAATTATATAACTAAAAATCATTTGAAAAAAATTTTAATTTGTTTTTTAACACATGACTATATTTAATATTGTATACCAGGGGTGGTCAAACTTTTTTTGGTAGAGAGCTATTAAGAAAATATTTTTCCTTTAAGTATCGACTTCCTAACAAAAATATATAATTATAAAATACCTAATAGGTATTAATAATAAACATACATGTTAATAATAAAACTAAAATGTATAGTTAAATAATGTTTTTCATCACACTATTATTAAAACTAATATAATATTATTGTAAATATAATTGCCAGTATAAACATTGTTGAATTGACATATTACTTGATAAATTAACAACAGAATAATAATATATTATGATAAAAATGATCAGCAATTTTGATTCATTTACGAATTACATAACAAAATATATTCTAACATAAGAGAGATCTGTATTTAAATCGTCCATGGTGTACCGTTTGGCCACCTCTGCTTTGTTTCTATCACTTCATTATAGCTAATACTTTATTATCATTTGAATAATTGTTTAATGTTTTTACAGATGTATAATATTTTGTTTTATATTTTCTGTGGTTCACAGATGGAAATTTGTGGCTCCAATGAATGTAACAAGAAGTCGAGTAGCACTAGTGGCAAACGCTGGAAAGCTTTGGGCCATAGGGGGTTATGATGGATTTCTAAATTTGCCAACAGTGGAAATGTATGACCCAAAAACTAATTGCTGGACATTTGCTGCCTCCATGTGTGCACATGAAGGAGGTGTGGGGGTCGGAGTCATACCAATCCACGAGTCTGAAAATTCATGATGTTATAGCCATTGTAAAATGTTGTAATTTTCATAATAATCCAACATACAGCAGCATCAAAACTAAATAGAAATTTCAAAAATAAAGTCACAAGTTAGCAAATTTATAATGATATAATCAATTTTACTCGGATTAAGAAATATGTTAGTTATTTTTATTGTTGATTGGTTATGAAAGATCAGCAAAATATCATACCAGCTAAGAAGTTTTGACAACATTTGTAGTTTTAAAATTTGGCCACAATTACAAAATGTATTAATTAATTAATATTCACGTAAGAAAATTTACCTATTATAACTATAGGTTAATAATATATTTTAATACTGAACATCAAAACTTGATAATATTTTAATCAAAACAGCATTAGGTTTGAATATACAAAAAACTAAAGCTGCTGCTCTTGTCTGTTTGTCTGTTGTGGTTAATACTATAAAATAGAATATCTATAATCAAATGTATACATCTATATAAGTAATATGCTTTAAAGAAATTAAATGGAAATTGTTTAGAAAATATTCACAATAACAGTTTTAATATTGGAATTGAACACCGAAAAGTATTTAACATATAAAATTCAAAAATTCAATTATCAATAATACAGTCTTTATCACGAACCCGTTTTATCGTAATGTAATGACTATGTTTATAATCGGATTTGATGACATCATAGATATGGATCCGATAATATGCTTCTTCCTGCTAAGAAATAAAAAATGTTCCTATTCCATGAAATGACTGAACGTAGCACTTCATAATGTCAACGAGACAATTTCACACGCCTCCACTTGAGGACAAAATACACTAACTGAGTTGTGTGAAAAGATGATAGATCAGACACTCTAGTACCGTAATCTACTCTACAAAATAATGGTTGATATATTATTCAAACAAAAGTCGACAAAAAAAAAAAAAAATTATAATTTTCCAAATAATCAATATTCAAAAGAGAATAAATTCTTTACATCTGATAGAATATAACAGTTTTTGCAACATTTTTTGATTACACAAAGTCGCAAGGTACCATTAACTAATTAACAATACCTATATAACTTGCATTATGTATTAATATTAAATGAGCTTACCTTTAACCTAATAATGTATTAATTTCGATAGATACAAAGAGGAAACGTTTAGAAATTATCACATGATAATTGGCAGTTAGTTTAAATTATTTCAAAACCATACTTAAATCAAAAAAAAAATGAAATCACTTTGAATAAAATTGTGTTGATCAGAAAAAAACCAAGTAAGATTAAACATTTTATAGTAAAGTAAGAGTAGCATATAATAATATATTCTAATGGGGTTTCTTCCATTATTTTTGAGCATAACACTATATTAAGACATTTTGACATGGTTAGTTTATATTTAGCAATCTTAAAAATTGACATCAATTAAATGAAATTAAGTGCAGTAAAAATATCTAGAACAATATGTTATCTTATTTTTGGGCGTGTCATTCGGTCATGAGTTATCTTTTTGAAATGAAGTGCACTACAAAGGTGTCGCCGCGGTTTGTCTATTTAATTTTGCGCTCGCACGTTCGGTTTGGATTTGTTGACACGGCGGGAATTTTTTACGGTGGTTTCGGTTAAATTTTTCTTCGTAATTCTATTGTTTTGAAACCTATGGTTATGGGCCCGTTAATAATCAAAAAACATGCCAAGTTTTTACTAGGCATTCTAAACACACATTGACAACTATCCAATCGGAGATGAAAGGCGCCTCCGTTAGTATAGCGTTGTACGTTAGAGACGACTACCTATAGTAAATCGGATTGAACATCACTATACCAGTGAATTTTTTCACCGGATTATAGTCTGTTGAAAAAATATTTCCCTTTCCATATCGTGTATTGAAACAATTACATTATCGATGTAAACGATTTATCCGAATCGCCGTAAAAACCTCATGTCTAATATCTAAACAAAATTAATGTTGACAAACTGCGGACCGCCCAAAGTGCGTTTATTTCATTTAGATACATATCACGTTGGTCAATGAAGGAAAACAGTGTCCCTGTTTTGTTTGAAATCATTGGGTTGAATTTGTAAAATTTATAAATAACTTTTTGAATTAAAAATAGGATATTTTTAATTTCATTGGTTATTTTAAGAAATATTATAATGACTTAATGAACTCAAACAAAATAGGGCCGTTGTTTTCCTTCATTTGACCAAGTATTTTTTTTTTTTTTAAATAGCAATTCCATGAGTGCATCCATCACTATTTTATATTACTCTCATTGGATTCTATCTTAAGTCAAGTATGCGAAAGTGAAAAGGCCATACAATCGTTTTTACAGAAAATGGCAAATACATTTAGAACTGTGGCCAGACGCAAAAAACGGAACTAATCTGTGAGTTTTTCATTCAAATTTAGTTGTATTTTCTATCCGTTTACACGGTTTGACCCTTTTTTTGTGTGTGTGTGTGTTATTTGTTTACGATTTTTTGACATGGTAAAGTTTTTTGGTCGTTTTCGATTAATTTTTAACCTAGTTTTCTTAGTTTTTACGACTATGATTATGGGTCCATATAAATTCAAAAAATATGCCAAGTATTTACTAAGCATTCTATTTTAAATTGTCAAATATACATCGGAAATGAATGGAGCTTCCGTTATTATATCTCTTTATATGTTAGAATATGTTAGGATATGTTAGAAGTGACTTAATATTGTAAATTGTACATCTCTGCATTTGTTTATTGTTTTAGACAATTTTAGTTTTTTAAAAAAATATGTTTCCATTTTCATGTAGTATTGAAAAATTTCCATATGGATGATATCGATGAATACATTTTACCGTTAAAACCTTATGTTTAATTTTTAAAATTAAATTAACCTTGAAAAACTGTGGACTGCCTAAACTTCATTAATTGCTCTTAGAAACGTATCACACTGGTTTCTGTAAAAAAACGAAGACCCTGGTTTATTCAAATCATTTATTTTAAGAATTCTTTATGATAATTTATGAATTCTTCTCTTTCAATAACTTTATAAATAGAAATTTTTTTTTTTTATCGGTGTTATTGGTTATTTATAACAGAATAAGTAAACGATTATAACTGAAATCATAAATAAAATGGAATTGTAATTAATATATCAGTCTTAGGAGTATTTTGTGCCACTTTGTAAAATTAAACAGTTTTGTCACAAAATTGTATATAATTATCTTTTCACTTTGCCTATAAATAATATTTTTTATGATAATTTTTTATTTATTCTTTAATTTTTTTTTACAGATTTATATTGTTTTATATTTTTTGTGGTTTGCAGATTGATGTTTGTGGCTCCGATAACTACATCAACTTGTCAGCTGTTAGTCTGGTATCAAAAAGTTAAAGACTTTACTACTTGCAGTTATAGTGAATTTTTAAATCTGCTCACAGTTAAATTGTATTACCTGATAATCAACCGCTAAATTTTGTATCTTTCATTATAATTATATAGATATGTTTTCACTTACAATCAGTCAATGGAAGAATCACTTACTATTACTTTGGTTTTATTACTTTACAATGATTTTTAACTTAAATAATAATAATAATAATAATAGTTTTTAAATTGCAATTTTTGCTATTTTCTATTTTGTTATAAATGATAATTATTCACTGAAATGTCAAATAATTAATTTTTTTGTATATTTGGGAGATTTGAAACTCTTAACATAATAAGAGTTTCTTATACTTATAAATATAAGAACATTGTTTAAAAGATGACTTAGAGTGTATAAACTAGAGCGTTAATTTATATTTTTGTAACTACTCAGTTTTGGTATACTAGCATATTTAGGTTACTTATAAGTTACTTATAATATCGCTTTTGATTTAATTACATATTAATAAAAAGACAAACATATGAATTTAAATTACAAAAAAAATTTAAAAAAGATGGACTTACTTCGCAAATGGGTGCAGCAACTGTTGTAAATGGGCAGTTGAGAACTGGTTAATAAGGTAGGATACAGACTGTTGCTAACGAAAGTTGATTCTGACCGGAGTTCAGTTGATATTGTTGATTTATCAACAATATATATATATGTCATATCATGGTAAAATTATTACAATGTGCAATATTCATGACAATAATCCATGACAATAATGATTATTTAAAAAAGATTATAATATTAAAAACTTAATAATAACAAAAAATAAATAAAAACGGTTGCTAATGAAAACCTTATTTTAAATCTTTCAATCTTTTTTAACCTAAAGAACCAGGTTTTCCACATTATCTCGAATATTAATGAGAATTTCAAAAAATGAGCATTTCCTTTCACAAAAGGTGCTATACTTAATAATCGGAATAAGTTTTTTGTTAGAAAATGTGTTCACACAAAAAAAATATAAACATCATTGTAAAACAAAAACATTCTTCACTCCGCTCAAAATCTAAAACATTATAAAACAAATGTATATACAAATTTGATAGTATATCCAAATGTTATAGAAACACATGGACTTCTATACTATACATAGTAGTCGTGTAAAAATATGAAATTAAAAAATTGATTAAGAATTATTACTATTACTACTATTATCTTTAAGATTATGAAGAGAGGTAAAAATAATGTAATTTTTATAATCAAATCAGTTTGTATATTTAAATTATTATTATTGTTTTTTTATTTCATTTTGTATATGATAACTTTTAATACTGAATTTAAATATTTATTTTTTTGTACACAAATTATTGTTAGGTCTTTTTCTATATTGTTAGTGATTTTGTGTTTACTGTCTAAGATGTGTTTTGCAAAGTTTGAGGTTAGGATCCTGCAGGAACTATGGAAAACCATTAATAAAATAAAATTAGGGGTAGCAAGATTAAAATCAAATATGGTAAAATGGAGATTTAAAAATAAAAAAGATGACAAGTGTAATTGTGTAAATATCGGACAGATGAACACATAATCATATGTACCATGAACCCGGCAATATGCACCACGGATAACTTAATTCTAGCGAATCAAAACGCTATTGACTTAGCTACATATTGGCTACAATACAACATTTGACCAAATTATATATTGTTAATTATTACTTAGCTTAATATTTATTTATTTTTTTTTTTTTTTAATATTATTATTATTAAAACACATTTTAAGGGTAAATATTTGGCAATCCTAACAGGACGTGACAAGGAGAAACTGCATTTCTAACGCTTGGATAAAAAAAACTCATTACAACTCAAATCATAATTTTTTGTAACACACAAATTAAAACAATAAAAAAACATCCATCATTATAAAACCAATAGATCCGACTCTACAATAGCTGATACTGCTTATGGGTGCGCCACATTTGTGTGTGAGAAGTTGAAAAGGTAGATACACAAAGGTTATTTTTCGATTGGAGCAAGTGTTCTGTTCAAAAGTTGTTTACAAACATATAAAAAAGAAAATAAAACACATTATACTATTATAGTAAAAACAATAGATCCCTCGCTGCACTCCCAATTTCAAATTAAATTACTAAATATATTGGAAAAACTTTAGACTTCAAGCAGTTGCATTTGTTAGGAAAATATAATAATTATAAACAATACGATTTAATAATATTATTACGGTTCTCACACACTGCAACGGTACGCGGTCTGGTACCGGTACGATTACGCTATTGGTAAAATTGGTCCAATGATTGTATATGGATTGTATGGATATTGTATATTGCACCAAACACACCGATACGATATTACTAGGCCGATTGACGGCACACGAAATTCTTTGTGCGGTATAGTTAAAAGCCATGTACATGGGATTAAATAGGCGCTTGCACACTGCTGTGATATAATGCCGATCGGTTTTTGGAGAAGGCCTTAAACTATAAGAATATCGTATTGGAGAACAGAATATGCGTTGTAATTTTAAAACATTGCATGCACAATGTCTACCGTGTAAAATTAATTTAATGTACATCACAACTTAAAATTCATATTTAAAAACCGTGGAACCTACACAAATGGTTTGTACCTACGTCATCATTGTGTTTAGTAGGAGAAATTATTGAACATGAAAAAAATGTCTGGATATGTCTGGATGCATAGGAGATAGATTTTAAGAATAGTTTATATGATATTTTATTATATATATATATATATATGGGGTTATTGAATGAGAACGTGAAATTAATAAGGGGGGCTTAGCCCCTTAAATTTTGGGAAATACACAAAATTTATATTTTAGAGGAGCTAGTCTTTCTAGCCTCCTCTATTTGTGCATATGTCCTTTCTATTTCCTTACAACCCTCTGGTAGGGCCCACACCACAGGTTGAGCCTATGGGCCTACAAATCTTATAATCCGACCCTATTCACAGTGCATATTACAGGGGTCTTCAGCCTTTTTATGTAGTGGGCCACATATTATTTTCTATAAATCTTGCAAGCCTTCACAGTAAAGAAGTGTATTTTATTCAAAAATTCAATTTTATTATTATTATAACATGTAAACTTACATATTTCAATTTTTAATTACAAATTATTTATTTTATATTTAATGTGATAACTTATTACTGTCATTATTTTTTTCTAACTAATTTTTCTATATTTGGTTGGATCTGGACGATGCAATTATCAGCAAATTTTTTAAGTGTATGTCAGTTAACCGAACTATAGTTTTTGATTTGACAATTTTCATTCGTAAAAATATATGCTCACAAATCCAAGTGTAAGTACTACCAAAAAGAGTAAGTAATTTAATTTATCTTATTACATATTTCCCAATTCTTTTGATATCGATGGCTTATTCATAAATATTTATTTATTTATATTCATTTAATATTTATTGCCGAAAATAAAGTCATTTTGTTTTGTTTCGTTTTTTTTTTATCGGTTAATTTTTTTTTTTTTTTTATAGTAGGTACACGATACCGGGGACAAGGACGTGTGTATTCGATAAAAGAGTTAACAACTTTCGTCGGCCGTCTTTTTAATATTTTTTTTATCACATTCAACCATCGCGAGTATTACCATATAATAATAGAAATCCGTCCATATTTTGGCGAATCAATGTCATATAGTTGATATATGATATAGTTGACAGACTGACAAAAATAAAAAAAGACGAAGCTTTTACGTGGAGAAATAGAATATATAACGGAAAAATCGAGAAAAGCTCGTTAAGCCTATAATGTGCGCAACACTGCAAAACTCGCGTAGAGAATAACTTTTCAATTTCACCGACACAAACGTAAACAGCGACGCGAACAAACGACCTGTGGGATTAATTACACCACCGCACACTACCAACCTATACATAATTTAAACTCTATATTATTTAATACTCGTATATACCACGCGTTGCTCTGAAAATCCGAATCGATGATGTATAATGTATACTTAGGGTCATGCGCCTGATTTGATGCCAATTCGAATTAGCCATCGGTCTGCGGTAATTAACCAATTATCATGCGATAAAACTAAGTAGTTGAACGAAAGGATTTTTAAAACTGTAAAATGCGCTCGCTTAAATTCGGCTGCCCGCAACATCTCAATTTGGCTTCCGTTTACGTTCCCTTATTCTACTCTAGTTTCTACATTTATCATGTTTGTAACTCACAATTTGTTAAACATTAATTACAACAAAGTTTCAAATTTTGCGCAACTCATTAATAACACAATATTTTTTATTCATTAAATTTCATTCATATTGAGGGAGTAAATGCCATTTTTTATTTTTACGAATTAATGATTAACTCATAAACAAGAGTGAATTTTACAAATCTTACACTTTCGAAATTATAAGCGAAATTTCATACAGAATTCACTATAATATTGTTGACCGCAAAAATATATTAGCCAGTGTAATCAAAAATATTTTTTATAATTATTAAATTATTGTTAGTATCAAATATAAATTATAAACTGCCCACCCTCCATATCTTCCAAAAATCTCAGAAGCTATTTCCTGTCAAATAAGCGTTCGCCTCGCCATAATATATTACTTTATTATTTCAATTCCTTTGAAAAAACAAAAAAAAAATACCGTCTTCTGTTTAAGTAAACTGTAATATTTTTAAATGTTTTAAAACATTTAAACATTTAATATTTTTATCCGATATAATAATATAGTATAAAAGATTAAAATAGATAATTTTTTTACTTATATAGGAGAATCGAAAAAGAAATATTAAAGTGTTAGGTATTATATAACATATAAAGGATACAATAAAAAAGAAGATACTTATTACGATTCAAAATATTTTTAAGTTCTAATATTAGGGTTTATTATTATTATTATTATTATTATTTACGATTCTACCGTACGTGTATTATAAATGAATAAAGTCAAAACAGTTTTCAGTAAAAAAGGTTTGCGAATGTATTTAAAAAAAAATACAATGCAGATACGCGGATCTTATTTTTCTGTATGATCAATGGCGCGAACGATCTATATAATAAAACAATAATAATGTTTTTTTTCCTGATATTCGATCATGTGCGAAACATTACACACTGCACCATTACTATCAAAGAATATTATAATACCGAAGACCATATTATTATTATTATTATAAAAAAAAAACCACCGCTATGACAAATTACTGAAAACGAGAAAAGAACTTTTGTGTACTTGTCTTTATGTCTGCATACTACATGATATCATATGTATATGGTGATCTACAACTATATTGTTATACCTGCTCTAAAACTTGAAAAGGGCTTTTGAGTTAGTACCTTCTTTATTGTTGTTATGTGTTGGTAACATTTTATGCGAGAGCGAAACGCATAACCTTAATTTCTATGATGAAATGTTATTATATAAGAAAGTGCAACAAATGTGTGGGTATGAATATATACAAATAAATTTAATAATCATTATGTATAAGTGGAAATGGAACCAGTAAAAATGTTTCCAATCAGTGTAGGTTATCAAAATAGTATTAAACCATATTTCATAAATATTTTAAAGTTACAGACTGACATGAAGTTCGATTATGTAACGAGGAGGTCTATAATAGTCTTTAAGTAATTTTAAAAATATTAGTCTAAATCAGAAATAATTACTAGTTTGTTAAAGTTAAAAACTCATAATGAAGATATTATAAATTCAACTAGAGAAGTTTTGGTCTGTATCGAGTATAAAGTTAATAAAGAATGAATTTGTTTGGTGTAGGTAGACCAAGTTAATAGAAATATTAAAAATAATTGGAACCAAACTGACTTGTTGAATTTTAAAGCGAGCAGCAATAAATGATATATTTGTGAGCCCAAAACAATGGGAATTTCGGAACCTTCTTGCAAATAATCTTTCATTTTACCAATCAATAATTTAAAACTAAATTTATTTTTATAGGATACTACAGTTTTGAAAAAAATTAAACTTATCATTCTCTAAAAACTAAGAAATTATAATAACAATACATAGAATTGTATTTTCTACTATTTACTTCACTTTAGAATTTTTTGTTCCACTTTTACTTTTTAAAAGAAACAAATAATTTCTTTAGAGGAACAAAATGCTCCAAAACCTGTTACGTCAGATCTATTTTTGTTAGTACTTTCTAATGCTGAGTGTAATATGAATATGCTAAATGCATAGTATAGTATCAATTATAATATTGTATGTAGGTATTGGATATTTTGAGTAAATATTTTGTAGATTTATATCAATACAATGTGTGGTGCACTACTAAAAATTATTAAACTAAATATTATATTTACATTGGTATTCTTAATAATATTCATTATTTAGTTTGAATATTGTTTGCGATAGGGGAGGGGGGGGATGAAGAGATAAATTTCCGAGGTCTTTTTTTCTTCAATATTTATAATAATATATATATATATATATATATTACTACCGGATATTTATGAAATTATGTAAACAATTTTAATTGTTTAAAAATTAGACTCCCGTGACAAAATCATTTGACAAGTAATTGATTATTGGTTATAAGCTAAATGATTACTTAAAGTGATAACTTATCACTAATAACTTATAAGTACTATCATAAGTATGCGTAGGATTTTTGCGGGGTGTGCAGAATAGGTTTAGTATAGAAATATTTAAGTGGAGGGAGACTCGGTCAGAGGTAAAAGTACCACTGAGAAGTTAGGAATGTGGGATATTTAGAGGAGAATTTAATTTATATCTCTACGAAATGAAAAACCACATGCTAACGAAAAACGATTCGGAGCGAAGTTTCTTTTATATAAAATATACCTTTATATAATAAGATACCTATACCTAATGGTATTCGATTAAAATTGTACAACCCGTTAAATTAATATTATATCGAAGTCCAAATGAAGTTCATTTTAACGTTATACAATAATTATTAGGTACCTTACTCACTATCATTATAATATAATAATAAAATATTATGTTAAATTTATTAGGTTTAGATAATATTGAAATATTAATAAGATTTCTTTTGAGTACGAATTTCTCTGTTTCTCGTTCTCGTATATCATATAACTTCCACAGATATATTAGGGTAAATACCTAATATATTTTTATGCGAATTAACAATATTACGGAATACTAACTACTTAGGTATAAAATTACTCTTAAATAATTAAAATATCGTGTTTTTAATTGTCTACATTATTTTTTTTTTTTTTTTTTAACCCGAAGGTTGGTTTACAACTCCAGTTCTCTATTCTAACCGATTACTCGCCTTTTCTTCAAGTTCCTTAAAGGTTTTGATTCTCACATATCGTTTGTCCTATATAAGAGTTTCGGGGAGGTTCGGCAGTCTTCTTTCCTTCTATCATACCCTCTAATATTATATTATGCAACTCTTCTGGATGTCTTAAGGCATGCCCAACTATTTTCCACCATCTTGCTCTAATCGCATCTATGAGTGTACATTTTTCTTCCACAGTTCTAAGTACTTCTTCATTAGTTTTCCGCTCTATCCAACTTACTCTTTTTATACGCCTCCAAGACCACATCTCGAAGATTTTTAATTTTTTCTTTTCAGCATCATTTATTACCCATGTTTCACATCTATATGTTGCAACATTCCATACATATGTTTTTATAAGTCTCTTCTTGATATTGAGATGTAACTTTTTTGAAGTGAGCAACTTCTGTTTTTTACTAAAGGCAGTTATTGCTAATTCTATGCGTTGTTTTAGCTCTCGGACGCTCTTACTATCAAATTTTGCTCCCTAGTTATACTAGTGATAACGTACACCCTTGTCGGATTCCTTTTTTTATTTGAGCATTAGTAGTGAATTCTCATTTTTTTAATGCAAGCTGTCTGTAAGGACTGTGGATGATTCTTAGGTCTTGTTATTCAACACCTATTTCTCGTAATGTGAGCAGCATTTTATTCCAATTAACTTTGTCAAAGGCCTTTTCCAGGGCCATGAAGGCCAAATATGTAACTTTATTTCTATTGATCTGTTTTTCAATTAGCACTTGCAGTCATAAAATTGCTTCTCGTGTACCTTTTTGTCTTCTAAATCCATATTGGTCATTTTGTAAATACTGCTCCACTTTTCTTTCTATTCTTCGATTTATTATTTTTGTTAAGATTTTTGAGATGTATATCAGTAGGCTCAATGTTCTAAACTGTACACAGGAATTTGCTCCTCTTTTCTTTGGTATAGTTACAATTATGCTTTTACAGTAATCATCTGGCACATCTCCTTTTTCATACATATCCCGAATTAGTTTATATAAACCGTCCTTCATCTTCGTACTAGCACTCTGTAATAATTCTGTTGTTATATAATCAGTGTCTGGCAATTTATTTTGTTTTAAGTCGTAAAGCGCTTGCTCAAATTCTGATCTTAAAATAGGTATCATCGTTTCTTCCTCAATTGGTGTCAAATCTTCTCTTTTCTCCTTCATAAATCTCTTCAATATATTTTTTCCATTGTTTTATTATGTTCTCATTATCAACTAATAATTGGCCATTTTTATCTTTTATATTAGTGCAATTTCGTTTTCTCTTTCCGATAAATTGTTGAATCTTGCGATACGTATAATCTATTTTGTTTTATCTTTGAATAGCTCATTAATTTCGCCACACTGCTGTTCCAACCATTTTTCTTTAGCTTTTCTGGCTTCTCTGGCTTCTGGTATTAATAACCTACCTGCTTAAATACCTACCTATATATTAAACATATGATTCAATATGGTTTATTATAAATTTAATATTGAGAATCATATAATTTTATTTTATGTCAAGTGGAGACTATGGAGAAAAATAACAATATTATTTTATTAAATAACAAACGAAATAAAAAATGCAATTTTTTCAACGCAGCCGAGTAACTACACATCATTCATGATGAAAAATAAATTTTTACAGAACCTTTTACCTATTGAAATGTTAAACTAAGCTGCGTACAGTATTTACGAGCATTATTATAACAATAAAATATATCGGTATTTTGATTTTCTCGGAAATTCGTTTATTCGATTGGAATTGAATATTAACGGAGGGATGAGAAATTAAAAAACACATTTTTGATATTTTAGTACCTATTTTCAAAAATCAAAATACAATTTCCATACGTCATAAAACGTAAGAGAACCGGTAAGTATTTAATATTATAGCGGCCTAATGAGTTATTAGTTTTTTTTATGGTATTTTATTACATAATTACCGTTGTATTATTTCTTTTAGTAACGGGCATTTACTCGGTAAATATTTCTTTGGGTGAATATCCGATATTTACCCAATAAATTGAATAAAATATATACTTTTGTTGTAATACATATACACAGTAACAACTTGTAGTTTTAAATTCGAAGCGTATAGTGAGAGATGTATTGGTTTTACTATTATGTGGGTTTTTTTTTCTGTCTGTAAACAACTTTTCTATCGGAAATATTGCTCCAGTGTATAGAGGGTAATATCTCTTCAGAAAGGTATTTTTGAATAATTAGGGCATTAAATAGATAATTTTTTCATTAAAAGACGAATAAATGATAAACGAACAAATTTACGGCGTACGATTTCATTATTTTCAATTTTTACGAACGATGTTTTCTAACAGAAATATTGCTCCAATAGAAAAACGACTAGGTAACTTTTTTGTTTTATTTTTAATCTTGTTAGTAAAAAAAAAACCCGTTTTTTGATTTGCTATAGCTTTTTTTTTTTATAGTTAAGAAAAACGGTAAAGAAACGTAGAAAGAACGGGAAAATTTACGAAAATAATCATTTTATTATTTTCAGTTTAGTTTTTTTTTTGATAGCAATTCAGTTAAAAATATTCATAGACTTAAAATATTGACAGAAATTTGAAATCGACTGAAATACGTTTAGTAAAATCACTGAGGCATATTGTTGACTCATTTCCGTCTACAAAAATGAACAAAATATAGTTTTTTCCCTAAATATATTTAAATGACTTTCAAATTTGATGACCTTACAAAATACAAGTTGTTCCTGTAAACGACAGTCTTTTAAATTAAGTATTGTGAAACAAAATTAAGGTGTAATATGGCCAAAAGTGAAGTAGTCGGTCTAAAAATGAGAATTTTCCAGTTGGCCTGGATCGTATTATGACCTGGTAACTTAATATTTATAGGTATATAATATTTTATTTAACGATAAACCATTGCTAACGATAAAACGGTTGTGAGTGCAGTTCAGTTGATAGTGATGCTTTGTCAACAATATATATGTCATATTATGGTAAAATAATTACATAGTCATTATATATTTTATTTAATAATATTTGTTTAATATTGTACCAATTTTCCCGTTTTTCCTGAGTTTTCCCAGTTTTTCACATTTGCTGGGAAAACTCATGAGAAAATCGAAAAATTACCTCTTCAAAGTACTTCCTTAGTCAAATTTCCTTTTAGAAAAAGTATTATCATTGTAAAGCGGAGCAATATTTTTGGTAAAAAGTTTGCAAATCAAATCGAGGGGGATTTTACGATTAAAATAATCCGAGCGAGCGATAGCTCTTAGGTGTCTAGGTACACCTATAATGCATTTGTTTTTTCCTTGTTTAGGTAAAAGGGAAAAAAATGCAAACAATTTTTTTTTGAAACATAGGTTCGAACTTCCGTACCCTAGGATGAAAATAGGTATGTGTGTAACCAAACCATTCAGCTACGACAAACATCCTTAGAGAATATATAGTTATTTAACATAACAAATAATATCCGTATAATATCAGAATTTCAAAAAGCTATAATTTCGAAACTTAGTCAGTCCGTACAATTCTGACTTCAGCATCGTTTATAAATCATCAGTATCCATATGTTCAACAAAAAAAAAATTGAAAAATTAGATTTGTTTCACATAATTTTTACTCAACAATTTTCGTCAAAGTTTGATATTAAAATTTCTTTATAAAAAAAAATACTACATTAAACTCAAATTTTCTTTTTTTTAGAACAATGTAAAAGTCTTAATGAAACTCCTGTTAAATTTTCAAGCATTTCTGTTAAGTCTATCAATTTTACCATCGAGTATCTACCGAATAAAAATTACGTACAAAACTCGCAAAATAAAATGTCTACTAATAGCTCAAAAATGACTTAAATTTTTTAAAAAACTTTACCATGTCTAGATAAAAGGTAAATATAAATTTCCTGTCCAATTTTTAAGTCCATAGAGTCGATGCGAATATTTTTAACTAAATTTCAACAAATAATCAAAATTTAAAAATAAGAAAAGCATTATTATCGTAAATTTCCCGGTTTTTATTTTACGTTTTCTCCTAGTTTTTTTTAGATATTATTAAAAACGCTTAGAAAATCAAAAATAACTTCTTAAAAGTATCATCTAGACAAAATTTCCTTTCAGAAATGGTGCCGCGCGTATATATCTGAGCAAGATTTCAGGTAGAATTTTTGTACACAGTATAAAAAAAAATAAATAAATAAACATCTTAGTAAAACCAATATATTATCCATACTCTCAGAATCTAAAAATTATAATGAAACACATATTATAATCTTATTTCAATAGGTATCTGTTAAGTTTATTTTTTATATTTTCATTTAAATTATTACATTAAAATACATATTGATAAAAACACTTTTCTAAATTTTTCGAGGGTCATAAATCTATGCCCTCTCTTATCTTCGCCCATGTCTCAAGTAAAAACGTTTTTAGCTCCTCTAAATTCAAAATCCTGATTTCGTCTCTGGTTCAAATTAAAACGCGAGAAAAATTTGTTTGGTAAATACCTACATATTTTATTAAGTGACCTAGATAAATTTTAATCTCTTGTTTAAATTTGGTTCCCACCTCCTCTTGAAAATGGCACAAGACCGTTTCAAAGCTCAATACTCATGATTATATTATGGTATTATATTATATTATGATTATAATATTATTATAATATTATGGTCTGTGGAACAACGTTTTGTAAATTAAATTAGTTATGATGCAGCCATTGAAGAATTTATAGTGTTAAAAATTAAATCCAAATTTCTCTAACTTGTCCCAAACATCAACTTGACCTAATCGCCCCCGTAGCTTATACCAGCTGTCTTCAGATCATTCTTAATCACATCCAGCCACTAATATAAACTATTATTAAACTATTTTAAAACAATTTCTTTTGATATTTTAGATAAATTTTGTTAGATGGGTTAGTCTCAGAAACAGCCCTTGATTCTTCGGGGTTTGGGTTTGTTTATAGTGTTTTGAAACTTTATTAAAACTGTTTCATATAAATCAAAACTTCACACCTACGCTCTACCTATGTGGCTATAGACTAGGTACCCGGGAACCAATCCGGTTGTTATAGGAACCAAATCGTAAGCACCCCAACCGTGAATCAATAATAAATAATTGGACGGTGTTTATGCAAAAGAGTTTTAGTCGAATTTTTTTATATTTCATATTAATGTTTTGTATGCAATTTTGTACCACTTCTACTGGTATCACTATAGTTCGAATAAATTTAGGATCGCTATTAAGTTATTTATATATGTGTTTTATCATAAGTCGTGATACCAATAATTCAATTTAGTTCGTGAAAAAGGACTCAAGTCAATATTTTTTTTAGTGTACAAATTTTTGGATTTGAGCCCTTTTGCACAAACACTGTCCCGTTGTATACGTATTCTTCGTGGAGAGTAAATTAAGTATAGATCGAATCGTTCGTATAGGATCCATAAAGCTGGTAGATAGTGGATACACTTCAACGATATCAGTTTTTAATATTTTCAAAACCGTACATTCGTCGACGATAAAACCGCGCCACTAAATTGTTAGGTTTATTATTATTATACAGTCGCGAGTGACGGACACAGCGACGACAGCCCTGTTTGCTTGTGCTCATCGCAAATCAAATTAATAAACGACGCAATACGGCAAACGTTATGTGAGCTCGTGGAATTGCGCGTTTTCTCCCGTCTCGTCGTCTCTGACAATCGATTCCCCCGTCCGAATTATATTCGCTACACTGTCGCCGCCGCCACCGTAATCAACGCCGCCGGCAACACTCGGCGGGCCGCGGTCGTCGTCGCGTCGTCCCTGACGGGCGCAGGTGGCCGAGGAGCAACCGCCGATATAATTTCCCATCCGTTTGAAGTGGCGGACGCGCGCGTGTACCTCCTGCGGGGAACGCGTGAGGGACTAATCGTGGAGTGAAAATCCTCCTCCGACGAAGAAGAAGAAACGCGGGGAAAACAATACCCGAACGTAGGAAAAAAAAAAAAAATTTCCAAAAAGAAAATACCTGACACCACCTGACGTAAAAAAAAGCCCGACGTCGATATTATTGAAAAATAAACAAACACTTTTTCTGTTATCGTTTATAACAAACTCCCGATTTAATTAATAATAATTAAAACTGAATAAAAGTTAAAGACAACGTTAATCGTACTAACTTTTAAGTTTTTGTATACGTGAACCGGAATATCAAACGATTAAAAGCCTAAGCCATAGTGATGGGTACGGGGAAAACGGCTCGATATGCGTACCACTGTTCTTCTCATACTGTGAACGGGGGCTGGATAATTGTCACTTATCTACCCTTAATTATTTCAAACTTGACACTACTGTAAGCAGGATAGCGTCCTAAATGTAAACTTATAACTCGCTAGACCGAGACCGGGCTGAGATAAATATGCTTATGTTTACGAATTTGCCGTTCAAGATATTGACTTAATTGAAAAATAATTTGAAACAAATTGAACATGTTGAAAAATAACATTAAAAATAATAATAATAATAACGCTTAGAATTTAATAGGTATTTAAAAAAATCGTTTTGTCAAAATATGTGGTCCGTTGATAAAATCAAAACTTGTCGATCATAGTTAACTTTAAAGTTTTACGGTTACAGGAAACTCTTCGCTTGACGTCACATAAGAGACCTGCGGCCCGTACGTCCAAACATGATACTGGTCAAGGGAATAGCCTCAAGTGTAAACCTAAGCCTCGCTACGCAAAACCGACATTTTGGTCACCTCTGTTTGCGAACAAATGTCGTAATTACTGTCGAAAATATAATCCCGATAACAGAGAAGTACCAAAATATAAGTATTTAGACAAAGCACAAGTGGAGGGTAAACGAATAAACCTAACTTGCCCATGTAAAATATGCACGGCGGAATGAGTGAAATTAAAATGAGTTGTTTTTGTTTTCTGACGGGTTGGGAGATTTATTTTCCGAATTTCGTCCTCCGGCGATTTTTCCTGCCGGAGATTCCTGGGTATTTCCAATTACCGAGAGGGTTACACGCGAAGACTGCGGGGGATAGGCAATACGATAGGGTATACGCCGTCGACGAAACCGAGACAAACGGTAGAGGTAAAACGACAACGGTTAAAACGGACAGTGATACAGCTATTTTATGTTATATATATTATACACCTACACAATATAGATTTCGGCGTTATCTCTCTCCGTCTCTCTTTTCTTCGCTCCGGCTCTGGTATACAGTACGGTCCGTGGTATATACGTGTATATAAGTATTATATACCGAAACAATACGATAAACTAATAACGACGGTCGAGCGGCGGCGGTAGAGATTCATCGCGAAAGCCGAAAGGTATACGCGGTGAGCGCGTGTGTTACCCGTATTACCGGAGGAGATCCGGTCGACCGGACGGGACGGCGGCGGCATGGCGACGCGGAGTAACGCAGTGATTGGTGAGCGGAAGGACGGCGGTGGCGGCGGCGGCGGCGACGGCGGTCGGGTATGTTTTTGACGGCTGTCATCGATATCAATTTCTTGTCCCCGCGCCGCCGTCGCGCGCGGAAGGTCCCCCGAGGGGCTCTCCGCGCCCCGGCGCTACGCTCGCCCGCTCGCACGTCGCGTCGTCGTCGTTCGGCCGGCCGACCGTTGTTCCACCCGGGGGCCACACTGCCGCCGCCACCGCCGCCGCCGCCACCGCGATAAAATAGGGGATCGCACAAAAACCGGACGGACGTCCGCCGCCGCGCGCTTATGTAACCATGGAGACGGACGTGCCGGTAGGGTTGCTGCTTGCACAGATCAAACGGCACACAATTCAATCCTTATAATATAGCAGTCGTCCTAACCGCCTACACACACCTCGCCGCGGCCGAAGTCTCGTCTTCCGTTCGGCCCGCCCGAACTCGAGCCACCGCCGACGCCACTTCGCGCACGCCCGTCGTTATAAATAATATCATATACGTATATATGAAAAAAAAAAAAAAAAATAAAATAAAAAATATGTACACATATATATTTCCGTATTTGAGCGGCGCGTATAATATTATGTCGAGAGAGCGAAAAAGAAAAATCAAAATCAAAAAAAAAGGGGGGAAATATGTGAAATGCTCTTGTATATACGTAGTAATTCTATACGCGCGCTCGCGTATTATACATTATATACGTGTATACATTTTGCCGCGTGTAACAAATTCATTTCTATACAATGACGTTTTTCTAGACGACGCGCGACGACGACGACTACGACGACGACGACGACGACCGCAATCATCGAGATTGCATCATTATACCGTCGTCCTCGTCGCCCTCGTCGTCATCGTCAGTAGTTGTTATACCGATCTGATGTCACTACGGGTGGGGCGGGGGGGGGGACAAAAACAAAAACGTTTTTCTTTTTTCGCGATTGATTTTTTTTCATTTTTCCCTGTAACTGCGTGTGTATACCTCTATACGTATTTTATTATTCCTATTATTTTTTTTCCCCTTTTCGAACCGCCAGTCGAATCTCAACGCCCGTCGCGATACGGATTTCGGCAGCACTGCGACCGATCTCACCTCCCTGAAGTCGCATATACATCACAAACCGCCGATACGTATATTGTAATATAATTTATAGGGTTGAGTCACCAACTATGGCCCCGATATCCCTTGCTACCGCCACTAATTTGTATTTTATTCGTTAACAGTACAATTTTATAATTTGATAGTTCGCATAAAGTTATTGTTGTATTCGTCTACGTAATTTATTTATTGGGCGATAGCAATTATTGTGAAAAAATTCTGAAAGTGTTTATATATTATTAATGCGGTGTGTATTTCGTATGGAGTTACGCAGGCGTGCCGGTAATTTTTAAACTCTTATTTCTCAAACTTATTTCTTAAGTTAATTATTGTTTGACAATAAAGGTTAAAGTCACTACCAAAACTATTGCATGGTTCACTAAAAATATCAAAATTATTATTTTTTATATATGTTTCAAGTTTTGGCGTAAATCGTAAAAAACTTCTTGCTGACTATTTTTCGATCTATATGAATATTTAATTCATATAGTTAATTCATATAACACATTTAGTGTTAAGCATCGTAAAAACAATTGAAAATTTGATACAAAATGCATCATATAATTTTTCTAACGATTTAAAAATATCGAAATTTTGTCGTCCGATTTACTTTATACTTGGATTCTCTGAATATTTTTAGTGAAAACCAAAAATTTGACGTCTTATAAAAGCAGTTTATAGCACTCTCTAGGGGTTCTATTTGCCAGTGACGGATTTCGGGAGATAGTGATTCGATGTCAGCTATTAATGACTTATACCCTGTTACGAAGGTTCCCGTACCTTTTATGCCTATGTAGTGGCGTATTTATTACTCGCCGCCCACAAATCCAAACAATTATCAAATCAGATTTATGTTCATATAGCATAGTTAAGTAATCACTTCCCGTACACAATATACGCCGCATATACTATCAACAAAATCTGATTATTAATGGATTACGGTCAGTTGTATATAGTTAGGCGATTAGACAATTGGAATTAACGTATTTAATATTGAACCCCCTCCAAAAAAATACCCAGATACGTAAATGTTATAAACTATGAACCCCTTCCAGAAAATACGCCACTGACCATACTGCCTACGTCTATGGTAAATACTTTATGTTGACTCATTATAATTACAGCGTACAAGCCTTCAGGATAAAAATTAAAAAAAAATAAAATACGAATGGCTTTATTATAAAATATCGTTCGAATATGGCTAATAATATATACCCAATATTATTATGTAAAAAAAAAAATGTATATATAATAAAGTGAAATGTATTTAAATACTAAAACGTTTCGATTTTAATTAAATTTTAAATACGAGAATAAATAAATATCAGCTAGAGAAAGTTATTAAAAAAAAAAAAACCAACCGTACACTTCAAATAATTTGTACAAAATAATTCTCTAGTTTATTTTTTAAGAATAAATAATGTAATAATATATTATTTTCTTGTTTTCAATTGGAAATCATTGAACGCGCTTTATTATTATTCTTGTTATTATTATTATTTTGTAAAATGTCGTTACATTTGTGATTGTGACCTATTTTGAAATATATATAATACATATTATTTAATAACTATTTTAATGAATACTTTTCCGCGGAAATCATTGTCACACACGTTTAACGAACCATTGTGTAAGAAAACAGTAATACATTGCGGTAAAATATATTGTCTGCGGTACGTTCTTTTTACAATATTGTGACCGCGAGATACGAAACCCTATTCACGGTCGGGATTAATAGATAAATCGAAACGGGTCCAGGATATTGTAATGTTTTCTTCGGTCTTTATATTATACAACACGTACATACATAATAAATCGGTTATCTATTATGCCGATGACTGGGCCCTCTACATATAAAAAAAAAAAAATTCACTCGAAAATATCGAAATGCTACTTTTGTAATTTCAATACTGCGAATAACTACTTTAAAAAATCGTGTAGATTGACAATAGTATTATTATTCTGCCTGTATCGTCTCTATTATCGTATCAATAAGTAGTATAGGTAATAAATAACCGTCCGTTATTTTTTTTTAGATTCTGAGCGCGGATATTTCAATACTATTTTTTGACCCGAAACTTAGCTCCGATATTAAAATGTCCTTATTTACATTTATAATGCTTTCATTATTTTTACGATTTTTTTTTTTTTTTCATTATTGTATTTCAATTAAAAATAATTACAAAAACCTGGTTTATACACAAAATACTTATATTAGCTTTTTTTAGACGTGGTATAAAAATGCAGACAATTTATACGCTTTTTATAGACATTATTTAAAATGTTAGAGGTTTTTTCGATTTATACGATTATAATTTTTCCTGTCTCTATATTAAAATGTTTGAAAATCTAACATCGGGTTTTTAGAAGTTTTAATTGGTAAATTCTAGTTTTTTTTTTTTAAGCGTTCTATGTTCGAATTTTGACGGAAATCATAAAAATTACTTCACTCTGAATCGTATTTCGTTACCAATGATTTACCTTTGTATACAGATATAAATTGAATAACTTTATGTATCCTAACCTTCCTAACTTCTCACCTACAACAGTGGCACACCCATCAACAGTATTACCGCTTTTTATTTATTATGTTACATTATAGTGTTTAAAACTATTTAAAAAACACAAACCTCTTATAATCGTGTACGCTTATGAATGCGATTCTATCATTAATAATTTTTTTTTGTGTTACTCTAAAATTAAACTAAAAATATCTATACACTTGAACTATAATATTATACGAGTAAGTATTTAATTCTTTATCGCGTTCGTTTTTCTTCTTTTTTTATTATTTATTGTGTAATAATGTTAACATATGTGATGTATTATGCACTTACGCAACACTAATTTATATTTGTTACAATTTGAAAAAGAAAAATATTATACTTTTACATTCAGGACGTAAAATAAATATTATTATTATTATTAATACAGTGGTTCTGCAGAAGCTCTTTTATAAAGCAGAAGAGAAAATATGAGGATTTTTTTTTTTTTTAAGTGAAGCTACACATTAACAGTGTGAGAAGTGTGACGGGACAAAGATAACCGGCATGTAGAACACGAGTAAAAAAATTCTAGAGAAAAACGTTTACGCTGTCGTCTCTCAGGCTCAAATCCGCTGTGCTGATCTGATCTTAACTGTATAAAAGCACGCACTAGAACGAAATGACGCAAAATATAAATAAAATAAAAAATTATAATATAATTATTGATTGAACTGACAAAAAAACCGTAACTTCGAAGAAATAAATTCAATTTGCTTTAGCAGTTGAACCCACGCGATAAAAATGCATCAATATCGGCAAACTAGTTTGTCTGTGTAATTTACACATAGTGAATACGTATAAGAAATAATCATAATATTATGGCTGGTGATTTGAAGTTTCGATTACGCGGAATATGAGAATTTTTTAAACGATACGGTTTAAAAACACCCGTGAGCCGGTAAAAAACCGATATGATTTGAATGTAACATTCTTTGAAAACTAAATAATTAGGTATTAAAAATTGTAAACATAAAACGCATAGGAGAACATATGACGTCATTCTAAAACTGTATAAAAAAATATTTAAAATATAAAAACCTTAATATAGGTTTATGTTGGCCAACAGTATGGACAGCAACACTAAACATTTTTCCTACTTTTTTAACTGTTTAATCGTATATATCGGAATCAAATAGTAGAGCTCAATTTAATTGACTATCGAACATGGCGAATACATATCGTGAGTGTATAAATTGCTTCTTCAAAATATATCGATTAATCGCAATAATCGATTATTTTGACACAATCGACTATCGAGTTTAATGAATAACTATTGCGCAGGTCTATATAGAACCGCCAAAATGTATGCTGAAATAGCTACAATTTCCGAGGAAAATTCAACAGAAATTAGGAGCTCAATTTGGTATTTATTTAGCGCTTTGATAAAAATTTGATAAGTGTTCCTATTTACCTATTATTATATTACAACTGCTTTAATATAAATAATCAACTTGGATTGTTTCAATATAATATTACAATGTTAATATCAAATTAAATATTACAATAGATATAACATGTCTTATTATAATTTATAACGGTGCTGTATAGTCTAAACATATTTTAACTGAGCTTATATATAAAATATAAAATGGAACACCGTATAAAATAAAGTCGACAATTCAAAACCTTTTCTCGCTAATTTATATAATATATATAATAATTAAATTTTTATCTAATAAAACAGAAAATTTGAACATTTTGCAGGTGCACAGAAATCACCGTACAACGTCGGATAAGGATGTGAGCACAGGCCGCAATAACACGCGCTACTCACCTCCGACCAGTCCTGTCGTCGTACACCGTCTGATATTCTTGGTGTTTGGCGTAAAATTGTCATGTGATTTTGGTGTTCAGTTCTCTCATTTGACAACACGATATAATAGTGCTCTGTGAATTTGAAAACGATGTACGTTGCGGTCCTTAAAAAAGTGGTTTTAAAAATTTTTATATGAGCATTTTACTGATATTATATTTTTATTTTTATAAACTGTACTGTTTTCATATTTTCCTTTTCGTTGCTATTGTGTTTGTTATGTGGTCATATATATTTTGGTGAGTGATAGATACACCATAGCAACATAATTTCTCATATTATTGTTTATAATTAGCCGTTTTGTAATATCACGCCGTCACTCTTTTAAGTTATTTTTGTATAAGACAAACACATCATACAATGTATTAAAGGGTTAATAATTCTATCCACATAAAATCAAATAAAAATTAAACAAAACTCAAAAATCTCCAATTTATCTAAATATTTTAAAAATCGCCAAAATGTTTTAAATGTGTCGCTACGTCTGTTGAAATGTTAGGTCTCTACGATTATTTATAATCAAATCAAAAAAAAAAAAACTAATTTCAAATTTCCCAGTTTTTCTATGTGTTTTTTTTCAATTACTAAAAAAACTACAAGAGAAATAAAAAAATTACCATCTCAAATGCACCAGCATTCATTTATAAAATAATAACTTAAGCCAGAACTAATTCAATATTAAATATTGGTACTGGAAAGAAAATCAGTGTTCAGTGTCCATCCACTAACTTTGTGGACCAGAATAGTGATTAAAAGTCATTAACGTTAAAAGAAAAGTCAAACATCATTCATTATAATTTTTTCAAAACAAATTTAAAGGTCATACCATAACTGTTAAAAAAATCGTTGCTTATAATTCCAATACAAAAGGCTAATTGAATTTAAATGGTTAACATATTCAACGCTAAAAATGGCGTTTCGTATAAATGTTATATAGTTTTTTCTTTTCCATAACGAGAGGAAAGTAACGTGATTTTAAAAATTATAATCTCCTAAAAAAAATTCCTAATTATCCTGCTAAATAATACAGGTTATTATATTCGTATATTACTTACATTAGATGTATTAATTTATATTGACATAATTTATTAAAATAAAAAAAAAACCACATGTATATAATGTAGGTACCTATATATTATTTAGAAACATAATTCTAAATCTTGATGTTATAATATAATAGGTATAATGACTTAAAAGTAACAAAAGGAAACAAGCAGTAGGTATATACACAATAGTGTTGGTGAATTTAATTGTGTGCAAGTCGATTAAAGCGAATTCAGCTGTTTATTTCTCTTTTGTTTTATATACCGACAATATAATCAAAAGGGTGAAAATCGTAAGAGGGTGTAAAATATGCGTATATATATATATTATACTCGTATATACATATATTTTTTTTTTATACAGTAACCCTCGAGATAAATCTTCTTCCGGTAACATCAAAGACTGTTTGTAACCCAATAAAATACACATATTTGTTAATCAAATAACTTTATAGTTTGTGTTATGTATACTATGTAAACTTGTATTGTAAAAATAAATACATGACTATAGTTGGTGTCATAGAAAAAAATTGGCGGAGGAAATAATTTTCGAAGTGAACAAATTAAATATACATAATTTGTAAGTCTATGTAATTGTTTATCATTAGGTCTAATAAACAATAATGGTGATAAATGGCACTCCAGATAATAATTTAATATAATATATGATGAGAATGAGTTTTCTAATAATGTTTAAAAATATTAGATATTTTAATTTAGTTCTTTAATTTTTTTTTTAATTCTGCGTTATGTATTCATGGTTTTATCTATTCTATAGTTTTACTTCTAGGCGCATTTTTTCGGGTAGATTCGGGAGATATGTTATTATATTTCTTCGTACATTTTTTTTCAAACACTAATACTGTATCGTTGTTATAAATTTTAAAAAATATATAAAATGATTATACCAATCGGTGTATTCCTAATATAATATTAAAATTATTATAATTGTATATAGTATAATATTTTTGGGCTTAATAGTTTTAGCAGAAAAAAAAAAGTATGACATTAATTGTCAGGTCTTCATTAACAAGCGTCACATCACGATGAAGTTTAATCTACCTCTCATGCCATAGATATAATAAATAATAATATTATAATAAAATTGTTTGATTTAAATCTATAAAATCAACTTTATATAATTAATTATAAATTATAATACAAGTACATAGTACAGATATCAATACATAGAAAAACGAAATATAATCCTGAAGATCATGATTTTTCCAGATCGATTGCGGGTAGAATTCAAATGTCAAACTGTATTCACAGAGGTTTAAAAAAAAAAACTTATTGGTTTTTATTTACTTTTAAATCAAAGTCTTTCCATTTCGATATTAAGTCGTAATATTATTATAAAAAAAATCGTGTTTTATTTATAACCATTTGAATATTTCTTGAAAATGGATTATATTAATCAACAGAAATAATATTATAATATATACTTAATATAATATTATACACACTTTAAATAATTTATTTCTCCGATCTTATTATACCTATAGGTACACACCCACTTGTTATAATAATAATACAAATAATAACATTTCAAAGGATTTTATGGATTTTAAGTCGCTCCTTATTATAAAACTTAGTATAAAACACTCGATGTAGGTATGGCTTTAACGTGCAGTTTATAGTAAATGAACGTACGATATTAAAATTAATATGAATTCATCGCTTAAAAAATAAAAAATATATTATGTAAAGCGACCACGTCGTTATGCAAAGGACTTGGAAGTTAAAACACTTTGAAAATAATTAATACTTATATATGTTATAAAATATACATATTCTTTATACTTACGTCCGTATCGCGTTGTAATATTTGAATGCACTAAAAACATTAAAAAATAATAATTTACTTACCTATTTATGAATATTTAAAAGTCCTTATCTCCGTTCGTAATCTATAGACACAGTATGCAGCTATCGCGTAATATTAATGAGAACTCAGTACGAATCGTAAATGATTTAAGTGTAATTGTATAAAACTATTCGCTTTTTTTCATTACCATTTGTATAATATACATATATATATATATATATAGATAGCTACTTAATACGAGACACTCGCATTTGACTTATAAGGCGATTACAATTTTACGAATTCAAATATTCTAGAGCATGTAAACAACCGAAAATAATTATTAGGTATTGTCTTAATATTATTCCTAGATAATATATAACTTGTAAAATGTAGGTTAATTAAAACATTTCCGCGTTACTTTAATGTTGTGCTCGTGTTCATTTTAGGTACACGCCATACTGTTATTATATTTCGATAGAAAGTGCAACGCGTAGGTATATGTTATTAGTCGTGCTATTTAGTTAGTTATATCATTTAACGCAATTTTATGAAGCCGCGTCACATTGGTAAAATGTTTAAAACACGTTTGAGAAAATTACGAGAAAATTACTATCGGTGCAGGTAATTGAATTGGCTTGCTTTTTGCGGGTTCCATAACGAATCTGCGAGTACATATGCACGATAAAACAAAAATAAACCATCCGACATCTGAATTATTATTAAAATATTATTGTTTACGAACGGAGAATTTTCGTAATTTATCTTAAATACGTAAATGTACAATTTGAGAACCATTAATAAAAATTATTTTGTATATAGACTTTTAAAAAAATAACAAAGTAACGTTCGGGAAGAATATAAAATAAAAAGTTTTGAGATTTTAAAAGTAAAAAAAAAAAAAAAAAAAAAGAAAACCACTTGGTTTTTTTTTTAGGACAAAACTCAGTATTACCCAACTATACAATATTACAGTAGTAGGCAGTCGTGAAATTATCTCGTTTTAAAATATTATTAAAAATGTATTGTGTAATGCGAAGCGCAAAAAAAAAACTTTAATTTGAAGTATATATTATTATTCGTGTTGTAGAGAAAGGCTTTTGAAAAAAATAAAAATAATTAAACAATGATAGTATTCTTAAACCGTGTCCGCGGTGTCTGCAGCGTGTTCGCTTCGATTGCAGTGCCTAATGAATTACTTATTAGGCACTGCAATATTACTATTATTATATATATTGTTTGATTTTTTTATATTTTCTCGATTATTTCACGTGTATCGTAATACTATGTGTAGTGGTGCACTTGTACGTATGTATTGCGGTACGCACAATCGAATAAAAAAAAACAATAGACGATCCGAAAAAGTAGTTTTATTGTCAACCGCAATATATAGAGATGAGAAGCGAGCGAAAAATATAGAAATATAATTAGACAGAAGTTTGAGACATATAGACTCGCGTATTTATTAAGTCACGCGCGACGAGTACCATTATAGTGTATATTAATTACTATGGGGAAGAATATAAAACATTTTTTTTTCTTTCTTTTATACAAAGTAGTTATATGGTATTATATTTTGAAAACGGACAAAGAGTCGGGAAACCGCGATAGTCATTCTCGACATACTGATGTCACGATATCGGTAGGTAAACTCGCTCCGTCGAAAATCCCAATTAAAGTTGATTGGCTCGGAGTCCATTATTTTTGCAGTTTTTACGGCCGAGGGCGAAATCCGTCGTTTCCGTCAGAAGTAATCGTATTTATCATGAAAGTACATAAATACATAACAACTGGGTTTTAATGAAACAATCGTTAATATAGAAACGGAATTTTGACAACTCGACGCACTGAAATTGTTAAGATAATCTCGCGATATATACCATGCGCCGTGTAGACTGCAGTAGATCAATGTACGCGATGATGTCTTAAAAGGCTTTGACATTTTACATTCTGAATAAAGCGAAAAATGTATATTTGTTTTACTATGGTATGATTTCTTAAATATTCTCCCCGTCTGTGAATGAGTTTTCGACGATCGCTCCTGATATTGTCAACATCAGGGGTAAATTTTAATAGCGAATTCTGTCTACATAGTCGACGCATTTTAGAGGTCATTTTTTTGATTTTCGGAGTAGTTTTCTTAATAATTAAAAATCGAGACCGTTTACGGCATTTACGGTTATTTTATTTTCAATTTTGATTTTTTGTTGTATCTAAATAAGTTAAATAATTTTGAAAGCATTCTGGCGATTTATGAGTTATTTAATGTGTTTTAATTATTTTAGTTAATTTTGTGTTTGTAAAGTGTTTTTTCAAACAAAAATGCTTAAAAATTGAATACGTGATTCAGGTTAAAGTTTTAATTAGTAGTGAAAAAAAATGACCTTATTGTAAAAATTACGTCATTTTATAATATGTTTAACCGAACTTTGTTCAGAATCATATTTCATCATCAATAATTTGTCGTTGCGATCAAATATAAATTAAACAATTTTCTGTAACCTACCTTCATAACTTCATACCTACAACAGCGAATCATTGACACACCCATTAACAGTATCTGCGCTTTTTGTTCTACGAGCTAATTAATCGTAAAGATCTGACATTTTCACCAATATTACACTTTTATTGTAGGACTTTTTAAAAACATACAGAATAATTTTCAAATTATTCTGGCTTTTTCCGAGTTTTTCTTATAGCTGTTTAAAATTTTCGAGTATAGGATAGATGCGTAATTTCGTGAAAGCTCTAATACGAAAATGTCGTCGCATCGTATTATTATTATTATTCCCTCATCCGGGACGTCATATCACCCCGTGGCATAATACACGATTATAATTATTGTATATATATATATATATATATAGACCGATGTGTCTATAGTATATTATTATTACACTTCCGGCAGCGTATCTAACTTAGGTTAGCTATATATAGGTACTATGTACATGCATAGGACGAGCTGGCGAAACTAGATTTATGTACACCTACGCACCCCTGAAAATAATAATTATCCCGAATACATTTTAATATAGTTAAGTATATGTTTCGAAAATTTCTTTTGAAAGGAGTGTATTTTAAGTATTCCTATAATAAGAAAAAAATTATGCATTCTCGATTTCAAAATAAATTCATTTCACATTCATATTCGTTAAAATTTGGAATGTATTCCAAAAATAAAATATAAGTTAACAAAAATATTACAAATGAAAAACAACCGTGAGCAGCAGAGCTCCGTCACTATAGTAAAATTGTTCTCCAATTACAACATGTTTGTAGAAATATTTAAGACCTGAATGAAAATTGAACATAGAAGTATATAAGGAAAGGGTCTATACAGCTGAATATCGGACACATCAATTTTTCATGGGAATAAATATTTGATATGCATGAGAATTCCCTTTGATTCCTTATAAAATTTATTACGTATAACCGTATAGATACTGCTCAATTAGAAATTCCGGTGAATAATAATAGCTTAATTTTAATCGCATCTGAATCTGATCACTCAATATGAAGCAGTGATAGCGGGAAGATTTTTACTGTAATATAGGACTAAAAGAAATCGTGCTTAGATTTGAGGTCCCACAAATTTGGAATCCACATTTGTACATTCCAAGATTTAACGGATATCTAAATATGAACCGTATGCTAATGTGACAAGAAATATTATGTTCAAATTAACATTATCAAATGCTTGAAACTATCGATAACTAAAATTTCGTTAATATTCAAAATTCTATTTTCCGGATTTGTATATACCTGACGTGTATTTTCCAGGTTCTTGCTCTCCATCGTTAGGTATCCTCAATGTCACTAATAAATTTAAATTTAGTGGGTTTTTCTTTTCACGACGACGGAGGAATTGTATTCGAAACGCTCATGTTTCCACAGTGGACGCGCATATTTCAGTTTTATATTATATTTGAACTGGTCAAATCATGCATAATATTTCAATAATATCGGAAACACAAAATCACGTAAACTATATTACAATAATATTGTTAAAACCGGTATAAATTATCCGGACTGCTAAATCACGTGCCGTTATAATGTTTTTAAAGCTTTTCATTTCTCGAGGAGTCGAGAGAGTTAATAATATTTGATAAAATAAATCAATTCAATGAAATCTCAGTTTATACGATACAGTCGTAAATTATTATTATATATGATTACATTTTGTACGCTAAGAAAAATTGTATTCCCGTTTCTATTTTTCTCGGCGATTTTCAATATTTTATTTTCGCGAAAACGTGTAATATCATGTTGTTAGAAGTATATAGGCACTTATTGTAGAAAAATAACACACTGCAATCGTATTTTTACGAGTATATACTGCAATAATAATGCGTTTTCTCGGAAAACTATTTGAACATAATTTCATTTTTATTTCTCTCGAGTTACATTTGACGTAAAAAAACATATTATATAATAATAAAATAATAATTATAACATAATAAATTCGTTAGGGTAATTTGCATTTAACCGCTCGGCGAAATAATAATATAATTAATAATAATAATAATTTTTAACTGCTGCGGCAGGAAATCTTTATTATATTTTATCTTCAAAACTTATAACTCGCGACTCGACTTAAAATTTAAATGCGATATAAATAACATCGGTGTACTTCCGCAAATAAACTATTATATATATGTGTGTGCGCGTGCGTGTGTGTTTGTGTGTGTGTGTGTGTGTGTGTGCGTGTGTATACGCGCAAGAGTTTAAGAACTTTTTAATCACTTGTTTTAAAGTTGTCTTTGTTTTTAAAAGTTATGCGCGCTCGTCCTCTCTTCGTGTAACCGTGCAGCGGCAGTTCAGTTTATATAACACTATTCGCGTACACATATATACATACAAAATTATAGCCTTTTATCAACTATATATAATATTCGTATAATATATACAGCACTTTTGCAGACGTTAAAATATGATATATATTCTAAAAATTATAAATTTTGTCGGCTAATTTACACGGTTGTACTTTATGAACGTTCGCTCGGGGTAGTTCGACTATGTAATCAATTGACTACTACGCGAAACCATTTCGATATTGTTATGGAGTTGTTTTTTTTTTACGCCATCTGTTAACGCGATTTTAACCAGAAATTTACACCAACCGAACACGATGCGAGTTTATACATTTTGGTGTGTATACTCGTATATAAGTACCTATATTGATAAGGCGCATTAGGTATTACATGGATTATCTATTATAAAAAAAAAGGCTAGTTCGATCGGAAAAAAAAAAAACCATTAATATGCGTATAGTATATATTGTCATGGTGATTTTTTTTACTCGCTTTTAAATGATAGGCCTAGAGTTTTTGGGCTAAATTATTTTGGAAATTAAACTATTCATTATAGGTACTCATCCGCTCGCCTGTGACTACTTTGTAATGTTTGCGCACGTCTATCACGTGGTCGTAGGCAATGGCTCCAAAAAGACACGTTTCAGAGTAACTTATTAATCGTGTTCGTGTGGTTCTAGTACAACATGGTATACAATCACATTTCATTTCTGTGAATCACGGATAAGATTTTATAGCATTCAAAATTTGATAAGTACGTCCAAAAATACAGATTAAAAACGACGAAATACGTAAATAAAACTACAAAATGTTTAATAACGAGACATTTTTGATAAATATAAATAATCGTTTGCGGAGTAGTAGGGGTTTTCAATATAGCTAAACAGGTGGGTGGCGTCGATAATTACTATAGGTACTATGTATATGAATGACTATAATATTGGCCAGACCAGACCATTTCAAAACTGCGTCAGCGCTACAACTGCAGCCTTCAGATCGCAGAAGTAGACGTCATATTATTAATAAATAATAATATAACATTTCCGAATTATTCACGAACTTTCACCGTAATTGTTGTTGGGTACCCGCTCGAAATATGGCGTATTAATCGTGTTAAACCTCGTACAACTGTATACGCGAATCGATATTGAATCTATATAGTAAATATAATACCTATACTGTATATAAACTATAATACATCACCGAGTATGTTTCGGTGACGTAATCTTCAGCCGAAATTACGCTGGCAGTAGGTACTATATTATTATATTATTATAAATTATTATATGTCTATATTATACCTATCTACCTTATACGTACTTAATATAAACTGTATACAATAACGGTGTATAGGTAGCATGTAGGTATAAGCGTCTATAATGTGGAATAACAACACCGATGTGTATTATTTTGACGTATACTGCGTACACAACATCCGCCTATATATAATGATTATACTTATCAGTTATCACGATTATCGCTACAAGTTTGAAATTGATCGTATTATAATAATACATAAAATCGCGATTACGATGTAGATACTTTTGTAACGGTAATTTATAGTAAGTGCATAATATATAAGTACCTATATAAATAATATTAATTATTCAGATAAAAACATTTTTAAAAAAAACTTTAACCAACTCGAATACTCGAATATTAGTATACTTCTCTTGACTGATAAAAATAGAATGAAATATATCATCTATTTTCATGTAATATGTAATATATGGTTTTTTTTTTTTTTTAATAATGTTCATGTGATCTATACTCGACAAACTTTTATTAGTATATTATAATGATAATTTTTAAGTACTAAGTAGGTACCTAGTTATTTTGTATGATATCGTAATTATATTATAATAATATGTAATACGAGTTATAATATATATATATATATATATATATAAAAATATAAAAAAATTTAAGTACCTATCGTTTTACCGTAAAGTGAATCATAAGCCCGTCACGCCAGTCAGCACCCAGACTTACGTAATAAATACAATTATTACTAATAATATGAAATACACACGACATAATTGCATTTAGGTACGGTTTTGTTGGTCGATTTACAGTTAAATAATAATAAAATATTAACCGAATTCTGAATCTAAGTTTTCATTAACAGATTTTTGTCTTGCCAAACACATTACAAAACTATCGGTTATATAAATCATGAGAAATTCATTTTTATAATCTTTTTATACCTACATAAAATCACTAACTAAAAATCATAGCACCTAAGTTCCTATAATGTAAATAATAAATAATATAACTATAAAATATAAGTTCGTACCAAACACATTAGAGAGAAAAGACACAAAATAGGTAACATAATATTTTATAATTCTTATTACGTGTATCTATTCACCATATTTTAAATGATAATTATTGATTATCTATTAATAGTATTTTACTTTATTTAGCGTATGGAAAACTAAAATAAAATAGTTAATAGTATTAAATTGTTAAATAATAAAAGTTGAAAAATTTACTAGGGTAGAAAATAGTAAATTTTCACTAATGTAAACGTACTATTGTAATATTGCTTTTTAAAATTAACTAATTAGTTATTTTATTGCTAACTAATAAGTATTATATAATACATATTTATAGATATATGTACTATTATTATATTGTTTAAAAAAAATTTAAAAAATACAACATTTATATAAAACATGTTTAAAAATCTTACATAGTACATCAAATATTTATCTTTAATTTTATACTCGAAGTTAAGCATGTATTGTCCGATATTGATATAATTGAAGCAAACCTATAGTTATTCCAATATTTATAAAGTAATGTGTGTACACGAAAAAAAAATAATTTTTAAACTATACGGTGAGTAGGGATAGTTCACTTTTTGTTTTATTCTGTTTTAAAAAGTATATATTTTTTGTTTGTATTAGAAGGTATTATTATCGAGCGGACCGATAACATTTTTTTTTAAATATGTTTAGTTAATATGACGTTACCCTAAAACTGTATTTACTAAAACGTCCCTGAAGTTGAAGTGTCTTGGTAAAAAAATTAACTGGTCTGTCTGAAATGTTCAAATCCATTTTAAATCTGAATTGATGCATTTAGCGAAAAAAACCATGATAAGTAACATTAACTTCTTTTCGCAGTAATGAAAAATAGTTTTGCTGTTTCATCTGAATAAAAAAAACCACATTTTATTCGAATTACATTATTTTTTATACCATCATCAATGTCTACTAAGTCTACAAATCGCATACATTTTAAAACAACTAATCATCACGTCTCAATTGTATTGTAGGTATGTCAAAATCAATATTTAATACTGTATCAATATTGATAGAGATAACCTGTAATTATTATTAATCTAATTAAAACGTTACCTATATATTTCTATTATAGGTACTCGAATATTCATTAGTAATTGTAATTAATATAATCTACTATTAACAAATAATAGCACCTATACAAGTATACCATAATATTGTTCTTAATTAAACTTTTGTGTAAACATGAAGAAATCTATGCAATATATACTTATTGTCCTGTATTTATATATATTGTGTATGATAAAAGTCATAATACATTTTATTCGAGTAAATATTTCTATACGTTTAATTTGTATAAGTATAAATCATATACTAAACACGTAATCGTGTATGAATGAACATTATATTAGCTGTTGTAACTATTATAATATGATTATGGGCTTTATGAGCGATTTGCATACTATACGGCGGCCGAGCGACGGTGTTGTCGAAACGTATTTTAATATTACAGTTAGACCTTATTTAGATCGCCCGAAACGAGTCCGTCGATTATTATTTGCTATACTATTATTCTTTTCGGAATTCGATAAAACACATGGTATATGATACAAACAAGTATAAGAGTACTATATTACGATGAACAACATCAACGTTATCTACAGTCATATTTAAGTCCCAATAGATGTAATATGGAATTAGATTTGGCTCAAAAATATTAAATACTAGCTGTCCCGCCCGTCATTGCCCGTGCCAATTTTTTATTACTTGTTTTACCCACATTACTTTTTGGTATTGACCGTGTCGGTATTGAATGAAAATAAATAGGGAAAAATATATTAGATTTTGAGAACAACGAACATTTTTTTTTTAATGTCATTTTTTTGATTATTAAAAATCTTTCAAAACTTCCACACGTTAAAAGATTTTCCATCCGATAGTACTAAGAAAGTTCTAGTAAAAAAAAAAATGTTTTCTATATTCGTCTACTCGTATACAGCACGCAAATACTCGTATCTAAATGATGAACAATTGGCAGACAGATGATGGACAGCCGAGGAAGACAACATCTCAAAGCCGAATTTATAATTTTCAATTTCTAAAACCGGATTTTGATTTTGGACTTCTTCGCATAATTTATAATTTGTTTTCGGTCTATGTTCCCGCGGGATGATTTACGTATACGGGTCGGAAATAAACTATTAACTTTAATTAGCTCAACCCGTTAAAAGTCTTCACCCTATACACGATACACGTGTATAAGATACGTGTGTGGGTAATATTCGATATCGTTATACTCGCAAAAGAGGTAACCACATGCGGTGGCTTTTATATTAATCAATAATCGTCGCGGAAGTCATTGTGCGCACCGGCCGACCGACTGACAAAAGGTCGTTTCGATTTGAATGTATATATATACATGCGACGAATACGAAATCCTGGAGGGGTGTTGGAAGGGGGTGGACGATTATATAGGGATCCCTGGGTAGGGTGTGAAGGAGCGACAGTTGCGGGGTCGTTAAAAATGATTGAACTTTGGCTATGTGTTTAACGTGGAACGAAAGTTTTTTTTACCCTGCGCACGGCCGGTGATGGTGCTGTAGGCGGTGGTTATTCGATATAAAATATATATATATATATATATACAACGGAACACCCTTATGTATATATATATATATATATAAGTATGATGTGGGTATAAGTGCGAGTACGACCCGGTCGATGGATAGGGTGAAAGGGAGAGAAATAAAAACGAATATAAAACCGGAGGGTTGTGGACTTATAACAGATTAAAAAAACATAAAACGAACTTACGTCGTCGTGCGCACGTAATAAAACGCCGTATCATAATATTATTAATAGCATTGGTATTATACTCGCCATATACTTCACGATAATGTTTCAATTATAACAATGCCCTGCAGGTATACTTCCTTGGATTTTCTGTATACTTACAAGTGTTTTATAGACATAATATATTATACATATATATATTTTTTTTTCAATTCTGGGTGTAGCGAAGAAGCTATACATAAGTTTCACTATGTGAATAAATTTTCTTTCTCAGAAAACACTTTTTCGGTTAGATAAAACTTAGTTTGTTCACGTTTGTACCATAAAAGGTGCAAATCTACACTTGTTTATAAATTATAAATATTTTTTTCTGAAATGATAATACATGGTTTTTATGTTTTTCCATTTCTATATTACACTTTTTGTAATAAATAATTTTGCCTCTTCCTCTCGGATTTTCTAAAATAAACGCTTTTGGGCTACAGTTATTGGTAGCAAAACCAAAACTAAAAAAATCGAAAAATATGAAACTTTTATTTCTGTTAATTTTTTCGTTTTACGTATATGTTTACTTGAAAATTTCTAAAGATATCAAAAAACAACCTCATCGATGCATTAACTTGATGTAAAATTATCTCTTATCGATTTTCGATTAGAGTAAAATTTCTGATAGAAAAGTTGTTTACAGATATACACAAATAAAAGAAAAAAACACACAGTACAACCAATACATTCCTCACTGCGCTCAGAAGCTAAAAAAAAAATTATTATAAACCGTCACGAATCACGTCTAGAAAACTTAACGTGCGGCGGTGGTGATATACTTATACCTACTTGTGTATAAATATATATATATATATAAATGCAATGCGTGTTCGAGTGATGGGATTACGGAACAGGGAGGGAGGGGGAAGGAAAGGGCTCGACGTTTGCGGTATAGCTGGTTGGAAAAAGTATATTATATTGTTCGACGAGAAATCCTCGTCCACGCGGTTATCTCTGCCGAAAGTCACGCTCTGCTTAACCGCTAAAGTTCTGCGGACCGACAATAAACGAGATGGATGTTCTCTCAAACGTTTTGACCAGATCCGGAGCCGCGTTTAGTTTATAAGTTTGTGTATACATATATATATATATATATATATATATTATATACCTACATATAGAATAAATGTATATATTCAGAGAGAAGAGAGAGAGAGAGAGAGAGAGAGAGAGAGAGTTACCTATAATATGTCTGTGCGGGTCCAGTGCGTATTGTATCCAGCATTGAAGTTTATCGCATAGACCGTATTGTAAGTACCTACACGTAAGTATAGGCGAAGTTATACGAGATTTGTAACTCTTGCGAAAGAATCCCTCAGATCGTTCGCTGGAAAAATTTGTTGCCATAAATCTATTTATTTTTTCGAGATTATTTCAGTTTAAATGTTTAGGAAAATAAAATCACATAAATATACGTACTTTTAATAATGTTATTTTCAATGTCTTTTTAATTGTATTAAGCTGTTCAGTAAGTAAACCTAACTATAAAATATATTTTATGAAATACTTAATTACATTTTTCGAGTTTATAATTATAGCGGATTTTGCTGTTTTAAACAGACATAGAGGCCCCCTGGGCATTAGGGCTCCGATACAGCAGTATTAGACTATATTTCTCTGTTTAGTAATAAAGCCTTTATGTTAATCGTCTGTCAGAAAATGTATAGCGTTTTAAACGATTAAGAAAAATAGAATTTTATAAAAAAAAAACGGCTGACATAATTCGACCCTTGGGCATGCTACTGTTGTAGGTGGAATTTTGGGAAGGAAGAATATATACAATAATTTAATTTATAATTGTTCAAAAGTAAAAATTATTTCTAACAATAACGATTTTAAGTGAAGTTCGGTTAAATATGTTTTGATATTCTTAAATTTAAAACTGAAGGTCCATTGACGATTAGAAATTAAAAATTGTATTTTAATTTGAACTAAAAAATAAATTACAGTTGTTACAAAAATTAACATTGCAAATAATACTAAACACGAAACACTATTTTATGGTAACTGCTTTCCGAAGTGATATTGGTTTTTCTGCGTGGTCTGCCGATTTTAAAACAGGTCCAATAATTTTGCGTTGCAAGAATTTATTTCCGATCTCATATAAATGCGTAATATATACTTTTATTGCCTAAAATACTCGTAATTATAAAAAAGTACATAATTAATCTATGTTACCCGTTTAACCTTTCAGCAAGCTCGTGATTAAGGCTTTATTATTTAATAATATACAGGCTTTATTATTTAAATATATTTTATTTTAATGAAGGATAAATGTATAATTATTAATATGAATATTGTACCTTTATATTTCTAACAACAAATATTATTGAAATCGAGTATATTTTGTTTTCGTTAATAGACTAAACAAGAATATAAATTTTAGTTATTTTTAAACATTAGACTTTCTACAGTTTTTTTACCGAATTCTAAATTATTATTGTACAGCTCGTCTTCTTCGGTTTCCTCGTCTTCTTTTGATTTGACAAAATTATTCAATAACTTTTTAGAGCCAATTTCATTCATTGTTAAACCAATTGATCTTACACCTAAACGAACTGAGAAGAAACAAGAAGCTCACAAGAAACAAGGGTCAACAAAGACCATATTATAAGTTGAATCAAATATTTGAGAACATGTTTTTTCCTTATTTGTTCTGTTTTAATAGAATAGATCATCTTACTAGTATGGGCACCCAAGCCCCCAAAACCCTTTATCCGGGCCTGACTGCGTTGTATAAGCGATGCGTGATAACATTTCTAAATAAATTACGAAAATGGTGACAAATCCTGGGCAAAAATATCATTTCATTACCATATTAGGAATTATCATTGTTTCCTAGGAATTGTTATAATTTCCCAAACTATCAACAATTTTGGTAATATATACTGATTATATATTTCTACAATACAGTCACCATTGATATTACTGCAGGTATGTTTAAAAAATAAAATTTACATTATTTATACAATTCTATCAGCTGGGTAAACATAATAATTACTATGCAAATATTCATATGACTCTATGGCAATACGACATTTTCGAACTAGATAGAAAGTTAATAATTTAATATTATTATTATTTGTTTTTTTTTTAGGAAGATAAACATTCTGAAAAGGATTGGATGTGTAGGCCTAAATAAGAACGAAAATTAAATTGTATTATAGTAGTTCTACAGTTTTTAAAATCGAATAATTTATTAAACATTTTATGGAAATTTACTTGTATATTGTTGTATTAAACTTGTGTTGACTATGTATTGAATTTATGATTTTTAATTTTGTACGACAACTGTAAATATAAAGGGACAAAAAAATAATTTCTCTTTTCTATTCAGAAACGAATAATTAAATATTTAATTTCGCAAAAACCGGAATAGGACTTTCATATTATGCTAGTTAATTATTAAAAAAAAAAAAACGAGTACGACTATAAATTGATACGTATTTAATAATATACCAGTTGGTAAGAGTATGTTAATAAAAATATAATTAGGTGGACATTACACCTCTTGTTTACACGTTATCATACCCGGAGTATGGTTAATATACTAATCGTATATTATTATGTTTGATAACTGTGTATAATTTTACTGTAGACCGTTCGGTGTTTGATACATTATATTTTCGATTCTGAGCAGGAGCTGTCTGTAGTTTTAAATTATTGATGTGCAATTTTTCCACTCGGAAAACACTTTTTGACGGTAAAAATTTGCATTAAATTTTGACCAGCACTTTTTTAGACCCTGAACAAAGCAATGGATGTATTATTGTTGTTTTTTTTTTTGTAAACCACTGTTCTACCTTGATCTGGTCATCGACATTAGTGTTGGTTTCTAGTACAACATTTTGTCTATTCGGTACATTGAAGAGGTAATTATTACTATTTTTTCTTAACAATTGGGGAAAACTGGGGAAAAACAGGAAACTTTACACAATAACGATTGTTGTTATTTTCGATTTTGAATTTGTTTCTAGGCGTGATGTAGTAGTTTTCAGTACGTGTTGGCGATACCTATTATATCTGTGCAGTTCAAGGAAAACAAAAAATTCTGAAAATATCAAACCAAGAGCCATTGGTAAGCATAACAAATAAGTGTACTTAGTGTAAAAAGAAAGAAAAAACCACTATAAAAAGAAAACAAATAAGTACCTAGTTATCGTGGGTGAAGTTATTATTATATAGCGGCTAAATTATATAATAATAACAATTAATAAAAATAATAATAATAATAATATTAATTAACTTATATTAAATTAGCCTATAAATCACATATCGTTCCACTGTACCAGTTTAGGTGATTGCAGTTAAAACCCACAACTATATCGCGAAAGAAGACGTTATCGTTTTCGTTTTGAACGTACTCGAAAATAAATTCGTACGACATAATAATACATTATATTGTGTTTTTATAATAATATCAGAGATAACTAATCTATTTACTTACAGTGAAACTGCGAAGCTTCTAGGAAAACGAAAAATACCTGGAAATTTGACAGCTATATAATCTAAAAGCTGCTGTGCAATGTCAACAAACCCGCGCTGCCGTCGATCGTACAAACGATACAATGACAGATCCAGGCACCAGGGAAAACAGAGGGATTCATCCCTCTTTCAATACACCATAGTATAGTATATTTTTTCTTTTATTATGGTAAAATATATGGTTTCATTGTTGTAAATGGTTTTAACCCCTTCCCCCCAATTTTTTTTTTGTTATAACGATAAGGAATTGAACAAAAAGAGTTTTATCAAAACAGGTAAAGTATTTGCCGACATTTTTTATAATATACCTACCAGAGACTGGAACCGAACTGAAAAGAATCGGTCTGGAATCCAAAATCCCTTAAAATTTTGGGAACCTAACCGGAACCGGAACCGAAACTCATATTTTTAAATTAAAAAACTGTTTTACATTTATACATTTTTTTTCTTTTTCCACCGTGGCTTTTACTTAGTTTATCGGCTATAATGCCTAACACATTAAAATACGACTGCTTTTATAAACTATTTTTATTTTTGTTTGGAGTTGTTTATTTCCTGAGAAATCGTGATAAGTAATATTATGACTTATGAAATCTATTTTTGTATATTAAAATATGTTAAAATAAAAATAATCTTTAGGACATAGGTACTAATAAGTTATAATAGAATATTATTATTTTATTGACATTGTCAATAAATGATAAACGCACATTGTTTCAGCAGTGAATTAGGGTTCTGTAATACATTAACATACCTACTGGTTTAGCCGTAATTTAAACAGCTAGTTGAATCAGGTTCTCAGGTTTTGGAGTCATCGACAGTGGACTGTATAAAGGAAAGTTGCTCACGGTGAGCACGGAATCGCCATCTGCAGGCCTTGTTTCCCTACGTACATGAGCAACGCCACTTAACTACCTATAAGGCCGTGCACAAATCGTAAAAACCAGAAGATACCAGTCCCTGATACCAACAGGCGGTGGGGTTTTGTGTTGGAAGTTTAAACTTTCTAAAGACTGTTCAGTGCACATCCTCGAGAACAATTATATTTATATAGCCATATTTTAACCAAGTTAGTAGTAACTATAATAGTAATAAGTATTTTATGAAAATATAACGTTAACAAAATCTAAAAGTTGAATAATATTGCTTTAAAGCAATATAATATTATTAACAGGTTGCTAGTAAACTTAAAACTAATTGTGCACACGTTGTACCTGTTAGTAAATCAAATGCTATGGTTATTACTTATGAAGATAATATATATAATAAAACGATGAAATTCATAAATAATAATAATATACTGGTTTTAGCTTACGATTCCCCTGAGATTTACATTAAACTTATTACACAATTTATCAAAAATTCTAATAAAATTGTTCTTAAAGAACAAAAAAATATTGTTTCAATAAAAATACATTAAATATGTAATTACATATCCGTAATTTCATCTATTCATACAGGTACATAAAGTAAAACAATTAATCTGTCATCTTATAAACTTTAAACACCTTTGTTTTACCTTTTAGTTGAATATTTTGATTCCTTTCTTAAGCAAAATATCTCAATCTCCACTGTTCAACCAATTATTAATAATTATTACTAATTATCAATTAAGTTAAAAAATGAATACTGGATGATTTTTCTTGATGTGAAAAATATGTATAAATCAATCCCAACATTTAAAGCACTTAGTACACTTAAGGATAAACTTACTTTAAGTAGGTAATAAATTAAAAGCTAATGAACTCACTGAAATCAGTAATGTATTATTATTAATTAAAAGTTATTATCAATCAAAACTATTTTCGACATGATAAATAATTATACCTACTTACAGAATGATGGTTTTGTTATGGGTAGTCCATTAGGCATTAAGTGCTTCATTATTCGACTAACATATGCAAAATTATGAAATACATAATATTCTTAATTGTACAAAATCAACATGAATATGTTATCTATTTTGTTACTGATATAAATTAAATGACTTAATATATCCTATCTACCCAACTTCCCACCTAGTGGGACACTTTTCCCCAATATCAACATTTTTAGATTCGAAGCATACCACCACAGAATAAAATAAAATTTAATTTCATCAAAAATCATTTATTCAGAATAATAGTGATAGTACTATACTGATCATATGTGCTATTCCGTATCTAGGAAATTATTATAAACACATGCTCTTCCTCGAAAAAAACCCTGCGTGCGCTACTGATAGCTTGAACACTTTATTTTATTGCACGTATTGGACCTTATTATTTTTACAATTGAATAGTGTCTATTTTCGGAGAAAATTCGACAAAAACCATACAGGCACGTACGTACTATCAATAGACGCGCGTTAAAACACTCGCATTTGATTCGCGACAAGACGACGACGTGCCTACGCGACTACTCATCGATCCACAATGGCCGGCGACATTTTAACGATCGAAATAATACGTACCGTCTGTATCGGTACAAATCCGGGGAGTTTTCGTTACACCGAAAAGCGGTACAACAGTGATATGTACCCGCCGCCGATCGTGGTGCTGGTTTCTTCCCGGTATACGCAATTAAAATCTCGATACGCAAATACATAGACTGGCAACCGCTGTCAGTCGTACCAACTATAACGATGGGAATTGCGTATTGCGTCTGCAGGCACAGTAAGCACCACGGTTCTATCTATAACCGTGGCGGTAAGCATTTCAACTAACCAGTAACCGCAGTGACCGCAGTTGAATTCCGAGAAACTTTTCTTTTCTTCTTCGGCCATTGCCGTCGGAACGGTGACCAAATCGAGTTTGTACAGTTTTCCGACAAATAAAAATTTTGCCCCGGAGGCGTCGCGTACGTTACGGCCGATATTTTATTCGAATAATATTGTATCATCACACGCCACGGTCAAAGATTCTGCACCAGAATGTCCGCCAGACGGTACCGACGACCGATTCGTTTTTAGTTTTTGTTTTCATACGGCAGGCGGCGTGATGGCGGAAACAATAAAACGTCGTCTTTTCGCGCGTCTGCAATTCACTGTATTTGTGGAAAATGTTTTGCATTCAATTCTCGAGTCTTCCGCCAATAACTCGATCAAAGGTAAGCTACCTACTCGTTGTATTTTAAGCTAATAATATTACGATTTTTCTTTAACAAGGATTATCGTGGGTTCGCTCACAAATATGTTAAACTTGAATCTTGATGCGTACCGATTTTTTTTCCGCGCACGTCCGATCGATAAGTTTAAATAGTACCTCACCATTACAGTATTTTAATCGAATTAACTCGAGTAGGTATTAGTCCGTAAAAAGGAGAACGATTGTTGTCATTTTTGTATTTGGACACTCAATAATTATAAGATTTTAGAAAAATAGTTCTATAGTCTTACACTCTTACACGCTATTATGTCGATATAAATTGAGGAAAAGAGCCCTGTTGTAAATGAATAGGTACGTGGTAGATAATTTAAAAAAACTTCATGTTAAATTTCTAAGCATTTCTGTTTGGTCAAACTATTTTATCCACATAGTAAGTAGGTACCTACCTACCTACTAAAGAAAACTAAAAAGAGCTGATACCTATTGCTGATGGATGTAACTATTGTACCTAGGTAGGAATTTTACTTGGAAAGGTTGGATACATAAAGTTTTTTATTTACATATGTAAGCAACACTAAACCATTGCTAACAAAATACGATTTTGGGCAAAGTTCAGTTATACAATATGTTTTAAAATGACATAATATTTATGACTTTCATCAATATTTGATCTCAACCCATTACTGGTTAGGTTAAGTGAACAAATTCGCAATTTATTTTTAAATTATCGACTTAAATTTCTGTTTATTGAGTTAATTTATTAGTGAAAGACGCAATTTCGATAGAAAAAAAAATGGTGATACTGAAGCTCCTTAGCAAGAAAAAACTACCCAGTTCATAAACACAAGGGATCTATTATAGACTATATCCCTCACTTTCTTCTATTATACTACACGCCTTTACCTACTAACCATTAGTTGTACAAAAAATCTAAAAATAAGTTACAGATTTAATACACAACCATTTCAGTTTTAATGTTTAGGTAATTTTTAATTATATAAATATTATTCATAATTAGAAAAATTTGAATATTTCAGGTTGAATTGTTTTCAAATCTGAAAGTAGGTGACATTTTATATCTTCTTACTAAAAAAAAAAAAAAAGAACTGTTCATAATATTCTATTTCATAACTATTAATTATATTAACATCATCCTCTTATCAAATTATTTTGCTAAAATTGCAATAACTTCATATTTATTAATTTAATAGCAGTAATAATAATAATAATTTATTGTCAAAAAGTTTCACAAATCAATTTGCATAGAATAAATTTAATTTTTGTGACTACCCCAAGAACATAGCTTGTGGCGGGTGCAGCAGTTGAATTACAATATTAATTAATTTTTAAGACTAACATAAGTACAATGAAAGGAAAAAATGTATATATACCATTTACACACATTAAATAACATAAGAAGACAATTTACAAAGTAATTGATTTAAATTTAGCATATTTAAATTGTTTTATAAAGTGATATTTATTATGAAACAATTTTATATTAATATTAAGTTTTATACATAAAATAATACCAATGTTAACAACTGTTGTCAAAATCTTTATTGGTTACTGGCATATTCAGTTTAACTTTTTGCTTACATCGAGTATGGTAAGTAGAAAATAAAGAATAATTTTTTTAAATTTAAGTTGTAAATATAACTGAATACATTAAATAAATATAAGCCATTTATATTCCTTAAGTTAAAAGTTTTGTAAAAATCAATTAAATAAAAATCATAAGGCTTACAAAGAATAAATCGAAAAAGGGAGTTTAAAGTGATACTAATAGGATTTAGTGCTACCATAGATGTATTTCCCCTAATTACAATACCATAACTAATATTGGACTGTGCTATTGCTAAAGAAACTGTACGCAAAAAGCTTTAAACTGATATTCTTAAGTAATTTAAATGTAAAAAAACAATTTTCACACTATAAATATTACATAAGTAATATGTAAAGACCAACTCAAATTTTTATCATCCCTAAATATTTAATTTATTCAATATATTCAAGGTTATCAGGATGCTTAAGACCTATTACAATATGAGTTGTGAATTTTTAAAGGATTATAATTTATAAGCCAAACTTTTATTATCATTAATATCAAAACACATTTAAATTTACTAATAAGTCAATGCAAGTAAATTATTTTCAAATCAGTTAATTACCTTAAATAAGCTAATTGCAGCTAAATTAATTACTTCATTACTTGAACTACCATTAACTAAAATTAAAGTATTATTTGTGACAGCAAAGCTGATAACTTTATCATTCGAGTTTAAATTAAAAAAACCATTAGTGTATATTATGAAAAATAGTGTACTTAAGACAGTTCCTTGTGGTACCCCATAGTTAATACAACTACTTAATTCATTATTAATCCTTACAACTTGATATCTTTCAGTTAAATATGATGATAATAAATCTAATGCTTTTCATTGGATGCTAGCATACTCAAGTTTATTAAGATTTTATGGTTTACTGAATCTAAGGCTTTCTTTAGATCAAGAAATATGCCCATAACTTTTTTGTTACAATCTAGATTATTCCTAATAAATTTATCTACCTGAACTAAAGCATCAATTGTTCATTTACCTAACTGAAAGCCAAATTGATTATTTGAAAAAAATTGTTTTTAACTAAAAAACATACAGATGTATTTTTTAAGCATTTTTTAAAAACTTTAACAATAGATAATGAAAATAAAATAGGCCTGTTGTTACCACAATTTTTTTTATCGCCTGATTTAAACAAAGTAACAGTAATACATTTTTTAAAACTATCATGGAACATCCTAAATTCAATAGCACATTAATGACAATGGTATAGCTATATTTTTGGGAATTTATTTTAGAAAGAGATTCATTATACCAAAATCATAATAAGAACACTAGTCTTATAAATGACAAGTCTTTTTAATTTGATGTATTAAATCTTTTTCTATGTATAAAATTGATACATCTGTTAACTTCTATTGCTCTATTAATATCCTGAACCATTTTTATTTTTTTCATTGAAGATAATCATCATTTGCAAATTGTAGAACTAATTGGCAAAGTGAATGCAACTTGAAATTAATTACAAGTTTTTAAATTGACATAATATTTTTATCAAACTAATGTTTAAAGTTTAAACCATTAATGAGTATTAAGTATTTATTTGTTTATTGATTTTTATTCAAAATATCATAATAAACAAGTAAAAGTACTAACATATTTAGATTAATTTACTACCTCATTAAGCATAGCTTGTGGTGGGGTAAATGAGTTACTTGTTAATAAAATTTAAAAATAAAAATAAACAACACTTAAATAAGATATATGTTAATATTAATTAAATTGCTATTTTTATATATTATGTAAACAAATAATAATAATAATATATAAAAGAAAAAAAATAAATTTCTAAATAACAAACATGATAGGTAGGTAGTTTACAAATTAAGATTTTCTATTAGATATTTAAATATTATCTTTTTATTACATAAATATCCTAGTTTTTTATTACAGTTTAGAGAAATATTTTTTTAAGATACAAAGACATAGAGTTAATCTTAGTTGGATCCAGATAGTCCATAAAATGTTAACCAAAATCCTTTTTAGTGTACCAGACATCAATGTAATATGCTCTAATTTCCCATGTGTTAACAACTTGTTTACTTTTAAATTTTTTTGACTCGTATAATATTACAAATTGTTATACGACTTATTGTTTGTTAATGACCCAATATCAATTTTTAGTTAATGCTGAAATCAAATAATTACATGTTTAACAACATTAAATAACACAATAGAATATCTGACCATTTTATTTTTACTTTGTAATGGTTAATAAATTATTGACTGTCTTCAAAATTCATTTAAAATAAATTATCCATAACAAAAGCCATTAACAAACTATCCTCTGAAAACTATTTCATTAATTTCATCATTACTGTTTCCAGTATTACAAAATAAACGTTAGTTCTCTAAAAATGTACAACTGATTTATCAACAATATTATTTTCAGCTATAGTGGTTTTGATAAGAAAAAAATTTTGATAAATATCCAGGTTCTTTTATGTTTTTCTTAGAATCTAAAATGTAATAGTCACAGTAAACATATTATATATTATATGTATTAATATTATACCTATTATAGGTATTATATATCAGAGTATGCCTAATTCTTTTTCAATGTTGATAACTTACTTTTTAAAACGCCTACTAAAGAAAAATCATGCAAGTCAGCATTCTTTTATTTTAATCAACAAAACAGAAAACATTTCATCACATTAGTTACTTTCAATAAATATTATTTTTACAATTTTGTATTATTTATAATTTTTTTTTTTATTGGGTCGGTTAGACCCCTTCTTACCAATTACAGGAAAATAATTTCACTTTGCCAGTCAAGGGTTAAAACGATTATGAAAAAAAACTAATACAATGCTCACTTTCTTTTTTTTCTCACCACTCAGTATAACTTATAATAAACATCGTGTCAAATTTTCAAGCGTTTTGGTTTAGTTGTACAAATTTATCCATATAATGCCTATCTAACAAAGAAAAACTATTTAAATAAAACTAGAAAATGTCTATAAATAGCTCAAAAATATGAGCTAAATAAATTTGAAAATGTTTACAAAAACTTGCAGTTTTTTCATTTAAAGAGAAGAAACGACAATAAAAAATAAAAAATTACTTCTTCAATTTCCAAGAAATTTTCCATACATTTTTAAATTTAAATAAAGACTTATGGTAAAAAGTATAGAAACGACGAAATAAAATAAATATATCATGGTAAAATGCTTTACTCAAAATTTAAAATTGTTATTATCGTGTGTGCACAGTGTACGTGTACACACTACACATCGTACGTTAAAAATTCAATTTTTTTTTTTTATTCTAATCATATCACTATTATGTATAGTGTTGTTTTTCATTTGAGGTAGTTTTTTTCATAAGCGTTTTAATTTTAAATTTTGACAAAAATCATAAAAATCATTATATTTGAATACATGTTTTACTTCGTGTTTTAACGAAATTTACTCGGAACCATTTTTCATAAGCAATGATTTATCGTCGCGTAAAGATATAATAATTTACATTACATTACAATTACAGTTTTTCTACAATATCCTATTTTTACAATATCCCAACTTTCCATCTACAACATTGACACATACATCAGCGGTATCGGCTCTTTTTTTTAAGATACAGATTTTAATTGCGCGGGAGGTATATTTCACATTATGAAGTTCTCATGCCCTTCAATTATTCTATATCGAGAAAAGCCAAACAAATTTAAATGAGCGTCAATATAATTTAATTATATTGTATTTCTGATTTAAATCATTTTTTTTCGGACACAATGCTATTTATAATAGTTGCTATCGATGTGTTTCAAACAAATTCCGTCTTTGTCCTATCTCCCCAATACTTTTTTTTTTACATTTTTCATGGCTTAAATATCGTGATTTTTTCTACATACTAGAGACATAATTATATTTTATATATATATATATATATATATATATATATAACATAGGTAATGATTGATTAATAGCTGTACGTGATTCGTTCGCTATACTCATGCATTATTACAATAATATATACCTATACTTTCGTTTATCCATTGGTATTTGCTAATATAATGTGCGACATAATAATATTACATCATTTTTAAAACGTTGAAAATTTGTATTAGGTATTTTTTTTTTAATGGATTAATATCAATGTGTTTAGGAAAAATTAGTTTTGATTGTTTTACAAAATGTTTTAATTTTTAATCTCGCATTATCGCGATTTTACTTACATGTTTTATTTAACGGTGTACACTAGTGATAGAAACTTCCAAATAGTTTATACTATCGATAGTTTTCGATAGTTCGGATAAACTATGCCTCGTTCGCATAGTTTTTTCCATAACCGAATATAATCTATTCGAATAGTTTAATAGAGATATGATGGAATTAGCGCCAATAGAAAATTATATAAAGGGCCAAAGGATTTAATAGTTTGGCCACATAGTGGGAAGACGCGAAAACGAGAAACCTCAGGGAGAAGACCTATAAAGGAAAACCCAAGAAAAGAGGGATTGACGTGGTGGTAGAGTATTTGGAATGCGAATACTTGGGAATATAAAACTAGAGAGAGGTTGTTCAAGATAGGTAGGTGAAATGTAGTAATGGCGGCCAAAACTCTTTTGAGAATTATTGTGAGAGTATTATTGAGAAAATAATCGTGGTATTATAGAAGACGAAGGAGTATATAACCGAGATAATCAAAACTATACAGATAGTTTTTAATCTATGGAATAGTTCGATAGTATAGCTATTATGTTGTGTCCATCACTAGTGCACACACACACATACACACATAAACAAGTAATTTCCGTACGATTAAATCATGGTTTTAATTTAATGACTGCTGCATTATGTTAAATGTATCGTGAGAAAAACAGATGTCATCAATCGGGTCACCCTGTAATACACATTGAACAATAATATTATCTGCGAATGTAATGCATATATAAAATGTACGCGGGTATTAATCAGATTTCGACGTGTTCGTTAGAGTGTAACGTTATAATAATAATATTATTATTATTATTATTATTATTATTATTATTATTATATAGGAAATCAGTCAATCCGCAGAATGATTTTATTATTATTATTTCAAAAGAAGGAATCTCTCCCTACTCTGTTAAATCTAAAAAAAAAAAAACAAAAAATGTAGATACGCACAAATACGGTAAAAAAAAAAAATAATAATAAAAAACACAATAATGTAGGTTTTTAAAAAAAGAGAAATTCACGTATTTATTGTTATGTCACTGTTACTATTGTTTAAACGATTATTGTTATTATTATTATTATTATTGTGTTGTTTTTTTTTTTTGTCATAACGGACCTTGTAATCGATTTTATAGCATAACCGATTTCTATCTGTAGTACATCTACTTTAATTGATTTTCATAACTATATAATTATTATTGTACATTATTCATAAAAATCGGAAAACTATATTATATTGTTCGAATTGTGCGGCTTAACTATATAATATCGTGAAGTAGCCGATAAGTGCATACATTGATTATACTATAATATATACTTTGAAAATTATTTAAAAAAATACCTTTCGTGTAATGTTACACTGTTAATAAAATAGGTAATATTATATTATATGCACTTGTTGCACTGTGATAGCTAATATTACATGATATTTTTAACGAAAACAAAATAATTGATCGTAGTCGTCGTCAGCATGCATTAATCTACAATATAATATTTTGAGAACTGAAACGTAACTGAAGATGGTCGAAGTAAAACTGATATTACAATAATTTTTGTATGGTTAACGTGGATATAGTGCGAGAAATTTTTTGGATACAAATCATCTACTATAACCGACAAAGCGACCCTCTGATGGATACTGAAAAAGTTTCAGAAAGTATATAAGTGCGTGATGGAGTGTAGCTCACATATGTATGGCTGCGAAATGTAGACAATTTATTGCAGGTCTGCTGAAGAAAAGGAAATTAGAGAACTGCAGAAATGTTACGATACTATCGAAAATCGCGTAACACTTAATATATAGACAGAAAGAGTAACATACCGGGAAGTAAAGAGAAAACGGGAACTTTGACACATTATAATCAGAAGGGATAAAATGGGATAGGGAATCAATATTGCGTCACAATATTGTCTGATCAGTAACATAGCATATTATTAGAAAGTGATGTAGAAGGCTATTTTGAAAGAGAGGTAGACCAATAGTTACACGAAACAAATAATTACGCGATGGACATGGATATTGCGAATATGTTTGGATGGATACATTTTACAAATGAGATCGGGCGTGTAAATTAATTATAGCGAAATCAATCGTGGATTGAAAACTATATGAAGAGAAGAACTACAGCAAACAATACGAATTATTATCACATTATTGCAATCATTTAATTTATCGTTTTACTATATAATTTTATACGGATTTTTTCGTTTTTCGTAATGGAACACGGTTTTATAGTAATATATAAATATTATAATAAACATAATAATAATAATATAATGTATAAACACGCGTTACACAAGTTTTTTTTTTTTTATTTATGCTTCTACGAGCGTGAAAGTGGATGTAAATTAGTTTGCCCGAACAAAATGCTGCAGGAATCGATTGAGCTCCTCTTGTAGTATAGCGTTGTATATACTACACAACACTATATATATAAGTATAATATGTATACGTTTGTATAGGTACTTACTCGTACTTGAATTTATCTGTTTTTTATTCGTTCAACAATCGAAATTTGCGTACACACAACAATCGGGAAACGTTTACAAAGTGATGCGCTTATGCCGTATGTATAGTATTATACATTATTATAATAATATATACAGACTGGGTCCATTTAACGCGGGCCGCACTCATTTTGTCCGTCGATTTTTTTTTCCTCCCCCTGTTTTTGATTCCGCGATAGTTCGACGCAGTAATGATTCATTCCGTAGTTTTGTTTATTTTCTGCGGTATAGTTATAACAAACGATGATTGTTTAATCTAAACTTTGAACGAATATAATTTATAAATTATTAGAACTATACACCGAACTCTGGTCTCGGAGTGAAAAATTACAAATTTGAGGTCGTCGCATGAAAAAAAAACCTTTGCAAGTTGAAAATTTAATTGTAACGAGAAATACGATAAAAAAAAATTTACAGTGAATATAACTACTGTGCGATAAATTTCAGTTCTATGAAAAAAACGAATAAACTATAGGTATGTAATAAGATGCGCGCTTTAACGTTTTTTTTTCTTTTTTAAATCACATGCCTACATTGTTTCGATAATAATTGTATTATTTGTAAAAGACTGCAGTTTTTTCGTGAACAAAAAGAAAATGCGTTATTGATGACGATCGCCTGCAATCGAACCGGATTTTGTTCACAGGGAATTATTAATAATATATTATATACATTATTGTTGCCTATATGTTTATTATGATTTTTTTATATAATATATATATGTGTGTGTGTGTCTGTATATACGCAGTGCGACAACGTCTCGTGTATTTTCTATTTAGAAGTCATCAACGTACATTATCACGTCGTCGGCGGATTTCACCTGCTGCATGCGGGAATACGATTATTCGACAAAATCCGTTTTCCATTCGTTTGTCGGTATTATATCGACTTAAATAATTCTGAACGTGTTTCCTGCGCGAGCATTATATTATTATTTTAACACAATTTTATCGTATACGGTGTATCATAATAATATAATGATAATACGATGAATTATTAATTGTTATTGTGTTGGCGCGTCACCGAATAAAAAAAAAAAAAAATATTTTTATAACTATATATTTATTATATGGTCGTCGTTGTGATTGGCCAACAGTTGTGTGCCCGACTGCAAAATGTGTGTGTATGTGTGTGCGTGCGTGTGTATTTGTATTATTTACTATTTAGTATTGTGCTCACGTAAACATCATGACACGACCACTTGGTCGGTTCAAACCGCGAAACTGTCCCTCGGCAATTAATATAATATAATAATACGGCTTAATCAAAGTGATGGTTTTTGTACGGGACGTCATTTCGAAATTAACAATATTAATATGTGAACGCGCTGAACAATTTATATGTATATACCAGGCCCGCGGATTAAGGGACGGGCCAAAGAGGGGGCCGCATCCCTTGGGCTTGAGGATTTAAATGGTCCATTACGTCATCATTTACACGTATAAATAATGTTCGTCGTATAAAAATGTATACAAAGTTGGCATCCGTTTTTTCAGGCCTTCTTTATATTTTGGTATTTTGTACATTCACCGAAAATTACATCAATCGATGCGTATTTCGGTATACAGTTTTGGAATTTCAATTTGTTTTTATTTTTCTATTACAAACCGACAACAAGGGCGTAATGAAACGATTAATTCTTCTTTGAAACGCGGATTGTATACAAAAATCGTATTCACCGTTCAGTACCGTATAGCATTAGTTAAATGTGTAAACTTGATTTGCGGGCCCATTATTCGCCCATTAATATTTAATCTAAACCTACTACTAAAAAAGAAATATACATCAGTAAATCAGACATCAGTGTATCACCTTGAAGTTTTTCTATTGACTTTAATATAGATGATATTATATTATATATATAAAAATGCGTAAAAGTTCATAATAGGTAAGGTAATTACAACCGGATTGGCAGGTTATGAGCCCCCTTCTCCTTATAACATTAGATGGCATTATTATCACTGATCGATAACATTTCATTATTTCAAATGAGTGTTTTAATTAACTATTAATGTTTCTACGTATAAACGACATAATACAGATATTTAAAACAACATCATGTTAATACTAGATAGGTATTTGCTATAGTAAGATGTCACCCACCTATATCGTGTAAATTAAACTTACATAAAAAATATTTTGTTATTAGTATAGGTACTTATAAAGTTTTAAGTATGGGTCCCATACAAGAACTTGAAGCGTGAGGCCCTTGGACAACAAATGTCGATAGGTATACATCGGTTTTATTTTTGTTGATTTCTGGTTTATTTTGAAGGTTACAATAAGAAACACGAATATAACCTTATCAGTTTATCGCGATTCATTCCGAATGTTTTGTGATTACAATGATTTATCGTTTCTTTCAATATATAAACCAAATTTGTCTGTAGTCCTAACTTTTCACTTACAATAGTGGCTTACCTATAGTGCGAAATATTGTCTGCTTTTAATGTTTCTAAACAAGTTTAGAACACTTTTTTTTCGTTCCGTTTGTTCCATATCCGTCCATATAATTACTAATACTTACATCGGTTTTTGATTTGGTTGACAAGACGATAATATATTACATTATTTGTAATATTGCTATTTATTATAATTATATTATAATATCATTATTATAATAAAAGTATTCAAAATATAAATGCATTCTAGCCAATATTTAAAAAAAAAAAAAAAAAAATAGGTACTAAAATAATTGTACTTTAATCATTTTAAAAATATCCTGTCAACTATTTCTAAATCAAGATATATAATTTATTTAGGTTTTTACGTATTAGAGCAATATTATACTAGATTACTAAATTATTTTAAAATTGTATACGCAATTATAATTTATTGTTTAAAATACGTTTTGAAACTGGGAACTGTGTATGTTCGCAGAGCGAGCTTTCCTAATTTGTTTAAACGTAATTCTATCGTAATTTTTTTCTCTTTTGATTGTAGTATATTATATTTTAATTACATTTGTATATACCTACCATTATTATTTACTTGTATACACATTATGCAAAAAGGGTCAATTCTGTTAAATAAATAAAATAACAAATACACAATTTATTTATTGATCTGAGTTTTAATATCGTGATGAATTTTTATGTAATAAAATTTAAAAATTTAAAATCCGAATGAAAAACTAGACAAACTCTCTCTAATGCTTTTATATTTTTCTCGAAAATACAAACAAGGGCTACCCACTGAAAACTCGCGAGTTGGTTTTAACGATTTTACAAAACTCTGGCAAGTAAATTGTTAAGATAACTGCAAGGAAAATAAAAAAATTGACCTTCCTACAACGCGCCATCTTGATCAAAAATGCTATAAAAAAGTTCTTATACAATTTTTCCAAAAAAAAAAAGAAAAAAAAAGACCCGCGAGTTTCGACTGGGTAGCCTATAATTTGTAAACGATCACAAAAAAACCTCGGTGAAACATTATGCAACTGTATTATACACTCAATGCTTATACAATATTATGCTTCGAAAAACAAGATGTTATATAAAACTTGTACCCTCCGTGGCCGGGTGTAATGAATCCTGCAAATTAAATTAAAAATAGGTATAATTATTTTATAAAAGTAATATTTTTTTTTTGACTCTTCGCATTATTATAAACGGTTGCATGGAGTTCTGAGAAACACAAAAATAATTCCGCGGATGCTACAGCACCCGTCGTCATTATCGTTTTTTAACATAAAAGTTTTGCCCGAAATATGAAATTAATTATTTACTTTTTACAGTTGGATTTAAGACGTAAATAGTTAATATTTTAAGGCATTTATTTTTTTTAAATTTTTTTTTTACATCTTTTATAACTTTTTCGAACAAATTAAAAAAAAACAAGTCTAAGAAAAATTTGTTTTCAACATTCAGAATATTATTGTCTGACCGACCAGAAAAATATTAGCAGACATTATTCGGACGTTCAATAAAAATCTGCAACATCAGGTCGGTAAGTTCCTATAATCATTTATCACATAACAAAAACTATTGTTTGACAAATATATATCTCGAAAAACATTTATTAGTTTATCAAAAATACTACCCGGATCGCTCGTACAGTATATGATATTACACTTTATAGAAAAGTAGTTTTCAATCATTTTTGTACATTTGTTCGTTTTTCCTGTACGTTTTTTTTTTTTTTTTACAGTTTTACCACTTGAAAAATCAAAAAATGACACCCTTAATGTATTAACTAGATCCAAAATTCAACAAAAATGGTCTTTTAATTTTTTAATTGGAGCGAGATTTCTAATAGTTGTTCACAGACAAAAAAAACATACACTCATATTATAGTGAAACCAATAGATTTTCGCTACACAAAACCGTAGTAGAACAAATAAACACGAATAAAAGTTCCATTGCAGGTTTCGTTTTCTATCGGAAAACATATTTACAGAAAAAAAAGGGCCATTTTCCCTCGTGCCCAGTTGTGCCGGCTCTAGAGGGGGGGGGGGCAAGCGGTGCGGCCGCAACTAGCCCTGCGCTTGTATAAATATAATTAGATGAAAAAAAGACGGACATACTTTGCACGTGGGTGCAGCTACTGTTTTAGGTGGGTAGTTGGTAAGGTAGTATACAGACGTGAATTTAATGTATATCAGCTGTATGCAACGATAAACCATTAACGAATAAACGATTCTGAGCGGTGTTCAGTTGATAATGTTGCTTTGTCAACAATGTATATGACATAATATTATGATCAAATTATTACAATGTGCGTTTCCATGACAACAACGATTGTTTAAAAAAGATTAAAATAATAAAAACTTTTTAATAACAAAAAATAAATGAAAACGGTTGCTCAATATTTCAATCTTTTTTAGCCTAAAGCACCAGGTTTTTTTTACTATCTCAAATATTAATAAGAATTTCAAGAAATGACTGATATAAAGTACCACTCAGAAAACATTTCTTTTTAGAAAAGGTGCTATACTTGATAATCGGAGTAAGCTTTCTAGTAGAAAAAGTGTTCACATAAAAAAAAATAAACATCATTGTAAAACTAATACATAACTCGCTCCTCTCAGAATCTAATAAACTAAGTCCGTTAGAAAATAAAATAAATAAATATAGATATATTTACATAAATATATATGGGACCCCTCAAAATTCTTTGCTGGGCCTCAAAATCTATCGAGCCAGCACTGCTCGTGCCCCATCATTCTAAACACATTCTAAACACATCCAAACGTAATGTACATAATATGTCGTATTAAACATAAAAATAAGCTCTTGGTTTGTAACGTCACGATGATGTTTACATTATTATTATTGTACATTGAGAAAATGCAGTTCAACGGTGTAACACGCAGTGTTTTACTCTTTCAATTATGTGTATATAAAAAAAATAAATATATTTTTAAAAAAGCACAAACTTTTATTTTGTTTACGCGCACTTTTTTTTGATACTATTATAGTTGAAAAGATAATGATATAGAAACTATTAAAATATTATACCCATAATATAAGGGCGTTTTCTCATATCATATTATTGTAATATAATGCTTCGTCCGTTAGCCATTGTGGTATACATTAAATATTAATTTTCACCGTGTATATACATACGAAGTGTTTTTCATATTCGTACTCGTTTGAAAAAAAAAATAATACTAATAAAAATATTTTTATATAGATAATTTATCGAACGAATTTATTAAAAAAAAAAATAAAGTTATAATAGTTCAACGACCCCTACGTTATACATAAGTGCGAGGTTTTGAAAAATCTGTCGGATGTCCTAAACGTGATGCATTTCAACGGATTTCATATAAATCTGGGAAAAATAATTGTATGTTTCACATTATGTAAATATTGTAACTGCCGATTGTTAAGATATATGTGGTAGTCGGGCCTGATGGTGGCCCACCTCCGCCCAAAATCGTTTGTTTTTCAGTTATTTCTGTAATTTTAGTGTATTTTATTGTTTCAAAAAAATATTAGGAAATATAATAATTTCCTACTTACACCCCTCCCCCATTTTTTTTTGGTTACGGTAACACATAGTAGTTGGCGCCGGATATTATTATATCACCTACAATAACTGTGATGGTGTCTGCACCACAGAATAAAATACAACCGAAGCAGTAAAAATATTAGCTGATAAACGTTTCTTATTAGTTTACAATATTATCGATTATATTGAATTTTATCAAACAAAATGATTAGTGAATATTTTATATTAAATCTATGGTCTAATATCTTACTGGTACATTGCTCTCTAAAAATATTCCGACTGATGCTACATGCCGCTTACGATTACGCAGTACCGTATTATTATCGTGTCAAAAATGAATTTTTATTTTAAATCATGGAATTTCAAAAGATTTACACAAAATTTATTCATTTCGTTTTTTTTTTCGTCGAGTCAAATTTGTTTTATTCGGTTATTTAAATCGAATACAGTGCGACGGCGGCGTAACTGCGAAGCGAAATCACTTTGTATAATCTGAAGTCGTGTTAAATTGAAATATAAATAAATTATTATTATATACATGGGGTGGTTCAGAATGTTTGCTGCAAGGGGAACTTACTCTCCGTGTTTACCGTTTTACATTTTGTTAACTGTAATCCGTGTATAATATGGGGTCGGATAATTTTTCCGAATTTGAGCGGAGGTCCGTAAGTAGGTACCAATTAAAAAAGAAAAAAACCAGAGTTGAAACGTCACGAAAATACTATACACCTATATCGTATAATAGAACTACGTAATGTTCAGCGTAATGGGTTGGTGAATTTATTTTTTTAATAAATTCTTTACGATTACAACAACCTATTTAAATTTATTATTATATTGCAAACGAGAATTTATATTATCGAAATAATATGTTTATGTATTAAGATAAGAATTTAAATCGATTAAATATGTTATCAATCAAAACCAATATACATACATAGTTTAAAGAAAATTTATATTTTCGAAATAAAAATTGTTTTTTAAAATTAATTTATGGAAAATGTTAAAGATAAACTCTTTTCTAATAATTGGTAATCGTTTGTGTTATTAAATTCTAATAATTGTTTGTTTGTTTATTAAATAATTGTAACATATCGAAACTTTGTGTGCATTTAATATGCTGAAAACAAAATTTTTAGTATTCCAAAATAAATAAATAAATACGAAAATAATTTAATTTTTTCTGCAAGGTACTATTTTTTCCTCCATTTACCAAGTACCTACACATTCTACAATATGCAAAGTATTTTTATCTCTTTTTTCATGATATGCGGTCAATTAAGATCGACCCGACAAAACACAATATAACGATGTCTCCCTCCACTCATACCGATCAACTAAGGTTGTCTAATCAACTCCCCTATTTTATAGTATTTCATAGTTGAACTTTATAATTCCACTTTTACAATCTTGATTACCCTAAAAATTCTCTCTTTTAACGAAAAATTAACCTTTTTGTATCCGGTTAACTATTGTAGGTGTATATCTTATATGCTATACGTACCTACCCAATGCCTAGCCTATTTTAATATTTTTTAAGTTATTAATTCGTCTATACAATAATTGGTTTTTGAAACTGCAGTGTTATTGTTTAATTTCATAATTTATTCCTTATTCTCATGAATTTTCTTATGGTAGTTTCGTCGACGTATATGGGCCAAAAATCCTTGTCAAACCTTTCCTCACGAATATATCAGAAATATGGTTTCATCCATTTTGCGAACATCCCAAGTTTTCAAGCTATACATTACTATTGGATGTTTACGCATGTTTTTTTTTCAGTTCTAGGATCGGTTAAATGTTTGATGCTTCTCTCTACATTTATTTATCCGTATATTTGTTGTTCTTTTAAACTCTGTAGATCTATTTAATCTGGTGTTTTCCATATCACTTGCTTCATGAACGGTGTCTTATTACAGTCTTCCCTACTTCCTGCAGTGTTTCCATCGATTCTTTCTTCAACTAATATTATCGTTTTCACTAAACATTCAATACGTTTTTCCCCCTTTCTCTGTGTAAGTGTCGGCATTCATAACCTCGTCTTTCTTTTTTCTGTCTGTCCATGAGATTATCATCTTCCCCACGTCATTTCAAAGGTTTTCGGTCTTGGATTGTTAAAAACAATCCGCGTTTCGGCTCCACACCAATAAAGAACGCAATTGCTTATTATTTATTTGTATTGTCGCGGTAATGATGCTATGTACGATTAAACTGTAAAGTATTCAAATATACCGTGATTTATGCGATAAACCGTCAAGACGAGTGAAACGAAAACAAATATGTTGCCGTATAAAATCAATAATAGTGTTCGGCTCGAGTTATACTCTGTCGGCTCGATTGACATTTCATGGTCAAGTTAACACACTCGTTTACAATTGGATATTATTATACTATTAATTGCTCGCGCGATCGTTTTTTTCTTTCTTTTTATGTAATAATTATTAACAATATAATAACATAGGCACTAATGTAGGTACCTATACGTAATAACAATATAATATCTTAGTTAAATAAAGAGGTATTAAGCACAATATATTTATACATATATATATAAATATTTTAATGTACCGTCATAATCCCAGAACAAACAGTAAAGCCTTCGGTTCGTCGTCGTGGTCGTATAATTTCCGTCGATCACGATTTTACGAACAGAAGCCAATTTTCGTTGCGGAATAACTGCAACGCAGCAACAGCGGAGACGTTTAAGGAAATGGTTTTTTCTCTCTATTTTTTTATTTTTATTTTTAATCGCGGAATACACTATTACCTATAAATACCCAAAGAAATATATATATATATATATATTATTAAACATCATCATCACGACTCGCATTAATTATTTATTACCGCGTACGTACAAACGGAATCGTTATTATATTAATTGTCGTTGACGTGTATTATTATTATTGCCAGTAATATGTTGAGTTTCGAAAAAGTGACGAAATGACTATGGGCATAAATGGAAATCCTCGCGGCGGCGACAGGATTTTTTCCTAGGGCGGGCCGACCGCTATACGTCGTCGTACGGCTATATATATTATATTATTAATATATATATATAAGGTGGCCACTTAAATTTAATAACCTCCTCCCCGTCCCTCCCCTCGTTTTCTATAAAAAGAAACCTTACACCGATACAGGTAAGTGCTGTATACACAACGACTGCAGCCAGCCACTACACAGTCGTGTTTATTATTTTAAACGTATATACTACTTATCGTTGTTGATTTTTTTTTTTTTTTTGTTGCACGTTCGCATAATATAATACCATTAATATATACCTATACGTATTCGTCGCGTATATACGGTAGTTTAACGAATCGTTCGGTGTTCCGATCGATTGAAAACAACATAGTATTGTGCACTATACCGTATAAGTACGCACAAACACATTTCGGGAGGTAGGGAGGGGCACTAGTGTTGTTCCGTTCCCGGGAACGATATAATTTATAACGTTACACCAAATTTATTTTAATAATTTACAAATGGTTTGTTTTTTTTTTATCGCAAGTAGGCACTAAAGCACTGCAGATCCTCTTTGTCGTCTGTTGTTACAACCATAATTTACATTGTTTGCAGCATTTAAAATTACTATTTTGTATAGGTAGTAATTTAAAAAAGTATGCATATGTATTCGTATTTATACATATATTATAACAAACTGATTTGACTGTGTAGATGAACTGTTTGTAAATACCTGTCACGAAAAGTAATTAAATTACTGTGTTATAAATAATGAAAATGTATATGGTAGTAATTTCCCTAGTCAAATGTAAACTTAATCAAGCATACGGGAACTATGACAAATTATGATTTTTTTTGTTTAATAAAATGGGTTTTTTCATGTTTAAAAAAGCCTTTTAACCTAATTTATATTTTATAACAGTTCTATGATTTAAGATTTAAGATGCAAGATTTATCTTTAAATGTGTAATAACTTAAACATATTTTTAAATTATCGGTTTTTTTGTGTATTTTGTATTTTTTTAAACACTTTTTTGCGAGTGAAATGCTCTCGAAAATATGATTTTCTCACGTAGTAATTAAAAAAGATACGGAACTTTCACCCGGCGGTATTTTACTTGAAAATGTATTCTAGATTTCTAAAAGTTTTTTTAAAAAACTTTAAAAGCTCGACAGCAAATGGCGATACAGGGGTTTTCTTTTTATTCATTTTCGGGTCGCCTTGATGGCTACAAAGAAAAAAAAATCACCCAATCTATTTACCAAGCTCCGCTCAGAATCGTATTTGAATTACAATGATTTTTCAATGCTTTCAATACATAAATTAAATTACATTATAGCCAAACTTACCGTCTACAATAGCGCCTAAAGCGAAGTATTTTTTAAATTGATGTAATATACACTGCATTTTAATACAAACATTTAAGTTACATTAAAATCGCGCGTTATAATAAATAAAACGGTTATAGTGTTAATAATTGATAAATAGATACCTCGTGTCAGATTGAAAGTCGATAAACAGGCATAAAACATCAGAATTAAATGCAATTTCGAATTCCGCGAATGGTTGCGGCGTAGGTCATTAAACTATTTTATTCGAACGAAGACGGCTCAAAAGCTTCGATGACTTTTTTTATTCGTTTAAAGTATTTTATAATGCCCATAAAATTCTATTTGGATTACCCTTATGCGACCCGCGAAATATCAACTTGCATATATATGTGTAAAAATCACTAACGCCGGCCCTGGGTCGCATGTACTCGTGAAATATTTGTCCCACGGTGACACTTAATATTTCGTGTATTATGCAATAGGCGTGTCGAGTAATCGGGGTATACTACAGGATGACTTTTTATTTTTTTTTATAAACAGGCAAATTTCTTTTAAGTGACTTTGATTTCTGTTTTTTTTTTTTTAATAATTGTGGAATAGGTTAAGTTTTATTTTAAAACCATTTTTAATAAATTACCTCTACTCAACGCTCCTTTTTTTATTTCAAATAAGAACCTCATTTTGAACATGAATTCAAATAGAGAATATTTTTCTAGGCATTTTGATACGCATAATAACACTAATATCGGATTTTTCGTTTACGAGTTATGACCGTTTAAGTTTGGACGGGAGGAGTAGAGAAGGGTAATAAATTGCATATCTTTTTGTAAATGATAAATTAATACATTTTCCTAATTTCTCTAATCGAATCAATCTATTCGAAAATGATTATTCAACGGATACGGAGTAGCCAGTTAGGGAAAAAAAAATAATAGAAAATGGTTTTAAAATAAAACTTAACCGATTACACAATGGTTAAAAAAAACCGCACAGACACCAATTTCATTTAAAATCCTCAAAGCGCTGGTTCATGATTAAAAAAACAATCAATGTATATTATACTTTATCGAACAAACCGTATTGGCGATATTGTTTACCGGAATTGTTTGCTGACCGATTGCACTTTACGCCGAACCAGGTTGCCGGAATAAAAACAAACCGTTTAACGTTACGTTTATCGTCCTCGGTTATCCAATCGGTAAAACGGTAAACGAATCGTTCGTGCGGTATCGTAACCGAGTGTATTATGACATTTGCCGCGGTCACAACTCGGCCTGAGCGTATATGCAATGCCTAACCTGCCCCAGACCGGTATAACCTATTAGCCACTAGGTATAATGCGTTATGGTGATGTCGGACGGGACTCGTGCGGTGGCTGACGACCATCGGGCTGCGTCACGCGCGCGACAACACCGCGCGGTGATCGCTGCCGGTGGTCGGGCCGAGTGCGGGTACGCACGGCGGCGACGGCGGCGTTATTGTTACAACCGTGTAATAATTAACGATTTACGGTTTCTTCGGCGAACGCCGTTCGTTCTATAAGGCGCGGACGTCAATTCCGGAAACCGGAAACCGCAGTGTGTATACGGATGTATAGGAAATATACCCGTACCCGGGTAAAGATAATATTGTTCGATAGTTATACATTGGGTATAAATAGAAATATTATTGGCGTGCTTGCGCGGAAAGATATAGGCCGCCCGGGGCGGGCGGCACAAAGTGGCGAATTAATAATAATTAGGTGTTGGCGCGGTGGCGGTATAGCGGCGGCGGTTCTTAAGACGGCGGCGGGGCGAAACGTTGCGAAAAACAGACGTCGTAGTCTGAGAGTTATAATAATAATAATAATAACAACATTATTATACGTAATACGTATTATAACTAGGGAGCGAGATCGTCTGGAGAGAGCGAGAGACGGACGTCGTCCGCGCGCGCGCGGCCGCGAGAGAGAAGAAAACGCGCGCAAAGATAAAGACGGCGGCGGCGTGTGTTTATTACGAGAACGAGTACCCGCCGAGTTATAGCGGAGCGATAGAGAAAAGCGTATACGTATAACCCGTCGAAAAGTAATTTAAGGTGGAACCGTTTAGCTTTCAACAAGCGACGGCGACGGCGGCGGCGGACCCTATAAAAGGGTGGGGATGGCGGCGGCGGCGGCGGCGAGGAGCGCACGCCCCGCGCACCCGTTCAGTAGCTGTTAAACTCGCATTACAGTCACGTTTATAGTCTTCGGCCGACCGTACGGACGTATATACACGCGCGCGCGTTTTCGTTCTCGTCCTATTCGTCGTCATATTTTATTATATTATATTCTCTACTTGTTATTATTATTATTATTACACTTTTATTTCTCACGTCTCGCGACGTTTCTTTTCGTTTGGTTTATTTATTTTGTTTTTTTTGTTTTCCGTCCACCGGTTAGTGCTACAGTTATAGTGCGTGTGGCGGTATCCAAAAATATCGTCTCGAAACGGTCGTCCGTTCGCGCGCATATTTTTATTTGCCCACCTATATTAATTTTTACGCGCGATCGTTTGTGGCGGGCGCCTGCCGGTCAATCTATACGTCCGCGGCGGGTGTGTGCGCGTGGTGTGTGTGTGTGTGTGTGTGTGTTGTGACCGTTGTATGTGCGCGAAATGCGCCGCCGTCAACCGTCCGTCGCCGCCGTCGTAATCGTCCGCACCGGAGTGACGCGATCCGCGTGAAATGTTGATGATGATGGACTGCAGCAACAGGAAGCCGCCGGTGAACCTGTCCGGCGTCCCGGTCGCGGCCGTGTCGTCGTCGCCGCCGGAACAGGCGGTGGTGGCGGCGGCGGCCGGCACGTGGCACCCCCACGTGTACGGCAACCCCCCCAGGACGCCCACGGCCCACAACATAGCCGACATACTGGGATGGACCAAGGCCGCCGGCCCGGACGAACAGCCCTTGAACCTGTCGACGGCGCGGCGGCCCAACGGCACCACGACCGTACTGGACCTGACCAAAATCAAACGCAAAGGTACCGCCACGGCTGATAGTAAATATTATTGTTTAACACCCGATTCGTTTGTACTATTGTCCGCGAGTGTGTGTCGAGAATTTTCAGTGAAAAAAAAAAAAATTGTTCTCCGCTATTGCCGAACTTTTTTTTTTTTTTTGTCTCTTACCTACCACTCGGGTTATTATTGTTATTAGGATTTTTCTACCGTGTATTAATATTCGTTATCGTGACGGAAGACGTTTTTTCTTCTTTTTTTTTTTTTTTGTATTCCGACACAAAACGTCATCTGCTGCTGCTGCTGCTGTTGCTGCTGCTGCCACCGATGCGCTTGTACGGTTTAATTTTTAATTTTTTTTTCTTCCTCCCCGCCGTTTCTATCGCCTTGACAATCGTTTTTAATCTCGCATCACGGTTTTTATTTCTTATTATTTTTTTTTTTTTATTGTCCGCGCGCAACAAATCACCACGGCTACGACGGCGGCGGCGCCACGTCCTTCGCCCGCGGAACAACATAATAATAATAATAATATTAATAATCGAGACGGACCGCCGAACGGATCACCCATGTCACACGAGCACGAGATTATCCGCCGTCTCCGGGCATTCCGTCGGTCGCGTGACCCGAGTATCGGGAGGGGAGGAGTTGGTGATCTGGGCGCGTGACCCTCCCCTGAAATTCGGAATTCTTTTCGTATATTTAAACGTACCTAAGTAAGTATTTTACGTACATCAATGGAAGACCCCCCACCCTAATTACGGCCTTAGATAATAGGTATACAGTTCATACGAAATTCCGAGGTGCCCCTGAAATATCCGCTACTGCCGAGGCTAATGCGAAAACATTGGAGTAGAGTACCCGTGCAGCCGCTTCCCCTGTCGCGGATTCTCTCGTTCTCATCCCTAAACAATAATCATATAGGTAAGCGTTGCGCGCTGGTCCGAAAATATCGAAACCCCGTAGCTGAGATTTGTTTTATTGTCGTTTTCTCTAAACGTTCCAACAGAGACGAGAATAGCAAAAATAATTTACGTTTCGCGTACTGTTTATCGATTTACGCGGTGAATTAAATTTGTTTAGGTTCCTATACAAATGCTCGAAAATTTCATACGAGATTCGTCACAAGTCGTCGCAATGACATCTTAAAAATAATCGACGTCTGATATTGTCTGTAGTAGCGTTTTTTTGTTTATACAATTCGGAAGTTGTTTTTTTTTTTATGAGAAAGTAGTTTAATCTTTACGGTGGCGTTTTTTTTACAGTATTCGATCGAAAACCGTGGTAAATTCGGGACGCTTCGTATTTATTTTTATTTTTTTGGTTATCTATGTAATGCAAACCGAAATTCTCTCGGAAATTCCGACAGCTTTGGCCGTGTTATTTATACGGGAATTATCCGTACTTGTCTAAAAATAGCGTTGTTTTTACCGGCGAGAGGGGGAGGGGGTCGAATTGCGATTATCATAACGTCCGGAGTTCTGCCGTCGCGTGATGGTCCAGTGCCGCCTATTATGTGGTCCGTTTCTCCGCGGGTCTTCTTGAGTCGACTATCGATAATATCAGGTATTTATTCCGCCGTCGAAACAGAGCACGACCAATTAATTTCGAATCCATTATAATAACGCGGCGGTTTTTTTTTTTTTTTATAGGTTGTTTGTTTATTCCGAAACGAGTCTCCTATTATCGTCTCGCGATGACTGGGCGGCTGCGGCGGCGGGAACGAGTCACATTTTTACGACCTCCGCCGCCGAATCGATGTCGTCGGTTTTTTTTATTTTCCTTGTTTTTTTTTCCTTTTACGATCGACGACGGTTTTGTTTCGGCCGGCTGCCGGCGACGGTAACTCGTCCGACGGCGACGACCCGCGCCGCGTTAATTAGCCCCGTGTTACACGCGGTTATAGCTATTTCATTTTTTACAATAATAATTCCGTTCCTAACCGCGTCGATTTATACGATTCAAAGATAATTCGATAATCGGTAATAATAATTAGTCCGTGTCGCTCGAGCGCGAGCGCGTCGGCGATCCCAGTCGACGACAATCGTATTCGATATCCGTTAATTCATCCGCGACAGCGGTGACATAACACCGACATCGCGAACAATAAAGCCGTCTGTCGGAGGCCGTCGCTGACGAATTAAGGGGGAGAGGGGGAGCTATTGCTACGGATAACGGTACACAGGGTGATTCATTAAGGTTAGGATAAGCGCGCTCAACCCCCTTCTTTTCCGGTTAAATTTAATCTATTATATTCTGATTTTCGGATGTTTTGAGCGCGGTTATAAAAGCCGATATTTTCGAACACTTGAATTTTTCACGGCAATTAAGGCGAGTATATCATGTGTCGATATCGACTTTGGTTTTTCAATCGAGAACCTATACTGAAAATCCCATAAATAGACGGAATATTAGTGGAAATTAATTCCGGTGTTCAAAGTACCGTTTGTGTGGCTGCACGGCACGTGGCGTTTTATTAGTACTCCACTACAACTCTTCCCCTACATAAACTTAAAAGTGGAATATCTCATCAACGGATTGACGGAATTTGAAAATTTTAACACCGAAATTTATTTAAACTAATAGGCGTACGATTCCGTCTTGTTTATAGGATTTTTAATATAATTCGGGACAATTAAAAAGATTGCGCGTCCTATCCGTATGTAAATAATATTCTATATTCTGTAACGCGTACTGCTGCAGTTATTCGATAACGATAAGGATTCATGATAACGATCCGAATGCATCTGTATTTTCCGTATTTTCAAATTCGTCTATTATGGTTCAAATTCGCTTCGTCTGTCTATTAGGAGCGGATCGGTCACCTTCGTTAGCCCGCTCGCGTCGGTCTTTTAATATAAAATAAACGTTAATACAAAACCCACATCTGATAGGCTTTTATTTCGTGCGTATAGTTTGTTAATGCGCGACCGGGCCTTAAAACGGTTCTTATCGTTTTCGAACGATTGTAATATTCGTCGTTCGTGTTCGTGTTCGGTTTGTGCCGTTCGATTATAAACCGCGGGATTCGAATCCGAACGGAAGTTTTTTTTTTCTCGAAAATACTCCATTTTTAAACCAAAAGGATTCTTGGCCGTTTCTGTGAATACGCCTCCGGGACACGTTCGAAAATTCAGAAGCCAACTGATTAGGATAACTAGGGTAATTGATCCTAGAATGTATTATATTATAATATTATATCAATAATATTATCAAATTACTAATCGATTAGTACAGTACTCCGACAAAACGAACGGCGGTTATAATAATATTAGGCGTGCTTCTCGGTACGTTAATTTTTCGGTAAACAGTTTGTTGCATTTGTTTGCTGTTGTTTGCCACTTGGTCGAGATATCGACAAATAGTTGTATTTACTGTATTACGGTATTTTACCGGCGAATAACCAGTAACCGAAGACGGTAAACGTAGTTTTTAATCGTTTGGCAAACATTTCCTGTAAACAAGATATCGCTAAAGTAGTTTGTTGTTCGCTACGCCAATAACCCGGTCGCTCAAAGTTCTTCGCCAACACACGCCTGTTTGATAATAATAAACTATTATAATTTTTCCCGATCGATTTAACGGCCATTTTTTAAGCGTTTTGCCAAAAATATCGTAGGAGGAGGAGGAAGGACAGATCAGCGAAAAATGCAAACTTAAAAATTATCAGTATCAACCAACGTATTAGTATCGGTGGAGTTCAAATAACGTAACTATTTTCAGCATGACCGAATGAAGGGGAGAGGTCCACGGCTCATAATTGTGTCATTATTTATGTACGGTAAATGTTCGTTAGACTGTTTCGCAGTACAAACGTTTCCGTGGAACGCGTACGAATAGGGCAAATTTTTCAATTTTAGTCACCTCCGGGGACCCACAGAAAAAGAAGTAAAAGGTAATGCGGAGTACGGAAGTGGGGATTGTCCTTTTCTTTGTGAACCTCAGCGCTGTCTTAACGGATACTTATAGTCTTAAGTACCAAAATAGTAATAATAACATAGTTCCGAAATCATCCTTTAAGACGACGACGGCCGAGTTCATAAAATAGGACACCCCCTCCCGCTCGTACCCCTCATTACCTATTAATTTCCAGTGATGTATATGATTATCGTCTCTTGGTCCGCGCGGTTTTCTCGGACGACCCGGCCGATTCGATTCGAATTTTCATGCTGATAATTCAACGCGAGCATCGTAATGCACGCGAGCAACTTTGTAAAAAAAAAAAGATGAAAAAACCGTTCGGTTCGGAATATTATCGTATTACCACCGATATGTGTCGCGTCGACGTCTCCGTGTCGTGCGACGGACCGCAGCAGTGCGTATACGATTTAAGCGATAGTCACGGGTGGTTTTTTTTTTTTTGTAAGTATACCTAAGGTGTGGTTCGGCCGGGAAAATAACGAGAAATTATATACGAAGCGAGAGGGATAGAGGGAAAAAAAGAACTTACGACGATACTATAAGCGCATTACTGTGTAAGCCTATTACACGCAAGTGTATACAAAACGAATCGCGTACCTATATAATATCGATAATATTATTCTCGTTTTACACGGTGGAAACAATAATAATAATAATAATCATAATATTCCGGATACGGGATTAATCCGTCATCTGCGCGAATATTAATCGTGAAGGGATTTTTATCGATTTCAGTTACCTAAATTCACTATATTATATCAAAAATATACAACTCTTTATAATAATTATTATTGATGTTGTATCGACATGTCTAATTACCCCGCACCCTCTCTTCTCGCCACCCGCTAATAATATCGCATATTATAATCAGTTCAACGCTTATTTATGGGCTCGTTTTTTAGTTTAAAAATACAATGTTAACCCACCTTTGGAAGTTGAATTTCTAAAAATCCCTCCCAATTTCGTAGTGTTTCACGTCTAAACCAGTCGGGAAGCCGCTTCGTGTAAAGTTCACCTAGGCTCTGTTGTTCTTGGGGTAGTATACAGTGATCGATGAATGAGTGATGTTTCAATGTATGGATTTGTATGTTTTTATATAACATACGTAAATATAGTTAGGATACACTAGGATTTTTTTTTTACTTTTCTCGTAATATTATATATTCGGATGAGTAAAAAAAGTTTCCCTCAAATTTTTAGAACTTTAAAATAATTTCTATAGGGTGCGAGCATCAAATTTATCAAAATTAACTAATTAATTTGTTTTTTTTTCCATACAATTTTTATTAAAATAATAAAAACTAATAAAACATCAATTTTTTTGATAAACTCGAGGTTCCCAACCACTAGAAATCGTTTTAAAGATATTAACATTTGAAAGAAACATCGTTTTTTACCCAGCTGAACATTAATGTCACGAGAATAAGAGGAAAACAAAAAAAATAAATAAAATTTATCCTATTTAACAATTATGTTCATAGATTCCGAAATAAAGCAACTCCAACAATATTTTAATAATAGGATATGTCAAAAATCTCATAATCGTGTGTGTGTGTGTGTGTGTGTGTGTGTGTGTGTGTGTGTGTGTGCAGGTGAGCGACGTTGCGCACGGTGCACCTGCACACGTTCGCGTAATAATTTCGACGAGTCGCACACAAGCGTTTCACCCCTACAAACGTACCCCATATATTGCGTCCACGTGCAGTGCATACAGCGGGGGTGTAATACACGTGCGGAAAATAATTAATTACCCCGTAGCCGTTCCCCGGTGCGGTATATGAAATACGCCGTGGACTATGTTTTTCGGGGGGGGNGGGGGGGGGGGAGGGTGTAAACGCGTTGTCCAGCCGGCTCGGTGACGCGTGGTCCGACGGCGCGACGCGGAGTTTGCAGCGGAGCCCGGCGCGTATAATAATCGATCGGGTTCCCCCGTCACCCCTTCGGTAATTGGATTCCGAGCGCCGTATATATTGACGAGATAATTGATAATTGCCTTGTTACTGCGTCACCAGTTTATTTACTTGCACGAAAAACCGTATTCCTCATCTCCGGATTCTTGTACCCTGCAAGGTCGTATCCGGGGGTCCAGTATATTTTTTTGTTGAAATTCTCAACGTTTAACTAAAAACTAAAAAAAACAACTGGCTACAAACGGCACTAAGGTTTCGTTTTTGTTGATTTGGGGGTTACCGTATCGCCGAAACAATGGAAAAACACGAGCATGATTGAAAACCCCGATTGAAACAATAACCCGAGTTATTATGATACCTTATCGTGTTCCGATATAAGAATGGTTTTTTGATTTCTAATATTTGTCGTTGGTAAACAAATTAAATCGACCTGTATATCTTATCGACGCACTACCTATAATCCGGGCGTCGTACCACATGGTGCACGAAGTATGTTCGGCTTTTATCAAATATATTTCGAACGCTCTGATCTCTTCTTATCGCATCTCCTCGTCTCTTCTTGACGGCTCTATCGACGTTTCCGATCGTCTATCCTCCGTATCTTTCTGTGTTTCCTACTCCCGTATTCTATCCCCCACATCTGAATATAATCACTAACTTGATCGATCCTCGCGCTACATTCTCATACGACTTAGTACAGGCTCTTTTCCACAAACACTTGTTTTAGTTCATACAGGATGATCGTCTTGTCGGGTCGTATCTACAATTTAAACTTTCATAACTCATAAACGGAAAATCCGGTGTCAGTGTCATGCCTATCAAAATTTGTAGAAAAATATTTTCTGTTTGAATTGGTATTCGAAAAGTCGTGTAGGGACTATTTGATAATCCAAAGCGCATACTCGTTTTGGGTAGATATTGGGTAAGGATTAAAGTTAAAAATTGAAGAAATCAAAGCTGAAACGATTCTCCATAGTAAACGAATCGAATTCGCTTAAAATCGTTGAAGAAAAATGTCTGTTCGTCATTATATAGTTGATCGCTCTGTAGATCATTTGGTGACAGAGTTATTTGCCGCGCACTTGAATCGACGGGACACACGGAATAAAACAAATAAACACAATACGGTTTTAAATCTATCGGAATACAATTACGGTAAACATATTGTTACGCGCGTGTTTACGATACGCGTTATTTCATTGCGTCATACGCATCGCGCGTATAATTTCCAACTCGAGTCGCTAAACCGGAATCGGCGTACAACTGAAACCGCGTGAGCGCGTCACGATTTTGTCACACTCTGTATATTATTATTGGTTCGTGGCTATAACGTACACTCGTCGATATGTACACGGATTGGACATCCACCTACGCATTTTACCACGGTACACTGTAAGCGAAGGGTCTACCAGTTACCATAATAAAGGTTATATGCGATTATGGATAATGCAGGTTTATAATAATCAAAATTTGTATCGAATCTGATTAGTGCCAATTTTTCATAGATAATATGCACTATTATATATATATATACATGCATGACGTATATATTATTATCTATGCGTACAATGCGGTATTGTAAAAAAACCCTAATAATTGCGTACGTTTTATACGTATTATTATATATATATATACATATAGGTATTACACTCGGTGCGAATAACTTCCGTATTGACTTCCACCCAATTTACGTATACTACGTACTATAATGATAACGGATTCATAAAATCGATGTTTACATATTTTTTAACCGCTATTCTTGCGCGGCCTCTGTACGGTTTACCCGTAAACCATCAAACCGTAGTTAATAACTGTAGACTATAGTTTATACCCGTACATACCCAATATTAATTATTTCGTAAATTATATTATTTACATATAGTTATACATACCTGTACTCTAGGTTTTATACCTATTCGTTATTTATTCCGAATCTTGTCTTTTTACTCAGTACTTATGCGTATTTCCGTCTGATAATTTAGAAAAAAAAAATACAATTATTTTCGAGTGCGTGAATCCATATATTACCGTTTTATATACTTACGAGTGCAATACATATTTCTATTTTGATCAAATAAAAATAAAAAACAAATTTCTCGAGAAGTCGAGACAGTATAATGTCGATCGTTGAATTATACAATATTCGAAGGCATTCACTGCGAAACAATTGGACATTTGTTCGTCATGTTTTATGTGCGCGTAAAAGTTTTTTAACCGCGTATATTTATCACATTCCCGTTATTATTATTACTTAAGTCTTTTTAGCCGGCGCGTATTATTTATTCGATTTTTTTTATTATTAGGTTTTTTTTTTTTGAAAAGCCAACGGATACGACGTATTTTAATAACAGTTTTTGTTTGTACCCGGTCATTACGCATTATCATTGCTATATAATAATAATATTATATTAGAATATTTCGCGTGATTCGTTAAAAAAAAATAATAATTATTATTATTAGCAGCCCCATAATAATAAATTGATACACTCATCGGAAATGCTCATTCGGTCAAAACCCACGTCGATATTATTGTAATAAAATTATTTATCGTATTATTATTATATTATTATCGTATCATTCGTTATACGTCCGCCGCAGCGGTGACAGTGCTTACGTATTTATTATAATGTAATTATACAGAAACGTGAAATTCTGGTTCATATTTTTTTTTTTTTTTGTTAGCATTCAACTCGATCCGAAAAATATCCGACTAGTAGTTTTTTCCTCACTCGGAAATCTCGGAAATATAATTGCAATCCGTTTAGAGAAGTTTTGATTATTTTTATCGAAATATCAAATGCATTCAAATACTGCATTCCGCGAAAAAAAAAACGCGTTTCTAAAATTATATTATAAATAAACTACAGCACGTATATATTATAGTATATGTAATTTTTTCTTCTATAAATGTTAAAAAACAAAAAAAAAAATGTTGTATTACTAAAATTGTATATTTTTTTGAGGAATCATCTCATATAATTTTAGTATTTTAGTATTTAGTATGTATCCCGATCTTCGCACTAAACGAATGAATTCGTAATTCTATCATTCCTTAAAAATTAAAGTAATTGTGTTTACGAACGCGTTCCTCTAAAAAGGAATCACATTCAACGAATGCATTTTTTCCAGAAACTGTCGATAATATAATAATATTATCGAGTTCGTCAGCAATCGCATTGAAATTTCCGATTTTCCAAACGACTTTTTCGTTGCCGTAAAAAACTAGCAATAATGAGACGTGCTCGTCCATCCGAACAAATTATTGTTATTGTATTTTCGTGAAACGTTCGTGACGACGGTGGTTACGTTTTTATTATTATTATTATTATTTTTTTTTTTGGTCTATCGACGACAATTGAAATCGATTATCGTTGCGTGCACTCGAAACCGTGGAAGGGGATCAAAGCGTGCACGGGGTTAATTAATTAACTAATAAATTATTATAAGGTCGCGGGTTCGGGTTATTTTTTACCGACATAAAATACCCTGGGCAGGGTTAATACGCGGTGCTCACACTACTATATACTTATAATATTATTAAGGTAGGGCGGAGGGCAAATTCGATTGGCAAAAACGATATAAAAACACATTTTATACATATGCAATTGTCATACCTTCTAAAGAAACATCCTCGACAACAATTCCATTTACAATAAATTCACATTTTAACCAAGTGTTTTATTTTCATGGGCCTGTATATGTAATTAAAACCCGATATTTCCAGTAAAATCGTGAAATCTGAGAATACAAATGTTCGAGGAAGGAGCTGAAAGTTGAAATCATCAAAAGAAATATTCTCAAATATTCTTAAACATATTCCTGGTTTCGTTTAGGGGGTGAGGGAGTTTGCAACGAGCGTATTCGGCGAAAAAACGCACTACTTCCGTAACAACATTGTAAAGTTCATATTGAAATTCAATTAACATTAAATCAATTCAATCCGCCTAAAGATATAAAAGAACTCCAATCCCCGAGTTTGACCTCTTTTGGTCTAGATGGAGCCTTTAACCAATTGTTCCGGGGAAAAATAGGTAAAACAGACACAATGTGCAGCGCAATAGTCTCTATTTTCAGGGGAAATCTGACTAAATATAATTTTTTAATATAATTAACTAAATATAATTAACTGGGTTTCTAAAATCGTCGAAAATATCACACGTTTTTTTAATCGTTTTTAATAATCGTTATAATATCCGGTTAACGGTATGTTTAACGTTCTATATATACCGATAATACCGCATGCTTATTATACTCCGCCGTCCCGTTTACGGTCTCTTAAAGGCTCCCGGCGAAAGTATATACCGTAATATGATACAGCAATATTGTATCGTATACAATATTTATAATAAACGGCACGGCGATCGGTTTTCCGTTTGTACTGCGACCTATAGCGAAGAGCAAAATAGAGGGGAGGTTGTGTATTCCTTCCCACCCAAAAGCCCCGGTAAATGCTATACTTAATATATATATGTATATATAAAACGCATTATATATACAGGGCGTCCCACAATTATATGAACGTTGTGATATCTCGGAAAGTATTGACTTTTTCGGAATTTTTCGTTGACAACTTAATTGTTACATTGACATTACTCTTTGTCACACCTATCTTCTTTTGGGGAGGGGGAGGGGGCGCGAGCTGATCGTCTTGTTTTGATTTTCAAATGCCGATCTGTTACGTTAAAAATTCCATAAACACGAAATAAATTTCGACGTTGACACATTTTCGATATCCGCTAGACCGTTTTTGCGTGGCGTTTCAACAGTGGTGGCTCCGAAAGTACGTGTAGCCGATTAAACCTAACCTCTTCCTCCGAAAAAATAAAATTATTGTTATTAAAATAAGGGCGACGAAAAAACGCAGCGGTAACGTAACGTTTTAGAGAACTATAAATGTATCGTTTGTCGATAATAATATTGGAAAAAAAAAAAAAAACCTATAGGACACCCTGTATGCATCCGTGTCGACGACGGCGACGGGTTCGCGGGGCTATATAATATCGGAGTTCCGTTTTATATAAATAATAATGATAATAATATAATATTATATCGGAGAACGTTTTCGTATGTATATACCGTCGCGTCGTCGTCGTTATTCTTCTCGACACGTAATACGATAAACAAACAAAAGGTCCGCTGCGCGCTACTGTTGTACGCGCCGCCGCCGCCGCCGCCACCGCCGGCAATTCGTTTCGCCGCGGTAATCCTTTTTTTTTTTCTTTTTTTCTTTCCGTTCTTTCTTTCTGTCTTTCTCCCTCTTTCGACGTATACCGCGCACCTACCCAAACAATAATAATAATAATAATAATAATATAATACCGCGACTCTCCGGCCGTTACATAATATGATGTATACATCATATCATATACCGCGCGACCCGTCTTGCCGACGACCGTGCCGGCGGTGCAGTTCCGTTTCGTAGTTGGCCCGTTTTCGCGTGCACATTATTATACAGTCGAATCGGAAGTATACGTATAGGAAAAACGGAAAAAAAAATAGGGAATATAATAAGAGCCCCGGGGGCTCCGGGAATTATTGCTGCACTCGAAATCCGCGTAAAAGCGCTTAAAAACGACAAAAAAAAAATAATAAAATAAAAATACTGTAGAAAAGTTTAAAAGTCCGCCATCTAACCTCGTTATTTAACACAATTTTCCAACACTATACAAAAACGATTGGAACACAAAAAAGATAATTTTTTTTTTTTTATAATACGGACAATTTTATTTTTAATTATTTTGTGTTCGTCGTTTTTTGTAGTGTTTGGACGTTTTAAAAAATAATGCACCGTCCTATTCGAAACATATAGTAAAGGAACGACAAAATTTCTGAAAAGTTAGTCGAGGTGAGGAACGGGAGTCTCTCTCTCTCCATTTCGAACACTGTGTATAGGTACTGCAAAATAATATCGCGCCTATATACAGTGCAGGCGTGTGCAGGGCGGGGGACGTTAGGTTAGGTTAATATCTTCTATCCTTCGTATTTACTTGAAAATACAACGACTACGAGTATTTATTTAGTAAATTAATCTCGGAATGTATACACACGTCAGCCAAGTTACCCAAACAAATTTGATTTATCGGTTGAAAATTAGCGCGTTTGGTCCCGTTATGCTCATATGCAGCTAGAGAAAAGATTTTACGATTTATTCGCGATTGCTACATCTTCCTTCCCGTTGAACATTCGTGGTCACGCCACTGCATGCTTACAAAAATAAATATAGGTATCTTACTTTTTTTTTTTTCAATTTCTGGTCGAATATAATTAAGCTACGTGTAGGATTGAATATTTTTTTATATTATATCAATAAGCGATGATACTTCGACAATTCGGTGAAATAGATCTATCGATGTAACGAACGTATAATTATATGGATTTATCATGATATACAGAGTGTTCCACGAGGATTCGGCAAATGCAATAACTTTTGTTTTATTCAATAGTTTTGATTTTTTTTTTTAAAAAATAATTAGTATGTCTCTGCGCCATACAGTTAATGTATGAACATTTTGTTTTAGAGGGAAGGGGAGAGGGAGATGGAGAGAGGGGGATATAAATTACTATCATTGATTGATTGATACTACCTAACACCTATAATGTGATAATATTATTACATGATATTAACTCACGAAAAAGAAATTCTTTGTTTTTGTACTTATTGATTAAATATTGTAATATTTTAATATTACATTAACATTAACATTTTAACATCACATTTGCAAAAACTTCAAAAAATTGTAAAAAATAAAAGACCATACTTTAATAAAAGTTTCATTTAATAACAATTTTATAAAAATCTATTTGACAAAATGGCTATTTTGGATGTTTTTAAAAAAATTCTTGTAAAATTTTAAATTTTTTATTTAAGTCCCCCTCTTCCTAATGAAAAAAATGTTCATACATAAACTGTAGCAAAGAAGCAGCATACTTATTATTTAAAAAAATATGTATCTAAAATATTGAATAGAACAAATATTTTTGCATTCGTCGAATCCTCATGGGACACCCTGTATATCCTGCAGTATTATACTGATATTGGTAAATACGCACGAAATCGTATTGACATTTCAAACGTCTGTCGTACGAGTAAAGCACTCGTTGTCTTATTCTTATTGTTGAGTTACGTATAACTTGTAGTGCCACCCTGTAAATATCATCCGTAGGCGTTTCCAGTCCCCTGTCACCCGTTAAACGCGACTCTGAGCGTAGCGGAAAAAGATTCCACGATTTATTCACGAATCACGATTGTTATTTAATAATACATTCCCTTCACAGTCATTTGAAAATGTGTCTGGGCACGCTACCGGTTCCAATGAACTAAAACACGAACTCGACAACAATAAATTCTGTTGCAGTGCACAAGATACGATATTATAATGTATTGGCATGTTATTTTATTGCACTATTTACAGCAACCTAATATTGTCTTAAATACCTTACCATTTTATTACTTTGTATAGATTTGTCGAATTTTAAACGTTTTAATAAGACCGTTGTGATAGAAATAACGAAGGACTTTCTTATTTATGTGTGAGGGGGTTTTATTTTTTTTATTCTTGTTTTTTTTTTTCTAATAGCACGACGCGAGACGATATTATAACGGATGCGCGTTCCCGTTGTTTGTAAACAAGAATTATAGTATACGGACGAGGAGCCGGTCGATTAGCGGCTTAAAATTATTTAAAAATATCTGTAGACAGAAAAAAAAAACAAACCCGTTTACACATATCGTAATAATAATATATGCTAATGGACACACGACCGTTCCACGCCGGGGAATAAATAATAATAATAATAATAATGTACGCGTGACGTATCCGCGAGCTGGACGATTATAACGTTATTTTTTTTTCCATTTTTTATAATGGGGTACCTTTTAGATCACGTACCTATTGTTAACGAAAAACCGTTTTTCGTTTTATGAATCGAAAATCTGAAAAGCCGGGCACACTTCGTACCGTGTACGAGGTGCCGCACTGTTACGATCGAAAAACGATACTAAGGTAATATTAGTCGTGTTTTTTTCCCCCTGTAGGTAACGCGAAATTACTACCAGAAACCTTAGCGATAGATTTTTTGGTTGAGAACTGTGGTAGAAAAATTGTTTACAGACAAAAAAAAAAAAAAATCAAAACACATCACAGTAAATAGATATCCCTCGCTTCATACAGAATCTGAAAACAATATTAACGGGAAATACAGTGAGAGTTGTACGAGTATATTATATTAAACGTTTTTCGAACACTCGTTTAAATATTTGGTGTGCTCGATTTATATCGGTAACTACCAGTCGTTACGATGATAACAATAAAGTCATTGTGCTCGTTAACGAATTTTTATCATCGCATATAATTATAATAATATACTGCCACCGCCCCGCGCGCCGTTTTGTTTGTTTTTTTTACGCGCCGCACACACCTGTCTTTCGGCAATTTTTTTTATAGAGTTGTATATTATTCCGTACAGTTATATAGAGTAGTCAAATTATATGTACTCCGTCGAAGTATATATAGTAAATCTATCGGGTGACGGCCATTGGCGCCACGCTGTGTTTCGTTTTTTTTTTCTTTTCCCCCGTTTTTATTTTATACGTACATAATATTAATATACACGAGTATCGTAAAACATTCCTCGATAAAAATGTCAATGCGTACCTACATGATATAATATCTGTTATTTGCGGTGTAATAATATTTTAAGGTATACATTCTTAGGCCCGATCCATCGACGCCGAAAATTTATACGCTATCGATAGTTTTACTGTCGTGAGAGCGCCGTAGTGATAGCCGGTAGGGCTCGTGACTTTTAGCGTTTTGCTTATTGATTGCTTTGATTGGCCCTAATATTATACGTATTACACTTGAACAATAGCTTTATAATAGTTTGTTTCTGATAACATAGGGGTACTAATACGTGCATTGTTTTTTTGTCATGATACATTAATGTTTGTATTAAGTGTAATAATGTGAATAAAGGGGTACAAAGCAACTGAAGTATTTCGAAGTATTGACATTGTTGTGTTACATTTGTGTTTTTAGCGCTATTCTATACGATTTTTTAATGTCGTTTCATAGAAGAAACTAATAATTAATAATGCGAGTATTATTCGTTTGTTTTTTATTTTCACGTTCGATAAACATAATGTGCTTGGCTCGTTTTAACATGTTTAACGCATTTAAACGCTGCTACTTTATATATATAAGTTTCTAAGAGCTTATATCGTTGCGTTACTATAGAACAACCACTTTTATAGAGTTACAAAAGTAACGAGCTCCGGTAACAAGTGATCGCCGCATGAACGCCTAAATTTTGTTGTACTATTACCGTTACCATATTTTTTTTTTACTGTCGTGACGACATCACACATTCACAGACGTTTGTACTGAAATTCAATCATATTGCCTTCTACACTATACAGGCACGTAGCCAGGAATTTTTAAAAATGGGAGGCGAGGTTGTTTTGGTTTTATATTGAAATAGTACTTGTGAGAGAGGGGGGACTTCACATAAACTCCACGTAGTCGTGAAATCGCATTGATAAATTATAATATGCGTTTAACTTTCAAATATTTCAGTTTCATATTATAATATGGTTATCAAATAATATGAAATATATAATCGTAATGTTTCGCGAGAACATATTTTCGGTAGGTACTATATATTGTCTCTGAAATAGTTGCACGCTGACTGTCGCGATAGTCGTTTGGTGTTCCGGGCATTGATAATAATAATTACTATATCGCTACTGTAGTGCCGCAGGTATAGCGACAATAATAATTTCGGGTTTACGGTAGTTTTTTTTTAACGCGGACGAGATTTTATTTTCGAAAATTAAAAATCGATTACGCATATTATTCTGCGCGTTGTGAAAAAAAAACCGAAGTGATTGCGGGCGGGCCGCGTTCGCTCGGTCGGCCAGCGGATTTGTTGTATACACGCACGCACATAATGTAAACCGTTTAAATGGATTCCTGATGTTTAACTCTCTCTCTCTCTCTCTGTCTCTGGGGCGCGCACGGAGTCTGGTCAATAAATTGTTCGTATACGCGGAACGGTTATTAGCGTATATAGTACTATGGTTTTTTTTTTTTCATTTTTTATAAACTCCTAAAACAGGCTATTATTATTATTATTGTTTTAATGTGTACGCATAAACAAGATTTCCGAGAACGGTTTTTATTCCGTCACAATTTTACCGCGCGCGCGTTTTTTTTTTTTTTTAAACAATTCGTCTGTAAATGATTATAATAGTTTCATTTTAAGCGTCATTATATAATATTTAAACGCTATCATACGACCGTCAAACTTATAAGTAAACTTAAGTAGAAGACATGTGCGTAGTCACGGGGGGGATATGGGGAATGGATTCTCCCCATGACCCATTTTCTTGATATTATGTCACAAAAATCAAGGAAAATTAACATTTTATTGTAGAATATTACAAATTACAAATTTTATAGAAAATCAGCTAATTTTTTGAGGTGCGTGGGTGCACTACCCGACTGGCTGCGATAAATATATTATACCCCCCCCCCCTCAATATAAATTCCTGTCTTCGCCACTGGTAAAAGGGGAGAAAACTTTTGGGGAGTTCAGCTTCCCTCCTTCCAAAAAAAAGTACTGTAATTCTCTTATATTTATTTTTATATGAATTTGTTCATATATTAATTTATGCGAGATGATGGCGTAGCCGGAATAAAATTGTCGAGGGAGAGCGGTTAATTTTACAATCGGTCAAAGTCAACTGTCCGCGAGTTATTAAAAAACGATTGAAAATCGTATAATACCAGCTATTTATATCTATAGCTGTTACGTTTTAATGGTGCAGTAAACTGCGTTCAATAATTACTTTATTATTTGTATCTATAACTGCAAATCCTAAAAACAATAGTATTATGTAAGTATACATTTAAAACACTTGACAAATTGTTGTCGGGATATATTCCGGAGAGGGGTTATAATCGCATACCACGCCCCTGATTACGCCACTGGTACGCGAGTATATCGAACCGTTATTTTATTATTATAATATTATTATTTTTTTTTTTTTTTTTTTTACAAACGATTGTGATTTCCTAAAACTGCTGATTGCGGAAAAAAAAAAATTAAAATTAAATCCATCCAACCTTCCGGAGGTTTATTGTATTTATAATATACATGTCATTGCAGAAGTTATTCGTTAGATACTCGATGCGTTACAAAAAAAAAAAAAAAAAAAAAAAACAATGGAACCGTTTGGTTTTATTGTTTGTGTCCCCCTCTCTCCTATACCTGCAACACATACGATATAAATGTATAATGCTATTATAATGATCAATATCGCATATTTTAGTGTTTTTTGTCAGCTAACAGCTACTGTTTAATATTATAATCGAATTCAAATATTTTATACCGACCTCGCAAAATATAAAATATAGTAACGCGACTATAAATATTAAAAAAAAACCAACCGACATACTTTGCACCATTGGTAGGGGCAGGCCATTGTTGTTGGTGAAACGTTTGGAAGGTATAGGATATTATTATAGCCGATATAGGATGATTTAGTTTTGTATACCGTGCGAAAGCAACGATAAATCATTGCAAACGAAAAACTATCCCGAGTGGCAAATTGGTAAGATTATAATATTATACAGGTAAAATGTTAGTCTTGTTTTTTCCCTTTACCTCTGGGTCAATGGGAACCCGAAAATCAAAAAAAAAATCAATGTTTCGAAAACTCGTCGTTGTCGGTTTTTCTGTTATTTTTTTGGGAGTGCCTACAGTCGTTTTTGGTCCAATAAGGTGGGTGAACAATTCTCTTATATTAAGGTATGATTATGAAACCGACGCATATTGTTACTAATCGACAAAAGCGTGTTTTGTTCGTGAAAAAAAAAAAACACATCTTAGTAAAACTAATAATGGTTTCATCGCTACACCACTCGGAATCTAAAATATTATAACGTCATCGAGAACAATATATCTACGCATATACCGAGTGATTCTATCGTCACGAACCGGCAATTCTATCGAACACGAAGAGATATTAAGATTTTTCCCATTATCGTTGTGTGGATCTTCTTTGTACGACATTTTTTTTTGCAAATACACGTTATTTACTATTCGAAAAAATTAGCCGCCCCCGGAATTTTTTGGGAAAAAGAAACGAATAATAATGGTCGAAACGCATAGCTGCAGCGTTGTACGCGCGCGCGGATATCGCGGATACAGTTAACGAATGATTACGAATATTGCATAATAGTAACAATATACAGGTACCCTGTATATTTTCCGTCCGAACAGAACGAAATATTCCGTCGTACACTCGTACATAATATTATTATTGTATACGTATATTTATACGCGTGACGTTATTGAATCTCGTTATACCCGCCGCCGTGCGTTTCGCCGAGTAGTTTTCGACAAGCTCTTTTTCGAGACGTGCGGTATACTCGAACGATTGAATTATTATACCCGTGTTAGGGAAATAAAAAAAAAAAATAAAAAAAAAAAAGGAAAAAACCCCTTGTTTGTATACACTTACGTCGTATTGTACTGTGTAGGTATATATATCGTCGAAAATAATATTTTCGTTTTGATCGGCCGTCACGGTTTTGTTTTGTTTTTTTTTTTTTTGCTATACCGTTCACTGGGAAAATCGAGTTTTCCAATATTTCACGGGTACCAACTTTACACGCCGCGTGTACAATATATACAAAACCGAAATAATATTAATATTATATGTAGCCGATGATTGTACACGAGTGTGCATATAATATACCGCCGCAACTTCCATAATTTTTGCCGCGATTAACATTTCGTAATCACAAAATAACAAACCCAATCCAATTTTTGTGAATATACATGATATCATGTTCGAATCGACGGCTAATTTATATTGGTAATAATAATCATCACTTGGTATAACGAGAACGGAAAGTGACGTTTGTGTCTCAACGGTTATATTTTAATAATATATTAGTCACGAAAAATTTGTTTTATTTACGGTCGTTTTATTATAACAGCTGTACCCGATGTGAAATCGACACTTATTCCGTCTAAATGACTTATTGGCCGGAAATCTTGTTCCTGTTATCTACTGCAACCTCATGGACGATATTTGTTTTATTATCGATTTCCCTTGAATTACTCTTAATTATTGGGGAAGAATTACGTACGTGTAATAATGATCGATCCTGTTTATTTCGATTTTTTTTATTTTTATCTTATAATATCTGACATTTTCGCCGTATACATTTACTCTTTATTACTCTATTCTAAAAGCGGTAGAATTTTAAAAAAAAATTAGTATTTTTCGAGATGTTTTTTTTTTTTCGTAGTTCAAAATGTAGTTCGACGTGTTTTGAATTATTTGCTTAGTGATATTATTTTCGCCGGTTTTATATGATAGTGGAACACTCGGGAGTATTAAAAAAAAGAAGTGCAGAGTCGTCAATAAAATAACTGCTGCAGTAGATTTTATTTATGATTTCGGCGTTTGTCGTATGTTCGACAAATTTCTCAACACAATGTTTTTATAGTATGTTCACAGAAACCTCGTCGTATATAGAAAAATATTATTGTGCGACGAGAGTGATATATTATTGTAAAGTTTTTATTATTATTATTATTGTTACTTGCACGTTTACATAGAGTCGTTATTGCGCATTAACCTAATTCGTATTTAACGCAAATTGCATATAAACGCATTTACTTTAATGCGTTTTAAAAAAGTTTGTCAAATAGTATTTAACCCTGGTACATTGAGAAATGCACGTGAATTTACGAGCGCATTCATATTTTCGACAACAATCGAATATCAAAATTATTTACCGACGACACACAAATTACGCATTATAAACGTGTATACCTGGGTTATAATATAATATTTTATTTCGTATATGAATTTAAATAGCGATAGTCGAGATGTGTATAAATGCACGTTAATGTGCATTAAATAGGGTTGTTTACTAGTGCGTGTTGGCGATAATAATTATATTATTATTGTAATAAGTGAACGCGTGTTACGTATATTTAAATACGCGTACGAATGCCGCGGCGGATAAGGAAAAGTTTCGCCGCGACATCATCCGCGTCCGTAAATCGTTTTGCGTTCTCTTAATTTGCGTTTTCGTGATAAACGACCGACCGATTTACGATGAATTAAAACCGCGGTAATGGTTATTGGTATTTAACGAGCCCGCCGCGCGTGCGCGCGCCCGCGTCTATGTAATTCTGTCGCCGGGCTCTCTCCTTTCGCTCCTCGCGCCGCCCAGAGTTCTTCCACCGCCCGAACGGCGTACACACACACAGAATTATTATACTAATATTATATACTTTTAAAAATTACAACACAATACGCCGCCGCCAGGCCGCTGAAATGGTATTGTAGCGACAGCAGTTGAAAACGTCTCGGTCCGTTGGAATCACGGTGACGAGCAGTCGTGAGTGATCGCGAGTAAAGGGGACCAAATCGAATGGTTTGACCCCGTTTTGAAATTCTGGAGTTCAATTATCTTTTTCGACTCTTGATATAAAAAAAAAAAAACAAAAAAACAACCGCCGCCGCCCCATAAATCGGTACCTACGTCTCCGGACTGATGCGGATACCAGTGATAAATCACTCACTTTGTCCTGCGTCGTACTATCCTTAGTGTTTGTTATATCTGCAGTATCGCATTAACAGTAGTATAATGTATACGCGATAGGAGTGTTATAGTTACGTTGACAGTTTTAGTAATTATTATAATTGGACGGTGTTCGTGAAAAAGGATATCAGTCAAATTGAATGAATTTACACGAGACAAAAAAAAACCCGGATAATTGACAGATTGTTTCAGGCGGTACCTAAACGCACATGTTATTAAAAAATGAGATAAGCAAATTGCAGTACCACAAATCGATCCATCGTAATGTTTCTCACAAACTTGACGTATAATGTAAAATTTTACAAAATGCGACTCGTAGCCTTTTTCACGATCACCTTCCATTTATTATAGTACCTACGCATTATTTTAAATATAATTATTGTTATTGATTTTTACAATAAGGCGCGTAAAACCCAACCAGTGGTGACTCGAATGAGGTATATTTGAACCATGTGGTTCACGAAAAACCGTGTGTGTGGGTGGGTCGTGGTGTATTGGGTGTCCAGAAATATAACAAAAATTATTATGTTTTTACAAAAAAAAGTCATTAAATTAATTTTTGACGAATTTTATTCAATTTTAAGAAATGTCAATACATTTTTGATAGGGTGGGAATATTTTGTATTAGGGTGGGAAATTAAATCGGTGATTCAAGGTAAAAATACTTCGAGCTAATTCGTCGCCACTGAATCCAACAGATAGTTTGTGTTAATTTAATTTCACGAAATATTTGTTTCATCATTTTCAATTTTTAACTCTGGTTTTAATAAAAAAATCATTTTATTTTGCAAATAAAAATCTTAATAATTGATTAAAACGTGTTTTTAAATACTGTCAATTGCACAAAAATATTACCAAGTCGTTATTTATCCAACAGTTTATTATATATAATTGCATTGCATTAGGACGTATGTCTAAATGCACATTTATTTACGCTTCATGAGCCTAATTTTTTACCGTTATTTTTTCCCCTGCGTATTTTGTCAGTCTTTTTAGCGCTTAATTTATACGATTCAAATATGTTATATAACTGGTACGCAATTTAAGGTATCGGTGAATTATAATAATGACACATAGTATATTTTTTTTTTTTGCAATCGACGAATTTTGCACGCCGTCAATTTTATTATTATTGCGCGTGTATTTACGTGATATCAGGTGTTGGTAAAAAATTAAAAATATATTACGATTAATAATAATTAGCGATGTCAATATAAATTGCGCGTGTACCCAATCTCGAGATAAAGTCTTTTTTTTTTTCTGTTTATTGGCTGTCGTAAAACACGTGGCGACCGTGGCATATATAAAATTTTATCGCGTTTGCGCATAATGCAAGTCCCTGAATTAATAGGTGACCAGACGTTTTTTCGGAACCGTGATTATAACCGGTATATATATAAACTATTTCGCGAAATATTGCAGTCTCTTATCGTCGACGGTCGAAATTGATATTATGCGACGGAATTTCGCGCGTCCGATTAGCGCGTTCGTTTTAACAAAATCGCACACGAAAAAACTGGTAGGCGGTTAATGTTATAGCAGAATCCGGCCACGGTCGTTTTCTGCGTGGTTTCGTTTGCCGGATCAAGATTCGTGTTATTATTATGGTGTCTCGGGATGGTTTCTCGCCGAGACACGGAATGTTCACGAGCGCATCTCTAGAGAAATCAGAAATCGAAGTTTCGAAAAAAAAAAAAAAAAAAAAAAAAAAAAAAAGACCGACATACTTTGTACGCTGGGTGGGCCACTGTTGTAGGT
>CABPRJ010002389.1:173679-275100 GCA_902439185.1 Cinara cedri | reverse complement strand
AAAAAAAAAAAAAAAATTTAAAAAAAAAAAAAAAAAAAAAAAAAAAAAAAGACCGACATACTTTGTACGCTGGGTGGGCCACTGTTGTAGGTGAAAATTTGAGAGAATTTGAGAAGGTAAGCTATAAAGGGGAATTTAATTAATATCTGTACTCAACGATAAACCATATTGCTAACGAGACACAATTCGGAGCGAACTTTCTTTTATATTATACATACACATACATTTTCCCGTTTTTCCTGTTTTCACCTGCAGGTTTTTCTCAATTATTATGAAAACCGTTTAAAAATGACTTCAATAGAGTACCTACTAGATAAAATTTTCTTTTAGAAAATGTGTTACACTTGATACATCAAAGTAAGATTTCCGGTAGAAAAGTTGCTCACAGAAAAAAAAACAAAAACATCATTGTAAAACCAATACATTGCTCGCTACGCTCCGGAATATATATATATAGTGAAAGCGTCGTAAGCATTTGCCACCATTATTGCCTACCGACGGTGCTTTTGGACTTTTATTTTTTATTTACATTTCTCCCCTTTTCTCTCTATATTATAAAATCCAACGTGCGCCCTTATTGGTGGAGATATGGCTATAACAATGTATATATTGTATAGTGCGGAGGTTCTCAAATTTTTTTTTCACACGTATTTACTTAATAACTCTCGTCGACACCTTTTTTCCTTTTCACATGCACCTACGATTTTGTTTTCGACAACACGGACGGACCCCTCGCAGGACAGAATAGATCCTTTATGGAAACGTCCGATACAGTGTATCGCGCGTATTGCGCTCGACGGGTAGAAAAACTCAGACGGACCCGGTCATGATATAATCGTTGCGTAATATTATAACGGCGGATAACGGCTGACGATTTCCGAAAACCAAATACGACCCGGTGTGTAACGATCGTTATTATAATAATAACGATGACGTGTCCGGTAGAGGCGGCGATGGTCCGAGTAGGTACTTGAAACCTCGTATAAAATATACGTACGTATATAGTCGAAGAAAGTGGCGGCGCGTGCGTATACCGGAAATCGACATTATTATTATTATTATTATTATTATTGTTATTATTATTATCGTACGACTGTTGTAGTAGGTAGTATATGCGAGAGTGTCGTATACATAATTGTGCGCAATATTCGTAAAAAAAAAAAAAAAATAATAATAAAAAATTATTATATCGCGGTGGGGATGGGGAGGGAAAGCGATAGAGTGACGGGGTACCGCAAGGGAACGTGTGCGGTGCGGTGGCCCGAAATCGTTTTTGTTGCGCGTTTTTTTACGACGACGATAAGTGGGTACGTCGTGCGGCCATTAACGTGAAACGGAGAGTAATCATAATAATACTATTCGTGACGTCATCGTGTGTCGGTGGCGGTGTGTGTAGTTTTGACGTTATTATTGTTATTACCGTATCTGCGGACTGTTTGCACAATACTAATGGGCACACACGCGCGCGCCCGGCGAACGCAAATAGGAATAAAAAATTACAAAAAAAAAAAAAAAAACAGTCGTACATAGCCCGTCGTTCGTTCGTTTGTCGTTCGTATTTATTTTTTTTTTTCGTACTCGGAATATTTAAGGGTTCCCCCCTCTCCTCCGGGTATCCGTTCCCCCGTTATTTTTGTATATTCCACTCGTCGTAAAACGGTCCCCTCCCCCCGTCCACCGGTCCCCGTTATTTGCGCTCGTCGCCGCGTAAACGGGTCTCGAATATCGAGTGCCTGTACGACACTACGCTACGACGATCCTTATTTTTTTTTTTTTTATTTATTATTATTATTATTATTATTTTTTTTATTTTTTTTTATTTATGTATAAAACGTGATACGTAATAGTTCCTGTACACATACAGGTGCCAAGCGAAACAATAATAATCACGTATAAGTTCCTGCATACGGGTCTAAAGTATAGATTAACAAATTATTACACATTTTGGTATATTATACGCACACGTTAGTTCAAAATATAATATTATACGGGACACATTATAATAATTATTATGTTAATTTCAATTGCACGTAAATAAATGTTATGATAATCGTAATTCCCTATGCGAGAATAATAATAATGATTCAAAATTACTTGTAACTCGAAAGTTATTGTGCGCACAAAAATATACGAAACCTTTGCCCGTACATGTATTATACGAATAAACGTTTGTTCACTTCACAGACAAGAAGAACGAAATTTAATCGTCAAAAAATAATTATTCAGTGCAACTATAACGTAATATTATCCGGTATTTAATACGCGTCTATAGAGTAATTAACGCATTGTTTTAGACCCGACATAAATAATATAATTATAATATATTATGTCCCTTTTCGCTCAAACTCGCATATAAAATTTTATGAAGTTTTTAGGAACACACAAAAGAATACATTTATACGAAACAACAAGAGATGGCTGAATGTAGGGGTGACATGCCCTCCTGAACTTACGTTTATATATATTATTATCTTCTTTTACAGTTCTCAATGTGATGGTTTACTGTCGATCGTTTTTTCCGTTTCTTCTGAAATGTTTTTAAAATCCCTTTCGCTTTTGCCTCTTATTGCCATATCGTCGGCAAATCTCAGCATATCTATTTTGTAACGATCCACGTGGACTTTAAAATAAAATAAATTAATGTCCTTAACTCAAAAAAAAAAAAAAAATCTACTTTTACACTGCGACCCTTAAGCGCGTATTTGAAACGAAAGTTGTTTGAACAGGAAACGGGTGCCCTTTAATTACACACAATAATTATTAGAATTATAAGAGGTTGTTATCTGTGGTTTAACCATATAAGTACATACATTATTCCGACGAACTGTTAAAAGTCTGTGTAATTATACATACACTTTCTGATTAATTTACAGCGATCGGCCGCCGCAGTGACGGCGTTAATAATATTATTATAATATTGTTTATTGCGTAATTGCCTCCTTAAAACAATATTGTTTGTAGAACCTGCGGCGGCGCCCATTAAGTTTCCGAATCGTTTAAACAACACGACGTAGATATGCGTCCCGGGAAAGAACTTTGATCTGCGTGTCGATAACAACGACGAGCATAATACATAGTATACGATTAATACTATTGATAAATTAATAAATATTTTTTTTTATTATTGAAACGGATAGGTTCACAAAAAAAATAAACTTTTGGAAAAAAAAAGAACAAACAAATAATCACGATAACAACGCTTTAAATCGCCAACGGGGGAAATGTGCACGCGTGTACCTGACCATAACAGCTGATATTGATAACGCGAAAAAATAAAAATGTCAAATAATAAACACGTCTGCCGGTCGCGTCCTATTTACTGAGGTTCGAGTCGATTTTTTTTTTATACAATTTTGTCTGATGTCATTTTTTCTCTTTTAATTTGTTTTTTTGTTGTCTAAATATGACACGAACGTATATATTTTTGAAATTAGTGTATATATAGTGTTTTAGTGGGTATATTATATATATACAAGTGTATGCGTTTTCAAAAATTTAGTTAACTTGCATTGTAAATTATAAAAATCGAAAGTCCTTTTTCCCCATGGGATCAATGAATTATCAACGTGCCGATCTTCTGAAAAGAAAATTTTAAATATACTGAATATTCGATAAACGACATTATAATTTATGAATATCGTCTGCAGTTTCCCGCTGTTAGGTCGGGTCGAGTCGGATTAGGTTAGGTCAGGTTATATATACGGTTACTATCGTAGAACAATGTTTTTTTATTTTTGATCATCGATCGAATTGCATAATTATAAAACTAATTCGCCAGAGATATAATAATAAAATATAATCGATTAAAAACGAAACGAATCGTTTCCGCGCTCGTTCAATTTTTATACACACGACGACGAGACGTTTTAATTTTCAAGACCGCGACTAAAATTGTTTTTTTTTTTTTATATTTTTTCTATACACAACCAGTAGTGGCTGTATAACCATTTGAGTGAGAAGTGGGGAGTTAAGCATAGTAGGTAAAAATCGAATTTATACCTTGTTTGTATTTTAACACGGCTCATGAGGAGGGAGAGAAAAAAAAACTACATTCATATAATCACAATACGTTTCCTGTTAAGATCTGTTAATTTTAAAATATACTATTTGTTCAATGAAATATTAAAATAAACCGTGTATACCATACATAGTAATACACCAACACGAAAACAATTATGATAGAAATTATATTTAAAAATACGACCAATTGAAGAAGCATGCATCTCATGCCCCCTTCTCCCCGGCAACGGCACTACACACGATTAATCAACTGTCAAACGTTTTGTACATTATAATTAGGGCAGAGGATGTTTATAGTTCTAAACAAATTACTAAATAAAATTCACTTGTATAAAAATGTTAAATATATTATTTTTTTCTTTACTGATTTAATTTAAAAAAACAATAATATAAACAATAATTTATATCTAATTTAATTATGTGCCGCACCATGACCAAATGTATAAAAAAACAACTTAATTTCACTTTTTTTAAATTCTGAGTGGAGCGAAGAAACTTATACTTTTACAGAAATGTTCATTTTTTTTTTTTATCTGTGCGCAACTTGAAGAATAACTCTGATTTCTACGTGTAGCATCTATCCTGATAGGAAATCGACATAGGGAGGTACTTTAGAGAGGTTAATTTTTGATTTTTCCAAGAGTTTACCCAGCGAATGTAAAAAACCGGGAAAAGCGTAGGAAAACTGGAAAAATTGGTACAATATTAAACAAATTGTATTAAAGAAAATATATAAAGCCTATATTTAATTATTTTACTACAAAATGATATAGTATATAGAGCATATATATATATTGTTGACAAAGCATCACCATCAACTGAACTCCGCTCAGAATCATTTTTTCGTAAGCAATGGTTTATTGTTGCTTACAGATATACATTAAATTCCCGTCTATATCCTACCTTCTCAACTTTTCACCTACCCCTGCACCCGTCCCCATTATCTCACCTTTTTTTTTAAAATTCAACTTAATAGAAATTAGTACATTACAATTATTACATTGAAAATGAATTGATGGATTTATTAAATATATTTAATTTGACGTTTCTTCTTCGACATTCATTGTTTTCGACAACTGGTTGTCGTTTTGACGAGGGCCGCTTTTAAGAAATTATGTGAAAAAAGCCCGGAAAATCTAAAACTTAAAAATGCCTCGAATAACAAACAAAAAAAAAAGACCTATATATACAAAAATACGCAATGACATATTCAGTTTTGTCGTAACGTGAAATACATTTCTTTCTATGGCTGGTCTGTTTTTATGGTCGTGCAAAACAAATATGTAAATACCAAAAATCCTCTACTCTAATTATACACAAAAATCTAAAACCGATTTTACTATTAATTCGATAGGATGACTGTGCGATGTGTATACAAATAAGACAATAAATATATAATATGTTGAGTTAGGTTTAAATTTATTGGTATACCAATAAAGTTTTGCGGTTTCGTTGCAAAATGTTTTATCATGGCCGGTTTTTGAATTCGAAAGCGTTCTGGCAGGTATACACACATAAATAATATATTTCGAAACTACATCGCTGCGTGTTAAACCTCAAATAACAATACTATACAATATATTGTAATAAAATATAGAAATAATAATATATAACAAATAACAATATTATTCCGTTTGAATAATGGTGGGGGGGGGGCGAAAAATAAAAAAAGCGGTATCACATATTATATACCTCATAATTTGCTCTTATATATTAACACAACCGCAAAAAAAACGTGTTCAGCCGCATTTCTGCAAAATACAAATCGTCGATAATTTTGAAATATTATCCCCGCGTGCCGTTTTAAAACCGGTCGTAAATTATATATTATATGAGCTCGATCGAAGTTTAACATAGGTTTTTTTCTTATACGTTCCGTACTATATAGTATTGAACCGTGTGTAATATGAAACGGATAGAAAAGAAAGAAAAAAGTCTGCGTACAAGTGTTCGTGCTGAAAATGGGCACCGTTTGAATTGGTTCCAGATTTTGGGTAAATATATTATCGATTCTTGAATCGCCACCCCCCCCTCCTGAAAACCGTTTCAATTGATTTGGCTCTCAAAATGGTAAAATAATATTATTTAACGGGACGAACACTCTGACTCGCATATGCCCCGGATATTCACTATTTTTATACTCGCTAAATGTATACTGCAGTTCCGATAATTCGTATGTATATAAATTTAATGCCATTTGTTTGATATCAATGTTATATAAACTGATACGATAATGCAATTGATCGTGCAGTAATAACGTTTAAACTGGAAGACCATTATGGTACACTGCGCGTATACTCTCAGGGGTATTATATTATTAAAATTACCCGTTCATATGATTTATGCTACTAGAACCGAAATAGTAATAAAAATTGTATATTTATTTTAGTATATTTGTAACAAAAAAAAATGTATAATTTTCTTCTACTAATAGTACTTTTTTTCCAAAAAATGTCGAGTGTTTTGATTTGATAATTTTAATTAATTTTTTGTATACATAATTGATATATATATATTTACGTATAAGAAAGATAAAAAATACCCCATGGTAAGACGCACGGTGTTATACCTAGTATACTTTCAAAAAAAATTGACAGGAATTCCATACTACTTATACACCATTAATATTATAATTGTCAATAAGATAATTACATACCAACCAATCGTAGCAAACAATTTGTATACACGTGCACGTATGTAGTCCATCAGCGTACTAAACTTATGAATAATCAATAACGTTTTAGTAACCTATATACTTTTGAAAAAAAAAGTCGTAGATAGCCAATGTAAAAGTAACTTTTTAATGGTAAAATACCGTCTATCCGTTTTCGGAAGTCAATTCGATTGTACCATTGAAAAAATTGTTATTATTACTCGTCATATTTCGGTTTTTTAACGACGCGATTTCGTTTGTCGATTATTACAGTGATATTTTTTATATACTAATATACATTATTAGTATAATTTTATTAATCGTGGTAGAGGGGTAGGTACTATTATAGACATAACGACATCGTATTATCATTTCATTATTTTATGTTGGTTTTTTACGGCTGATATTTTGAAATGTGTACGATTATTTTTTTCTGGGGGGAGGAAGTTAGGAGTTTACACGTGTGTGACCCCCCCATTGCCCCAATTATAATATAAATGCGACTTAAAATATTATAAATCGTGATTAACACGCGCTCTCCGTGCCGTCGGAAACGTGTCAATTCGTTTAATATTGTTGACCGAGACATTCTAATAGAATATTGTTTCTATATAAATACGATGACGTTATAACGTTTTAATTATTATTTGTGCATTATGTGTTGTGCAGTCGAGACTATTATTATAATTTAGAATCTGGATTCAATAAAGCCCTAAGCACTATCGGAAAATACCCTAAAAAATGCCATGGAAATGTTAAAAACGGCTTTAAATAGGTATAGAAAAATACAAAATAAAAGTTAAATTTTGTAGTATTATTGTTACGAGAACCGAATTACGTACTGTGGAGAGCGTTGTATAAGATCGTTCCTAAAAAAATACACTTATTATTACAATGTATTATCATTACAACTATAATAACAATATTATTATGTACATCTGTTATACAAACTATAATAGACACGTGGAAAATTAGGTTTTTGCTGCTGTTGTTATTTTTAACGCACAATTCCCGTATTTATCTATATTATTAAAATTAATATTCATCCTCTCGGATTTTTCAAGTCAAGAGTAAAAAAAAAAAAATACTAAAAAAACGTTTTTAATTTTTTACGATTCCGTAAACGCCGGCCGCGTCGTAATATCAATTTTTATGGTAACGGCATCCACCTCTTTTACTATATATAATAATAATATATTATAATATAGCTGTCCTCGCAACCGAGAAAGACGTTAAATAACAATAAAAAAAAAAAAAGTGATAAGGCCAACGTGGAGACAGACTTTTTTTTTACAATAGTAATAATAATATAACGCGTAATAACCCTATTAAACTTCGGGTAAAAAAATAAAATAAAATAAAAAAAATTATCCTATAAAATTGATTTATAATATTCACGCCTATGGAAATCCAAGGGATTTTTTTTTTACTTTTATTACCTAGTTCGTTTTACGCGACGTATTATATTATTACGATGTCGTTCAAATAAATAATAAATATTCGACAGACGAAACGATTATTATTATATTATGGTAAAACTGCAGCAGTGATCCGTTTAATCGGTATCTACAAAAGTTAATTTACTTAATTTTTTAAACTATTATTACCTGCTAAAGGCTTTATGGAACTGACAAATGATATGGATTTTGCCCGGAAAACATAATATTACTGAAAAGAGGCTAAAGAATTCGAATTATTTATCAAAATTAAAATCTGACCGTTATAAAGTGCGATATTTTTCGACCAGCTTTTAGATCTAAAAATGTAATAGCTCAGAATTCCACCCTGTGTAGCGTAGCCTTTTCGACCTATTTCCGATTGATGCGTATGTAGCGGAATCGATATGGGAATATTCTGAAAAAAGTTTTGAATTTAGCACGTGTGTACGCGAAATAGGTAACGTCGGTTGGGCCACTTTTTAAATCCGAGTTTATTATGTTTTCACACTTTTGGAAATCAAGGACCGATATTCGAAAAAGCGACTACTGTTTAGAAATATTCTCGTATCGTGTACCGCTATCACCGTGATAGTGACAGTATCACGTTTGATTGCGGGAAAATCGTTTTAAATTGCAGCTCTGCCGAGTATGACGACGACGTGTTTGAGTGGTTCGACAAAGTTAGATAATATCTTTGTAAAATCCGATTATAAACGTGTGGTATGCATTAGGTATATTTTCGATTATACGAAAACTTCGAGGTAGGCAGTAAATTCGTGTCGTATAGATGGATAGAAAAAATGATAATAATATAAACGTACCTACAAGATTTTTCTCGAATCGATTCGATCAAATAAATGTGAAATCATCTTAATTGTATAGGTACTTGTGGTAAATATGGTCTTTTATCAAGAATATTAAAACACCGCGTTATAATTATAATTATTATTACTATTAGTTTATCACTCTTGCATTAAACGAAGTAGAGCATGTTTACATACGACACTCGATTGTTCGTGTATTATATTATAAATTATTATAGAACAAGTAGTTTATATACACCGATTGGTGTAAAATAATATAACGAATTAATTTTAATTGTAATTGTTATAACATAATATTACTAATTTGTACTCTTAATAATAATAAAAAAAAAATAAGCCGATACTGCTGATGTTATATGCCGCTGTTTTTTGAGAGAAAAGGTGGATGGCAGGTTATACAATTTACATATTAACAGAGTAGTTTAATCTATATCTGTGCGCAACGGTAAACCATTGCTGACCGAAAAATGATTCTGAGCAGAACGTTTATTAGTCACATTTTTTCACCTCGTTTCAAAGATAACCCAGAAATCAATACAAATTGTACAGCCATATTTGACAGTTTTTACCACTTATTAAGAAAACGAAAAATAATATTGAAACGTGACCATCTAAATACACAAAAAAGATCAAAAATATTACATGAAAGTTTTTGATTGGAACAAGATTATTCTAGTGGAAAAGTTATTTACAGACACAAAAAAAAAATAAAACAACGTATACAATCAATACTGCATTTCTCGATTCACTCAGTATCTAAAACAGTTTGTAACGTTGGTTTAGAAAAAAATGAATTATACATTTATTTATTATCATCATTTTACAAGATTACTGGTAAAAAAACAATAAATGTAAATATTACACATTTAAATTTTTTTTTAACATTTCCGTCAAAATTGCATTAATAATACTATAATTTTTATGCATAGTAATATAATATTTATTTTTTTTACTCTAATTGATAACAATATAATATATAGTAATATTTTATTTGATTTTTTTCGTTTTTCGTTTCTAATTTTGTTCAATTTGTTATCAAATATTATAGTTAATAACGATATAAAATTACGAACCTAAAGCGTTATACCATTAATATACCATTAATCGCGTCGATAAAAATAATAATATTGAATTTGTAAAAAATGTAAATTTATAATTTTTTATTTTTCGTATAATAATCTGTCATAGCGTATTGTAACGATATAGCGAAATATATAATCATTATAGAACCGTAGATGTGTAAAAACAAAATAGCCGACTGAATATAATAATAATGATAATATTATGATAGAGTGGTGTCCAGCGTACAGGCGTGGTAGACGCGTGCCTGGGGCTAGACAATGACAAGAACCGTGTATTTATTTTATTTCCAGTATAATAGACAAGATCTTTCCGAAATTCAGTGTATTAAAATGTTTGAACAACACAATTTCGCGTCGTAAAATTAATATCGTTTATTCGTAAGACAATTTTACGTCTTAAGTTTTCCGGGTGTTCGGCCGTCTACGATACGTGTCACTTGGATGATTTTACAACGTGGGCTATTAAAAGAAACCGTGTGCCTAGGGGGTTTAATAGTTTGGCTTAATCCGACCGTCAGTAGCCGTCCCATAGGCCATTACTCATTATACACTACGTGTACGCCGTATACTCTCAAATAAAGTTTTTCAAACAAACTAAATGATTGTTATTGTCATCCGTCCATATCGTTTACGCCACTAAAACCACGATACAAATTGTATTTATTCCGGTGATAATACTATTATTTAAAAAAAAGTTTTAAGCACAGTTTTCTTACGGTTTACGATTATGTGCTTTTTTTTTTTTTTTAAATTTTGAACGTTTTATTTAGATAGTTTCAATTGAACTTTTGTACAATCGCTTTATAATATATCTCTCTACAAACAGTAAGTACCTATAAACCATAAAAAAAAAAAAATTAATGGGAACTACGTTGCTGCTGTTTATTATTGTCCCGACTTGAAACTCCTCTCCGTCTCTCATTTCCTCCGTTTTTCCTTATCACTCACTCTTCTACAAAACATAATGATCGCTCTCTAAACGCTCCTATTGCCCGCTTCACGTGCGCCGCCAACTCGAAACCATCATTTTTTTTTATTATTATTATTATACTTTTTTTGCATAATATTAAACCGGTATATCCGCGTGTATTTCAGGCTCGTTTTGGTATTTATTACTAAGTAATAATGAACACATAAATGAACCATTACAGTCGCGTATATAGTAAAACACCAATTTATATTATGAATACCTAATGTATATAATTATATCTCGAATGTATAATATATTTTATTAACGTTTTATTTTCTCGAAAAACGACCGTTTTGTTGATAACGCCGCGCTGTACACGGCAATCGCGAGTTTTGATTAGATTAGTTTACAAACTAAACTACCGACGACGACAAGCCGCACTAACCACTTAAAATAGTTTCTGCGACGGAGGAAAGTGAAAATAAACGAGGCGGTTTTGAAGAATCATCGTCGTCAAAGCCACTCGTCGCCGGCGTTCGGTTTTTTTTTTTTTTTTTATTATCTCTTTATTATGCCAACTCTAAAATAATAATAATGCATATAACAACCGTAATTTTATTATTATCGTACCGAACAGTGAAAAAAAAACTAATGTATTCTGATTTCTGAAAATGTAATTTACATCATATTATAATACTATACCTACGTCTATTTTAAATAACCAAACGTTATTATTTGTAGATTAATAATAATAAAAAAAAATAATACTAATAAAAACTCGGACATTGTAATAATAATTATCGCGTTGTTGTACCGGCATTAACATTAGGTATTATTACGTTTGATTATAAATACGTACCATTAAAATATTATTAACTAAGGTCAATGATTCTATTATACGGACGGAAAAAATTACAAATTAACAAATAATATTTGATTCCAGAGTAGAACAATGGTGTAATATTAATAAAAAGAAACACAAATTAAAGCCCTTTCTATGTTCGGTTAAATTAAACGCAATAATTTTATTCGATTAGTCCATCGGATCCAATAACTTAAAAACGTCGAAACATTTCCCTTATTATTTGATCTCACTGGGAATGCGCGTCGATTATTCTTGAGAATCTCGTAATATATTACGGACTTATAGTTATCCGAACTGATCGAAAGAGTCCGAAATAACGGTATTGTATACGTTCGTTTCGAATGTAATATTCTGATATAGAGAAGTCATAAAGATATTTCGAATTTAAAATCTTTGTGACAGAATAATGGTTCCCAACTTCGTTTATTCTATTTTTCGTTGTTTTTTAAAAATCTTTGGCCCCCCCCCCTTTTTAACAACTTAATGAGCAAAAGAAAAAAAAAGGCCATTAAGGTCGATAAGTAAACAAATTTTACCAAAAATTAAAGCCGCCCGGGTTGCTGTCCCCTGTCGCCTCTACCTAAATGTACGGCCTTGCTCGTAATCTTCATCGATTTCTACCCGATTACCGGTTTATTTTTATTTTTTCCCTACATTTTAAAATACAAATAATTTAATAAATACAAATTTTACTTTGTGATGACTGTTTGCGCTTTCCCGTTTCGAAAACACGGCGATAGAAGAATCGATTAGAAAAAATTGACTACTCGCTTTTATTGAGTCGGACACGTAACGTCTGCGATAAGTATCGTTGTCGGTTCGTATATTCCGTATTTGTGTTCACAAACTAATTACGCGTCTCTTCCGGTTTCCCGATCAGATATCTTGTTAACTAATAACCACGAAATATAGATATATTTTTAAACGTAAAATCTTTTAGCTATTTTGTTTTCCTTTTTTATTTTTTATTTGTCTAATCAATTAACTTTGCAATAGTTATTGTTTTTTTTCTTTTCTCTTATTATGTACAATACGTTATAATACAGTGCATGCAATATAATATTTATTGCAATAAGTCCGTGATTTTAAATTATAACAATATTTTAGTAAATACTATTATTGTGATTTGCGTTGGTGTGCCCGGCGTTTATTGACGTAATATTAGTGTATTTTTCCGCGTTTGTAAAACGTGCAAAACGGACGGTAAAAATACAACCGAGAACTGTATTTTTAGTTACACGATTGAGAACGCTCTATATTAAATTGTTTGTTTATTATTGTTATTTAATATTTTGTTGCAACGTTGTCGTCATATTTAATGATATTCGGTACCGGCGGCGTAGTTTCGCGTATATGAAACTGTACGTTGTATTATTGGGGGGATAGGAAGGAATTTGTAGGTAAAAGTTTTTTTCAAAAAAAAAAAAAAAAAAAACTGTATTAATTGTGCACTGCGATGCCGAATCTACAATTCATTCGGCAATTGAATTCGATATGAAAATACTATATGAACACTGTTATTATACGTTTTTATAGATAAAGGGTTTTAACGATATTATCACCGGTGTTACGTACATTTTTTTGAGAGTAAACCTTTCATACTGTGCCTTAAATGGGGTATTTTATGAAATTGAAACTACTAAAATAAAACGTTCAAAATTTAAATTTTAAAAAAAAAGTACCGTAAATCGTAAGAAAATTAGATTCCAAAGTAAAATCACGCGGACGGCATAATACCCCCGCGGAAACGCCACTGTATAATAATATTATACTATTATTTTTCGATACACTTCGGTTTAAAAATAAAAATAAATGATAAATCGATCGGATTGACTTACGGATTGTGACTGCGTCTCAAAAAAACGACTGTAACAAATTACACCACGCGCCGAATCGCACTGTAATTTTCCGTGCACGTATAAAAGAAACTTCGCACCGAATCGTTTTTCGTTAGCAATGTGGTTTATCGTTGGATACAGGTATAAATTCAATTTTCCTTTACGGCCTACCTCACTAACTTCTCACCTACAACAGTAGCCCACCCGTTGTGCGAAATATTTCGGTCTTTTTTTATTGTTTATTCCGGTTCGGGAAAACAAATTGCAATGAAACGTTTACAGTGTAATAAATTTGTTATTATTATTATTATTTTTGCGATTTTACGCGTCACGAACGATTGCGACCGACCGAACAAAGAGTCAGTCGATATAGGTGTATGAATGTACAGGGCGATCCTTTTTTATTGGATCGAAATAACAATCGACTCGATACTTTCGTATAAATATTATAAAATTATTTTTCCTTTTAGAGAAAAATTCATTTTTTTTTTACGTTTTAATTTGAATGTCCCGTTTCGTCGAAAACGTCCGCAAGTTAACCAATGACTTTGAATATATTTTGTTTTAAAACATAATTTTGTATCATATTGTAATATCGTATTGGCGATTAATATGCGGGGGAGGATTATATTATAGATTTATATACATTTTTCGATCTGCGTACAATGACCGTACTGCATGTATACGGTATAGTGTATATATAATACAATGTTTTTTTTTTTTTTTTTCTAATCGCACCATCTATTACCAATTATTGTATATTATATACGATTTATATTACAATCAGTTTCGCCACTCCTCCGGTGTGGCGAACCGTTGTGTGTAATATTATTCTATGAATCATAAATCCGAAATGTTTAATGTTTCGTACAGTCGCGGTTAAGACGTAAGGACGGAAAACGTTTGAAAACAATAATGTGATTATACATAATAATATTATTATAACGCGACGGATATTATCGCGTGCTCGCGTACGCACAATGATTATCGTACCAGTAAGGTATTTACAACCGTGTCGGTGACGTTCCGTAAACGCAGTAGTAAATGGGTGTACTCGATTTGGATTGCGCGCGGATATCGCTGGCGTATATTATGATAATTGATATTATTATTATTATTACCGGTAAAAGGCATTTTCGATTGTGAACATACCTCACTCTGTTCGAACGATAAATACGATACACGCGCGCCCGCACACACCGACACACCGACACATACACACACCGACACACACACACACACACACACATAAACAATACACACACACACGCACGCATATCCGACAACAACAACAATCGAATCGCACAACAACAACAACAATAATAATAATAATAATAATAATAATTTGACGATATGATTATAATATTATTCATTAATAAATATTAGTATTCGGTACGGTCCATTCGTTTATGTAGAACCGGTCGCGCGTGTATTAATGTGCGTATTAATAATAATAATAATAATAATATATCGGGAAGGGCCAAGAGTTCACCGCCAATACGCCACATAATAATATAATAATATTATCGTACAATGATAATAATATACGCCTACCTAACAATAATAATAATTTCTTTATTTACGGAAATAAAAATTACAATTATAATAAAATGACAGTATGATGTGTACATAATAATAATAATTATATATAAGTGCATATATATTATGTTACATGTATAATAATAATATTGTCACGTTCAATACACAGAGAGAAAAAGAAAACGAATATAATAAATAGAAAACGATATTAGAACAATGTTTAATGGCTCTATATAATAACATAATACAACGTATAATTAAACTGTACCAATATATTACTGGAGTACGTATATCGTCGCACGACAGATCGGAAAATATAATAATAATAATAATAATAGGTAATTATGATATTGTACACGGGTTAGTGATTAGTGGCCATACAATTTGATACCGTAATTTTATTACTTTCGGACCAACTATCCAATAATAATTGATCCGAATAACTTATATACGCGTGCGCGTTGTTCGTATGTTCGCAAATCGTTCGAATAAAAAAACGCTTTTTTTTTTTTTTTTACAATACAACAATAATATTGTTGTTTTGCCGTCGCTCGGAATCGCTTGCCGTTTGTGACGATTTGTCGCGCGTAAAACCGATATTGAAACCAACCTAGGTGGTGTCACCTCGCATCGCCGCCTCAATCGGCATCGACGAAACCCTCGCGCTATTTGGAACGGGCGAAAACTATTGTCGGACACGCGAAAGAACCGCGGAACGAATGATATCGATATTATTTCGGTAAATCGTTTCGCGGAATAACCGTCGTACGATTCCGTAGTTATTCGCCGTTGCCGCCCATCACTGCCCGTTACTATTAATGTTATTAATTTAATCTGTATTTTGTCTATCGCCGACATACCTGCACGGTTTTGTCATCTGCACGCGCGTTGTTTTCCGCGTACGTTATTGCATTATTACGGTGTCGTATTGTCGCCGAGAATACCAAGATAATAAAATTCGAAACGACGAAATCTAAAAAAAAAACCGTAGACGGATAATATTTCTCTCGCCACGAGCCGTGACTAAGACTGTTTCGTGAGGTGGTGATGTTATGTTATGTACATTTCATATTTATTCGTCGCAAGACTAAAGAACGAAAAATAAATAATAATAATAATACATAGTTTTGAATAAACCGTTTTGTTCTTTCGCGTTACACAACAATCTACTGTAGCAAAACATCGTCAATATGTAGGAACACGCGTCGCCGATAACACCCAGAAATGTTGCCAGTTTTTCCCGTTGGTTATGTGAAAAAACCCTGTACAGGAAAAATTAATTTAAACGATTAAAAATCAATAAAACGACCTCCCCAATGCACCACGGACTGGTGGATCGAAAATGCCACACGAAAGTCCTTGTAAAGTTTTTGATTGTACAGTAAGATTTCTATCTGGTCGGAAAGTTGTTTTCAAAAAAAACAAACAAGACAATTTGTTTTATAAAACCGATATATTCTTCGTTTCGCCCATAATCAAAAATCCGTGTTATGAAATCGAGTGTAAATAATCAATAGATGAATGAAACAACGGGGGTGGGGAAATAAATATGAAATGTGTTGCGTTTATCGCGTTAATAAACGAGTTAAAGTTATGAACACCGCGTGTTATTATTATTGTTAATTACATCGATGCTGTTATCGTTTTATGTTCAGTTATTATTAACCGGTATAAACACACGTTGTTGAAATTTATCAATAATTATTATTTTTTTTTTTTTATGCACAAACGCAAATTATTTATTAATATTATACTATTATCGCGTTTTCCATGTCGGTATTATTATTATTATTATTTTTTTTTTTATCAACGTTTGTTGTAAAATCCATAATCGTTTTCACATCCGGTAAACGCGTATACGGTGTAATTCGTATAGTTCCGGGCACTACCGAATAGTTTACACGTTACCGATGTAGTTTGGATGAACTATCGTGTATTTTTTTTCCACGACCGAATGCTTTTATCCGAAAATATAACATGATAGTCCCATAGCCGAATAGTGTTTAACAGTTCGATAGCAACCATTCAGTATACTATGCCGATCATTGTATAGTTTTTTTCCGGCGTGAATTTTTGTTGGGATTTTGTATGTTATTGTTTCTGTCGTACTCGCTAAATGAATTGTCCGACGCCCGCTGTCGTGATACGCGCGTTAAAAAAAATGTTTAAAAATTTTACTATCGGTACCTGTATACATATAATATAATAAAATGTACGTATAATGATAATATAAATATCCTGTCCTGCGTGTGGTCTATTGTTTGTGTGCGCCGTGATTTTATATCATTAAATGTTCGCCGGTGTACTGCAGCACATTATAGTTATTGCGGAACCCAAAATAATCAATCGAACCGATGGTATAATAATAATACACAGGTGATTTTGTATTATTATTATTTTTTTTTTGTTTTATGACCGTCTAACGAATATCCGCGAAAATCTCTGCCTTTTTTTATTCAGTCGTTACATAGCAATAATCACTGGTTATTAATGCGCGTGCGATCCGATTTCCAGAGTTCTAGAATTACGTCGACCCCGTCCACCCTCCCGAGTCCGTCAACCGTGTATTTTACAAACACACGCGATTTATCGACTGTTGATTTTCAAAAAAATAGCAATCTCCCTTCCTCTCCTGCTACGTTTTCAAACAAGATCCGAAGTTGATAAATTATCGTCCAAAAATTGATATCACATTTATTTACCCTTCCCTACTGCTCTGGTCTCGTATTTAAATGTATCTACAAATTCGAAAAACTCGCCGGATGGCAATAATAATAAAAAAAAAAAAATCGCTCTGTATAATCGCATATTTATTTATTTTCCTATACGTATCGCGTCCGAACCTCCTCCTTTGGGAAATCGCGTCGACGTACTAATCGATTGTGACCGCCGCAGCACACACACGGGGGGGGGAACTTCAAACTTCAAAGATAACAAGTGTGTATATGGGTATGCGATTTTCGGTCTTCTATTCTCCTGTTGCAATCGTGCGATAAATTAATTTTTTTTTTACCGAGTTTTTATTCTACTGAGTTTCCGCAAACACGTAACGGCAATGCGGGGGCCGCGGATTTTATAATTTTAAGGCGGTCATGTAAAACATGAAAATAAAAAAAAAACGTTTGTCATCGAATACCTGAAAAAAAAAAACACTTCGCCCTCGTCTCAAACTTTGCCAAACGGACTGTGCAGTCGGGGACCGATCGCGCCCAAGCCGCGTACAACGATAATAATCGACTTTGACAACAATATTGTTATTATGTTATTTTTAATATTTTTATACTGTCATCACACGTTTGTTGTACGTTCGCGTACCGGACGATATATAAAGACGACGCGATTCGACCGTAAAAAAAAAAAAAAAAAAAAAAAAAAAAAAACGAATGGTTAAATCTCGTCACGCGCTCGTGCAAGCGTTCGTTGCCAACGAATCGTTTTTTCCAAGTCCGTCGTGTACCGCGAGTATATTCAACGACCGCGTGCCAAAAAAAGAAAAGAAAAAAACCAAGATGGAAAATATATATGTTTTGTTCTCCCCGACCGTAGTTCTATACAGTTATAATACACCTGAAACATCAAATACTTCCGATGTCGACGGCACATTATGTTGTATCAACATAATAATATCAGCTATATACACGAATCCTTGGATAAATTCGCGGGTTTTATTCATTATTGTACCGTATAGCAGACATGCATTTTATCGTGGGTTTTAGGAGCAAATACGATGGTAATGTGTAGGCAATTGGATTTACATCTGTAAATGTGCTAATTGATAATCTTGTTTGTTACTGTATATAAAGTAAATTACCATTTTCCGTACTTTTACGTCTCGTCGAACATTTTTATGTTATCTAAAAGGTTTTATCCGCATAAATCGGAATAATATAGTACATGACATGCTGTGTTTGTTTTTTACTATCGAACTACAGATGTTCGATAATTTTATTGTGCCATGCCATCCATATTATATGAACATTATTATGGTCAAATAGTCGAGCTTTTTAAAGGGTCGAAAAAATTGAATTCACATAAAACTGAATAGAAACTCAAAAAACCTAGATAATTTAAAACAGTTTTATTACTCAAAAGCCATCACACTATCAATTAGCAAAAGTGCTAAAATAAGTATTCGCTGAAAACTCCAGGTTTCTACGATTTATTTCTACTGAACAACTACCGTATAACGAAAAAAAAAAATCTCAATCGTCATTGTTTTGCATGATAAACGTTCTCGTTTTTTCGACGTTTTCATGGGTGTTCTTAATTGTTACCCATATCTGCTTCACTAAAACGTGAAAATAACAGGCGGAACCCGTTTTTTTTAAATGCCACACTCAATGTGGATCGTTTTCTTCATCTTTTTAAACTTTTATACCGCAGTGTTTGGAGGACTACCCTCGCTACGTCGTTACACTCCTCTATCTGTCCCTGTCTACACTAACTTCTATTGTTATTTCCAGGGATACATTTGATTAAGTCATCATTTACTCTGTTTATCCGACGCTGTCTCGGTCTTTTTCCATTTAACTTTCAGACCGGAGTTTTCTTCAAAAGGCGTTATTTGTTCTCCGTGATGCCTATGGCCTGCCCACTCGTGTCATTTGATCATTAGGTAACCGATTAATATTGGATTTCTGGTAGATTAGTTGGACCTGCCTATTTGAACTATTGATTTAAATGTTTTCATTTTTTTTTTTTCAACTTGAACACTTGTCCGCTTGATAAATAAAATGTTTGCATTTTTGCTTTTTTAATCGACTGTGTATAATATATACAACCACCACAAATCGATTAATACCATTAATAATATGCGAAAATTTCATTCACTCGGTAGAGTTCAAAGTTTCTGATAAATATTGCAGCGATTTGTTAAATATAATAATACCAATAATGTTGTTACGTACGGTCGGTTCAATATATTATTATAGTTTTGTGCGAGTGTACGTATATGTGAAATATTACATACGCGTTTATTAAATCGACTCATATTATACGTTACAATATAAATAATATTTAATTATTCGGACCGGATATTGCTTCAACGACCGACGTTGTAATAATAATAATAATAATAATAATAAAAATATTGCCGATAACCCGGTCTCGTGCAGTACTCTATAAAACATAATAATATACAGCGTGTTTCGAACCCGAATGGTAACCTGGCAGTGACGTATTTATAGGATTTTTGTGCGGGCTAAAAAAGAAAAAAGATTAATTTTTATTAATTTATAACATATTTTTGTGATATTACAATTCGAAATGCCCTAAAATTACAAATTTAAATCTAATATATCCAACTACGCACACGTGTAGGCAAATAATTGTTTACTTTATTTACCATTTTTAGGTTTAATGTAAAAAATCCTTAATATTATAATATAGTGGTTCGAATATAGATTTTGTTTTAAACGAGAAAATTTATGTGTTTGTGTTTTTTTTTTATATATAATAACTGCAATATAAAACAGATTAAAAATAGGTATAGTCGTATAAATAATATTGATAAAGAAAAAAGGTCAAGTTGTATACAGCGTGCTATTATTAATGGTCTTATTATTATAATACATGTTAACAGCCGCTGCGGGCTACGTTTTTAACAAGCCTCGGGGCTACATAACAAATTTATATTTTTGTTCGGAAAGTACATGTTTGGAGAATATTACAATTATTCGAGACAAATCTATTTTGTTTTACCTGCACGGTACTAAATTAACGATTTTCGTTGCATTGCATAAATTCATATCTCTACCTAAGATTTTTGTTGTTTTTTAAACGAACGAAAATAACTTTTCAGGAAATACTCCCTCGTAAACCGTTTCAATTATAATGTATATATATATATATATATATATATTTTTTATTTGAAAAAACAAAACTTTTTACAAATCGTGTTAAACTCCGATTTTAAATCTGTTTGTGTTTAATGTCAGAAAAAAAAGGGTTAAAAACGCCCAATATAGTGATTTTGGAATTTAAATTTTAAAAACAAAATTCTATGCGACCTAAATAAAAAAAAATAAAAACATCGAAATTTAACTGTTCTATGATACGTGCAAGTTTTTTCCGCTAAGTGTATTATTATACAAAATACGACGATGGCTCTGATAGCCTTAAGTGGCATTTTGTTCGATAACGCTCATATTCAACTGCACATTTCAAATTTTGCCGAGTGAGCATATTCTAATGTGTTTCAGCGTATAATTTCCCGAACCCCGGTCTACGATCTAAATTATAATAATTTTATGCGTACCTGTTCGCGTGTATTATAATATCACTTTTTTTTTTTTTATGTATTATTACTTATTGACCCGACGTTTTTTAGACACGTCGCTGTCTGATGTTATATTAGGTATATGTTAACCGACATTTGGCCTCAGAAATGAATGACCTGCACAAGTGGCGCGAGTGTATGTTAAGTCGAGCGACGAAATAACTAGAAAAAAAAAATTATACGTGCGCATAAAAATAAAGAAAGAAAACGAAAAAAAAAAATGAACCGATCTACTTAACGATAACAATAACATAGCGTTGTGTGTTTTTTTAACGCTGCACTGTGGTTTCTTTTTTTTCGGTTTTTTTTTTATACCCACACGAAAAATAACATAATAATAATATACTTAATATATACTCTTGTGTCTTGTACATACGACCCGAATTCAAATAAAAATATTGGAATACTTATTCGGCTTTTTACGCATAATATGTTAAATATTATTTCCACGAAAATTGTTTATATTCTGTATACAACGTATAATAATTCCCAAACTTTTGTATCATACTTATTTTAAATTTTTGTTTTTTTTTTTCATATTATTTCATTAAATCGGAATTCATCGCATACTGTATAATATATACTACCACCGCGTTGAAAGTTATAAACTGATTCGAAATTTTAACGCGTACTGATGGTATTAAACTTGCAGTAGGTATTATAATATTATAAAAATGGTATTGAAAAAAAATTATTCGAAAAAATTTGCAAATACTTGTCGAAAAGTTTTTGCAGTATTTGTACTAGAATCAATATTTTTTTTTTTAGCTCGAGTATTCGTCGTAGACGCGTATTTTATAAATATATTTGAAATTAATATCCATATATATATATATATATACATACACAAAATATATTTTTTTAAAAGCCTTCTTTTACAAGTATTATAAAACTGTAACCGATGACGTGTACAAGAACAACATTGTTTCTATACGAGGTCCATCGGTTTTCTATAGGCTTTCCGCCACCGTCGCCGACCCTCTTATACAATAATATGAACGAATTGCAGTTGTTGATAATTTGTTAGTATTATTAAAAACACTGTTCTGTGGTTCTACAGTATTATATGTCTCCTCCTGCGACCCGTCAACCAATAATTTTAGTGGAAAAAAACAGTGTTTGCCGCCTGACTGCAGCAATTATTCCAGCAATCGTGAACATAATATTATTGTGTTTAATGTTGGCGCGGTGTTAACAATGCCGAACATTCGCTTTCGTTTATACAGTCATCGCGGATTGTAAATTGCATAGGGTTTTAGTATGATAAAAAAAAAAAAAAAAATGTGTTTTTTCCCCTACCAGTGAACGTATTGAACGTGAAACACGATTTGGCCGGACGCCATCACCATCATCATTGTGCCGCGATTTAATAATTAATTAAACACATATATACCTACTTGAAAAAAAAAAAACACATTTAACGGCGAACGTGCGTATAAACAAATTTAATAATGATAATAATATTTTTATCACACGGTATACAGGGTGTAATCCATCATTTATCATAAATGAACCGTAATTTCTCTTCCCCTCTCCCTTCCTCCGATTATTATACGGGATCGTTTATAAGTTCTATATTATTTTCAATTTTCCATCCCTGATCCTGAACCTAAAACGAACCTAAACCTTTGATTTTAAAATACAGGAACCTCTCGAAGTTGTTTACAGACACAAAGAAAAAAAGAAAAAAGAATCAGCTCAGAATTTAACGACGGAAAATAAAATTCGCATTAAAATTGAAAAATCTCCGAGAAAATCGGCCCGTTTACGATCACCCTATATTATTATAAATAATTACTGCCGTAGAAAACGCTTGGGAAACCGTTTACGCGCTCGAGTTGTCATGCAGTAAATTACCGACGATGACGACGTCTAGGCTCACGAGTCGGTCTTTTGTCTCTGCACACGGTGCCCACCTCAACGCTTGAGATCAAAAAAATTATATACTTACTTTTTTTTATTATTCTTATTTTCGTTTACTACGAATTATTACACTTCCACTCGTAATTTACGTCTATTAATTCCGGACCAGCTCTACTATACTACATAATATAATACCGTTGCGGACTCGTGGTACGCTTTTAAAAATTTAAAATAGCAAAATATGCGTTTAATTTGTGCGATGGCGGCGGCGACATTACAATTAATTACACGCTAATTTCGCTCCGGACATATATTATGTTTTTTTTTTTTAATATATTATATATACCGAAATACGTGTAGATAAAAACAGAACAAAAAAAAAAAAAAAAAATAATGATACTTACACGCCCATTTAGATAATCTCATAATTCCGTAAAATGGTTTGAATCGTTATAAACGAGCGGAGTTTTTTTTAGATTTCCTGCATTGAAGCGAGGAATGCATTGGTTTTACTGCGACGTGTGTTTTCTTTTGTTTTTTTTTTTTGGTCATTAAACGATTTTTTATAACAAATGTGGAAAAGAGGGTTTTTTTTTGCTATAATTTTTGTTAATTTCCGGGTTACCTTGACAACAAGGGGAACAATTCAAAAAATAATAATACTTTGCTCAGAATCATTTTTTTTTAGTAACGGTTTGTCGTTGAGTACAGATATAAATTAAATTATTTTATAAATAGCCTATACTCTCTTTCAACTCATAAAACAGTTTATGTACATTATGTTAAATGCAATTATACGGTCATTGTCGCTCGACGATTAGCCGTATAAATAATTATTGACCTAATTATAATGAGTTAATTATACCTGAACTAAAACACTTATAACATAATGTACTGTTAAGTATAATAAGTACACATCATAAAATATACAGCTAATAATCGTTAAATCAATAATTAATTCGCGGTAATCGTTAAAAATTAAACGTTATTAAACTTTCTATTGACGTATAGTTAATAATTATAATATTATTTAAAGTTTGATCATTGAATAAACGTATATATTTTTTTAATATGTACATAATATAGGTATACTTTGCACGTTTAATGTACATCAATTGATGAAAATAAATAGAATTCGTCTGGAAAGTTTTCCGAAAAAATTGCTATTTATTTTTATTATTATTCTTTTTCAGTTTTAGAGACCATTGAGTCTAGGTGACTAAGTCTATAGTAAAGTATTTAACTTTACAATAACGAAATCGGATTGATTGTTAAACATGATTTTCAATTTGTGTAATAACATCAGTTGCTAACTTGGGGTATAAACGTTGTATACCATATAGTTATATAATATACTAATACTTTATAGTTGTTACTCTATGCGGTGTGCCTAACTGCAGATAATGTCTGATATTACTGTCCACATATCTTAGTAAAGCCGCCACTGATTTTGTACGTAAAATAAATACCAAAAATCGTTTTAAATAGCCGACTAATTTTAAAATTGAATAATAAATTATTCTAAGATAACAGAACTATTTCAGTTAGTTGATTTTTAATCGAATACATTTTTTTTTTTAATTTCCTAGCAAAAAAAAAAAAAAAAAAAAAAACAAAAAAAAAACACAAAGACCCTATTTAAAGTTGAATTTCATGTCGAGGTTTATTAGTATCACACGCTACTTGTTATTGTTTAGGTATTAATGTATTCCGATTATTAACGACTTTTTGATCCTCGTGGAAATAATTTTTAAACAGACAATTAACTGTCGTATAATTCTTACAAAACTATGCTTATATAGTTCGTTGTGATGGACATAATGATATTATGTAAGGACATAACGGTGGGGTATATTTCAAAATATATAATTAAAAAAAAATAATAATAATGATAAGCTAAATCCCAAAGGAATATAGGGATCGTGCGTTGCACTGCTGTTGCAGTTGGACATAAATCGTCTAAGAGGCTCATTAGTCGCGTAGTCGGTGAAGCATAGTTTTATTATGGAGAGAGATAGTGAGAGAGAGAGAAAGGGGAAATTAACTATGGTGGGATACTTAAAACGGGAGAAACTTTGTAATTAACTACAAACACTGCTGCTGCGGAAAAAGGGGAAGAATCGACTTATTTGGACTGGCCAACAGCCGTCCGTGTTATTCGCATCATAGAATGATGCCCGAATTTAAAAGTTTTTAAGTTCCTCAAGTAGATAATTATAAATATCGATTTTTTTTTCAATTTTCGAGTGACCATCATTATTGACGGGTGGTGGAAGTTAGATGTTATAACCTCCTCCCACTATCGTGTTAAAAGTACATTATTTATATATGTTTATTTTGTAATAATTGTATGTTGAAATCAAATCTTTAATTCCAGGGACTTCTTCCCCGGACTTAAGTCAATTTTTGATACATTTTGCTTTTTAAAATTTGTACAATGTAATTTTTTCCTTTTTATTTTTCGACCTAAATAGAATAAGTGTATGCAATTTCAATATTAAATTGTGTGTGTTTGTATTGAACCCCATACGAAATTGATTTGACCCCTTTTTCTTCAGGACCACCTAAAAATTTTTATTGGATCCGGTTTCGAAATGTTCACTATTGGGTACAACAGTTAACAAAAAATAGTTTCTACGATTTAATATACGATTCGTGATTATTATTCACTACGACTATCCCATTGAAAGTTCCCGGACACGTCAGAAATTGCGTTGTCTGTCGTCGTTCGTCGCTGTCTACTGTTTACGTACGGGGACAACGAGGTATAATATTTTGTATTAAACAAATCGAAAAGTTTTATTTTACACATTATAATTGTCGGTTTCCGTGTTCGATGTACTTCACAGCGTTCGTGTCGACTATTCCAACTATTTTATTTACGAGTAAATCTGCAAATATTGCCGTTAGGAACGAGATAACCTGTGAACGATTTCGCTTCGTTAATTCGGTTAAATTCGGTCACTTATATTTTTTCAAATAGATTTGTAATCCGACCAGTTTTTTTTTTACGATTTAATCACGGACCATAATATTATTATTACCTACACTAATGAACAGCGAATGCGTGCGGGAATACTCTATATATACTTTTATTTTTTATTTTTATTTTTATATACACCGAGTCCCGAAGTAGGTGTCCTAAACCCGGTTTTATCGTTATACGGACGAGTAATAATCATTATTATTGTTAGGTATCCGTGCGACGAACGAGTGTTTTAAATATTTAAAAAAAAAAACCCGTGTTAAAATATTTGTATCACACACAATGAATCCGCACATTATTTTATCTGCTCGTTTCACACGCGTATTTTTTCCTCCCGGCAAACACGCACGTCCCTAATTATTATAAATTTTTATTATTTATTTATGTTTTTCAACTGTACACGGCCAAACGCCTTTACGACTTAACTACCTACTGTACAGCTCGCCGTGTCAGCGTTTTTTTTATCATTGCGAAATAAACATCAGTCGTGTTAGCGAAAATACGTATTTTCCCTGTATTATCACTGGGCCGTATACACCGGACTCAAGAATAAACGGCCAGTAGCGTGCCTAGAAATGTTCTATAGGAAAAGAATTTAAAAATAATAATCGTAAAATCGTCTTCGCTACACAACTCGACTATGGAAATTTATAATTAAAAAGCTAAATTCTAAAAAAAAAAAAAACAATTTTCCAATCAATATACAGAGTTTTTCTTTGTAACTATGCTGAAATATATGCATTTCTATATTAGATTACTCATATTTTTGTTTGTAGTGATATGATTATATTGTAAACTTGTCGCAGTGGTGTGTCGAGAAAGGGGCGGTGAATATTTCTTCGGACTGCCTGCCTGCTCCTCTTAATTTGACACACAATTCAACTCCTCGAATTCGTTTTGAAGACTAAATTAGCCGGATCTTATCCCGTGTCCGAATCCATCCACGAATATATTCGCAAAACGTTCACGTCCCACTGTCTCGAACGAAATAACGGTCTCTTATAGCTTTTGGTTATGTGCAACAATTTGCGACCAAGGTCCAATAATTTCCGACAAGACCCCCCGTGCGACTACTGTCTGATGAGTTTGTTCAGGCTGCGCGAGTGTTGAAATGCACTTGGCGCCGACAATTTAAAAGTTAAACAACTTTGTTTATCTTTTCCTAAACAATTTTAACAACTACAATAATGCCAAACAGGTTGTCGGGGGGGGGGAGACTATTTTGAAGTGTTGTCTGTTATTTATTAGTATTATTGAACAATAGGGAAGAGGATATGTATAACTCTAAAAAAAATTATGAAACATGCAAGCAACTATGTTCTTAAAAACCGTAAATTATGCACTAAAAATAGTTTCTACACATTTTTATCTTGCCTTTTTTAATTAAAAAATGTTAGTTATTTAAAAAGAACATCTAAAATTAGAAAAACAGTTCTTTATCTAATTTAATTGTCTGCCGTACCATGGTCTAATGAATGAAAAAACTTTCAATCTTAATGAAACTTTTATTTTTACTTTTTGTTGATTAAATTCAGTAGACATTATATTGATAAATAATTAATTGATTAATATTATTAATATTCGATTGATTTTTAACTACATATTCAATTTGAAATTTTTTCTACTGACACCAAACAAATAACATTTTGAATATATTAATTAATAATTGTATTAATGATCATCAGTTTAATAAATATTATTTTTAAAGAAAATGTGAAGAAAACTCTGAAAGCATAAAAAAAAAAAAACTTACAAATGTCTCAAAAAAAGAAACAAAGATTTAAATATGCAAAAATATGCAACATAAAATTATATGGAATCGGCTTCGTTGTAATATGAAATAAATTTATTTCAAACTCGCCTTTTTTTTACGACTGTATAAATAGATGTGCAAATGCTAGAAGTCTTCTGTCCTACTTGTCGATAATCAATAATATTTTAATTTATAATTTATATAGTATTTTTATATAGTTTTATATGATTTATATGTTAAATTATACCTATTGTGTCAAATACACAAAGAAAATTACCTCTCAAATAAGCGTTCGCACGCGATCTAAACCGCGATTCCATTCGAATTGTATTTACTTTATTAAAGTATTAAAAAATCATTTATTTTAACCTTTTTAATCACGGCGGGTCTCGCGAGGCCCATTATCATCGTGACGTCATTATTTTCCGGTGAACGGCACTTGTTCGAAAAATGATAAAAAGAACCGTTTTCGAAAACCCGGCCCGGTCGCATGTTAACATAGACTTTATTAACATACTGCACACGAAATAAAACACTATCCAACGTGGTTTTGCATAACAAATCTGGATTTAATTTTATTTACTTTCCCTCGGACACGGCCATATTGCGTTCGAATTTACGGTAATATTTTGCGTTCGAAATATTAAATAATTTTAAAAATACATAAATATAGAAATAACCACGCCCCCGGTCCGTCATTAATTTACCCTTGACATTTTCGAACAATTTTGTACCCGTCCGGTGGTTAGGTTTTCCAATTAAATAACCCCGAGTACCAAATGTTGTACTATTTAACTATTTAACTTGCGGTACCTACTGATGTCATACTGTACACTATGTACCGATAAAATAATATTCATAACGGCCATACCGGATATCGTGTCCAAATCGAGTTCGAACGAGTAATAAACTAGCGTCGAGTATTGTGAAATGGTCTAGCCAATAATTGGCGAGGGGCACACGGTCATTCCGACATAATATTGTGCGCAAGACGATAATTTAACCGGGGCACGCCTGTTCATTTTCTAGTTGGGGCTAACCAACGTCACCGGGTATAGTATGAATCACGTGCAGGTAAATCATCCGAACCCGTGTACTCCGTAATATTGTTTATTGGATAATAATAAATTTAATAAACTTATTAGGAAAAACAAAAATAGTCACGGCGGCCATTCGCAGTTTACATTATTCCGTTAACGCAACAATTATAAACCGTCGTCGCTCGACGATAATGTTGTTATCGGAAAACCCAAAGATAAAACTGTAATATTCGTCTTATTCCGAACCCGGCTAATCGATTTACTTATAAATTACTATTAAATCCAGGAAAAACGAATCTGCCAAATTGCCGTATACCTATTATAGAATCGCAAAAATAGAAATAGTATCGCCGTATTGTATTGTTTAGCGATTGATATTTCACCGAAGACATCACATTACGTTAAATTCGTTACGGCCGTCTCGGGAAATATTCGAAAATTATTGTTCCCACACCGAAACTCCGGTAGACGGCGGTGCCGAAATTATTCTATTGCCTACCTGTGATAATCATACGGATCGTTATATATTCCACTAATCAATAGCGATAAAATCCAGAAACTTCTGGAACATTTCATTTCGATTTTGATTCGATAAGAAGTATGTTTCATAATAATTGTATATGGCCTAATTTATTACAAAATCGATCGATAATCTTTCTGGTAATACCGGTATAAGTATACGAACAAAATAAGCGAAACTTTAATTGTTAATAACCGCAGTATTACGCAGTGCGAGTCAATAATCAAAATAAACTGCGAACTTGGCAAAACTTGTCGGACAATATTGACATAATAACACATTGTAGATTCGGAGCGTCGCGAGGAATGTATTGATTTTGCAATGTTTATTTTTTTCTTATTTTTTTTTTTTTTTTTTTTTATCCGTGAACAACTTTTCTACCAGAAATCTCGCTCCGATTTTCAAATGTAGTAGTTTACCCATTTCTGAAAGGAAATTTTATCCGGGTGGTAGATGATGATTTTCCAAGCGGGATCACTCTTTGAACGTAGTAGATTAATCTTAATATCTGTACGCAGCGGCAAATCATTGGTAACGAAAAACGTTTCCGAACAGACTATTGTTAGTTGTATTTTTTACCTTTGTTGTCAAAGTAACCCGAATATCAACAAAAATTACCACAAATAAAAACATGCCTACTTTTTTTCATTTATTAAGGAAGCTACAAAGAAAATAATAATAAAAAAAAAAAATCTACCCCAATAAACCAATTTGAACAAAATAACGCTACTAAAAAGTTCTTTTGAAGTATTGAATTTAAACAAGATTTCCGGTGGAAAAGTTGTTTACAGACACAAATAAGAAAAACACGCGTAGTGTAGCCAATACCATTTGCTCGCTTCGTTCAGAATCTAAATCCGATATGCGAGTGCGCCTTTTTGTATGGCGAACCGCAGCGATAATTTATTCGATATTTTTTTTTATTAAATGTTCGATATCGGTTTTTTTTTCTCGCAATCATTAGAATCGCGAACTTCGTATTGTGCACTAACGAATTCGTTTCGTAAATTAATTTTTTTTATTGAATGAATGTGCGAAAAATGGGCCACGAAACGGTGTACCTTACCAATCTTTTTATTTACATCTCGAAAACAAAACATAATATTGCCAATGATATTTTAACGAATTATTTAGTACCGTGTTATTCGAACGACTCGAAACATTATTCAACGGTAAAAACATATATTATTGTGATCATTTTTGTTGTAGATAATATCTTTGATTATATTGATATTAAAATATTATAATCAATGCGTGTATATTTGTTTATCGGCTGTTTGTTTAAAAATTAATTTACACGAGTAACCATGTTACAAATAACAAATATACATAAAAAAAACAAAATCATTAAAAATAAAAACTAAGTTAAAGCTTTTGAATACAGCTGATTGGCGTATCACAGTAAGCGGGAAGTCGGAAAGGAATATTTACATTTCACTAAGTTACGATTTTTTTTACCACTCGTTGCAACTCATGACCTCGTGTTAAATTTTTGAGGCTTTCTAACATAGCTGCACGGTAAAAAACAGTTGTATCCACGTAAAATCGAATTAAAACATTTCAAATAGCTACGAATAACTACAAAAAAAGTGTGAAAAGTTTTGAAAATTTACCCACGTAAAGTAACGGCTAATTTAAGCATTTGTTGAAAATTTCAGGTCCGCGACCTTTATTTCTAACCGTATTATAACCGAAAAATCAAAATCGAAAAGAGTTTGTTATCGCGTACATTTTACCTTTTTACCAATTATTAAGATAACTTTCTACGTAAAGAATATCAAAAAATTATCGCATTATGTTGCGTTTTTAATTGACCATTAATATTGTACATACAAACAAAAACAAATATCACGCTCAGTTATGAAACGTTTTATCTAAATTATTTTTTTCTCAAACGATACCTGCTATGTTTAACCTTTAGAACAAAACACGTTGCAATAATTATTTGAACAGTCGTCGGATAAAAAAAAAAAATCGGAATACTGTTTTACTTACCGAAGTAACAGCGTGTAATTATACGATTTTTTTCCCGGGAACAATACATTTTTTCCCGCGTTATCTATCGCCTCTCGGTATCTGCACCCCGTAATTGCGTCACTGAAATAAAATCGAATAGTCAAGCCCAGGTGGATCAGCGTGCGTTTCGAAATCCGTAGTGTTTCAAACCGGGGACGTCGCAATAAAAAAAAAGGGATGGCCCGTAGGGTGACGGATCTCGGACGACGATTCCGAGGGCGACCGGAAACCGGTTAAGGCTGTTTTAAGCGAAATTTGTTTTTCGTATACCATTAGCCGAAGTAAAATAAACGTACTTCAAGTAGTCCAATTTCTGTTTTACTTTTTTTTTTTGTGTCCGCGAGTTAATTTTAGTGCGAAAAAAGTAAACTCATGCATGGTATCTCAACTAAATAATCGAAGAATCGAACAGACGTTCTGTACAGAACATAGACGAGAAACTTAGAGAGGTTTTCAAAATTAAAATTGGCCGCGCGGTAATAATGACGGATAACGTTGAATTTCGCTTTATTTGTTATTATTGGTCTAAAACGTCATAGTCGTTCGTAAAAAACGGCCGAATCGGATGATGGGCAGTGGATCAAGTGGACGAGCCTTGGATAGTCGCGTCCGGCCTCCCTGATATTATATCAAGGGGGTCGGACATATGTAATATTAAAATCTCCGAATTCGTGCCTCGGACGAGTTTATACTAGTGAAAAAATAAAAATAAAACAAAAATCGTTTCAACGTCGGGGACTGTAATAATATCATTCGCAAAATCTGAAACCATCGTGTGTTATTTTTATGACTGGTCGTTTCAGTATAGAGGCGCGCTTCGTGCCGACCGAAAAGACGGTAACGTATGAAATCGGGCTCTTTATATTATCATCTATGTCCGCAGACATATTGTTTATATTCGTAACAGAAAAGAAAAAAATTAGGTTTCTTCAATTTTTTTTTTTTTTTTTTGTCTTCCGCAGTGGTGACATGAAATGCCGCGAAATACGTTTCGGACATTTTTCGGTTCGGGTATTTGTGTGCTTCATTAAGTGTGCGTATGTATATATATATGTTTGGTGTGTTTTTATCGCATTCGAACCGTATTTTAATACACCGTTTCGCATAATATTATATAACGTTTTGCATACAACACTGCGTACCCGTACATTTTAATATTATAATTTAGCGCAGTGTTCACGTGAACTTTTCATTGGCGCTGCAGTCGTCGCCGTAGAACTATCCGTGTTACTATTATTATTCCATGTCGATAATGTGCATTGAAACCGATAAACCTTATCGTAACCTCTATATAACCGCGTGTTTTTATTTTTTTATTTTTTTCATAATGTTGTGCGCCTCATACTACAGCGTATCCCTTCCCAAGGCCGGATTTACCTGCGAGCAAAATAAGCAGTGTTTACGGTCAAAAAAAAAATAATAATTCAGCCCGAAAACGGCTGGGATTTATATCAAAAAAATTTAACAATATTAATACAAATATGTAACGATCATTCATCCGACGGTGTTGGAGCCGGTCTATTTTTATTTTCGATTTAGTTTTTTTTTTTTTTAAATTTCACACGTTTATTGACAATAATAATAATAAGTAAAACTTACCACTCGTCATATTTTATTTCGGTTTTTACCTTCCCACTTTTCCCGCCGGGACGAATTTCGTACGGCATAGAGTAGGAGTATACGTTAAACGCCAATACGTATTGTATACGTTAATTGATTTTTTTACACGGTTAAATTAGCCCCGTTCGACCAATCTGTTTACGGCCCGCGAACTGCTTAATCCGGCCATCCCGGGTGTCCCGTTGATAATATTGAAAAACGACGGCGACCGTATCACGTATCGCTCTCGTGCTCATCGTCGCGGCGATGTTATCGGTGCCACATACCGGCACGGCGATAATTATGAAAATAATATTGTCACCGTCGCCGGCCGATTTATTTTCGCGGGGTTCCGGTATAAATACTAATGAATACGCGCGCGTGCAGTTGACAGCACTGTAATGTGCGCCGACGCGTACCTATGCGACTGTGTACGGTGGTTGTTCGGCCCCGTTTACGGCGTTCAGTAAAAATCATAACGTAACGATTCAATAATAATAATAATAATAATAATAATACAAAACCGTGTGTCGTGTGTTCGCAGACATAATTCCGACGGCCGTGTTGAACAACAACACCAACAACAACAACAACAATCACGGTGCGAGCGGTCACATGCAGCCGCAGCAACTCCATCATCACCAGCAGCAGCAGCCGCCGCCGCCGCCGCTGCCGACCACCACGACTAACGTGCAGCTGACCACAATGACGGTGGCCGCGGCGGCGGCGGCGGCGGCGGCAGCGGCGGCCGCGGCCGCGGGCCCCGTGCCGCCGGGAAGGAAGAGATCGCGGAAGGACGTGCCGCTGTCGTCGTCGCCGGGCCTGTTGGTGAGCTCGTCTTCCGGGTCGCCGGCCGGACAACAGGCGGGCGAGAGCGACGGCGGCCACTCGTCCGACGGTTGCGGGGACCGGAAACGGAAGAAAGCGCGGACCACGTTCACGGGGCGGCAGATATTCGAGCTGGAGAAACAGTTCGAGCTGAAAAAGTACCTGTCATCGTCGGAACGGTCCGACATGGCCAAACTCTTGGGCGTCACCGAAACTCAGGTAAGACCCAAAAATAATAGTGCACGTTGAAAAAATAATTATCGCGCCCGTCAATACGGCGGACGAGAAAACGAAACGCGATGGAAAATTGTTTTGACGAATCAATTGACGAATTTCGTTATTTCGAGAACCACGGCGTTCGTTTATTGGAAACGCTTTCAACGATGATACGTTTTCTCGACGTCATCGCACATTTATTTTCGATTGTGTACACAGGGTCCCGCGATCGCGTACTCTCAATATAAACAATATCGTGAATAGAATGAGAGACGCCTCGTATCCCGACGAAATTTGCATTTTCCAAACGAATAGAGGCCACGAATATCGTCTACGTCCTATCAGCCCGTCATCAGTGATAATTGGACCGTTCGGTCGAACGACAGCCCCGTTATAAACGCGCGTAATATGTTTTTTTTTTTTTTATTTTCTTTGTAAAACGTGAACACCCACAAAACCGATATTTCGCTGTTTATCAAAAATTAGCACTTCGTTACTCGAATGAAGAAAACGCATCATAAGCGTATCCCGGGAGTATGCCGCATCCCGAACGACGCCCCTGCAGAGGTTCGGATCGAATCGTGGTCGCGCATAACGCGTCATCACCAATCGCCCCGTATTGTTTTCCGAATAATACAATTACACTCGTCTCTAATCGATCGTTTCCACCGCCGCCGTCGTTCCTCCCCCCCCCGTCCCCGTCAATCGGACGTTTAACGCGCGGGCGGGGACGCACGCCGACCGGCGGCCGTGTTATTAGGCGCTGGATAACGTCGTTGTCGTCGGCACTGTAGGTACTGTTATATTACCGCCGCCGCCGCCGCCGCCGCCGCCCATTACCGTACACGTTAACGTTTAATACACTGCTACTTTATTATAATATTATGTGTTGTAGACGCTGCTGCACGCGGTTACAGGTCACGACACTCGCCCATAAATCTTCATTACCCGGCACCAAAGCCGCGCTCTCGTTATACTATTATTATTATTATTATTATTACCGTCGTCGTCGTTATTCTCGCCCGTCGCCGCCGGTCGTGTTTTTGTTTGTAGCCGTGCAATCGAAAACCGTTTTGTTTTCCAAACGATAAAATAAACAGCGACCGGTACATTATTATCGCCGCGGTATGACGGACAGCTCTCTAGCCCGCGCGCATTATACAGCGTCCGTCCGTCTAAGTGGCGTACGCCATGTGTAGCGACGCGCGAATACCCGGGCGGTATTGAATTTCCCGCGGAACATCCCGGTCAACGGTAACGCATCGGGAAAATCGTGATTTCCGTGGTCGCGCGCACCGTTCGCGCAATACGTTTCAATATATTTTAGTGTTCGACCCGCGGCCGTAATTTGCTCCGACCAAATACTTCGAAGAGCGCTTCGGGGTAATTTCTTATTTCCGTGTCATACAACCACCAACAGGACAAATGTGAATAAATGGCGATAGGTAGAAAAAAAAATAAAAAAATAATAATAATATGTTAAAAAATAATAACTAGGACGTTTTTCCTAAACGCCCGAGTCCGATAATTCGATACGATCGAACTGATAACTGCGCGGTCGACGGGGTTCTTTTCGCTCGGAGCCCGATCCAACGTGACCTGACCTAACCGCAGCTGAAAGGCCGCGAAAATATTTCAAATTTCGAATTATCACGAGCGCTCCATGTTCGGTCTATGTAGATGACGAGCAGAGCGAGTGAGAGATAGTGAGTGAGAGAGGGGAAGGACATTATAGGTATTATTAGATTTTCGCCTCGTGTTTTTAAATAATCGCTCGCGGTAAATACGCCGCCGTTGCTCTGGTTATTCTTATTTTACCATATGATGAAAAAAAAAAAACGAAAAAAACCAAACGAAACGAAAAGGTTAAAATAAATTGAACGTTAAAAAATGACTAATTGCGCATGGCTCCACGCCAATGAAAAAAATTTCTTCGTCCGCCGTAATACATTACACTAGCTGTAGTGCATAATGTTATTATGTAATATCACGCACGAGGTTTTTGATTAAGCGCGAACAATTATTGTGTTGTATATTAAACCGAAATTTACATTCATAAATAATACTAATGAAAATAAAAAAACTGGGTGTCTTTCGTATCGCGGCGATTAATGTCGTTTTTTATTTATTTATTTTTTTGAACTCCGGCGAAACGTTTACACGCGTACTGATAATTGCCGTATACAAGAAGATATGCTGTAAAAACAAACGGATATTGCCAGTGTTGTTTTTGTGAAAAAAAACATACGCTCGTTTATGGTTTTTAGCAACACATATTGTGATTTTATAAGCGAAAAACCCGCAATCCGTATTCGACCGTTCAAAACTATTTTCCAAGGTTCTTGCGCGATACATTCACAAATTCGCAAACTATAAAAAACAACTTTTTTTTTTGCACACTGCAAATTATACATTTTTATTTGTGTGCACGTATCTAAGCGTTGAAAAGTGTTTGCAAGTTAGGCCAGATTCTTTTAAGCCGTGTTTTTTTTTTTTTTTACTATAAAATTAGAGCTTGTAAATTGATTAACTCGTACCAACGGCGTTTTACCATAATGACGTATAGCCGTTTCAGGATTTTGCATTGGGGGGGGGGGATGATAAAAGTTTTTGTTTAAATCTCGAGCGTAGATATATGAGGGGATTGAGCGGTTCGACATCCCCTCCGAAAAATATTTTAAATAATATTTTCATCAATGTGTATGATTATAACATAATACTTGTGTGTAATATACGTGTTAATATATGTGTGTATATATTATGTCCTGGCATATCTTGTATCCATAACCAAATACATAGAATATACGCCCATCTGACAATTGCCTAACCTCCTAGGAGAATTTCGAGCCAAGGCGGTAATTATATCGTTTTCGTTATGAGTTTCGTATTAGCCATTGCGTTAGATTTCCGACATAATGTTCCTCTTCAAATATACGTTTCCATTCGGTCCGGTGTACACGCAGGAAACGTTTTTTTTTTCCGGAGCGGAAGAAATAACTGGTCACGTATTACGTATAGTTAACACTCGATTCGTGAAATAGTATGCATATACACAAACGCTGCCCACGGGAGGGGTGGATATCTATATAGCTTCTGTATCCTCCTCCCTAGCTACGGCCTAGGGTACGTCTCTGGACAGTAGTCTTATTATATAACGGTAAGTAGTGTTAAACTTGATTTAAAAGCGTCGGCGAGAGAGAGAGAGAGAGAGAGAGATAGATATAGAGAGGACGAGAGGACGAGGAACGAGGTATATATTATAAGAGAGAGGAAACGGGCGAGAGATTTTCTCGATCGGTGAAAAAATAAAAGTTTTCCGACTGTGACGAAGCGGGAGGATACAATGACGTAACATTCCGTATTATGTATACAATAATAACGCAATCCGAGTCGTATACCAATTATGAAAAGAAAAAAAAAAAAAAAAGGAAACAAAATATCTCTTACAAATAATATAACCGTATCATGGAGTACTACGCGGGTATAAGAACGTAAGAAAATAAAATGTAAACGGTATTATTTATAAGACTTTATCGAATTGACTTTTAAGCTTTCCCCGGTAACAAGTTCTCGTATACTTACTGTGGTATAATAATATATTATTGTTTACTCAAACGACCAAACAACAACATTATACGGAATATATCGTTGAAAATGTTTTTTTTTGTTTTTCTCGCGGCGTTCGTTCCACGAATCCTCGAATTATGTATAGACAAATACAATAATAATAAAAAAAAAAACAAAACAAAAAAAAAATCTTAAAAAACGATAATATTATTACCGACAGTTTCGTTGCGATTCGCCGAAAAACCGACGAACAATCATCGTGAGGACCGATTTAACGGATCGATTCTGCCGCTGCTGCAGCCGGGCGCGCCACTGCTCTGTGTGCGGTAAAGAAGGAAAATAAATAAAATTTTGTTTTTTTTTTCTGCGTAATTTGTCGGTTTTTTTTTTTTTAACGAGATCGCGCAACTCCGCGGTGGGCCCGTCGATATTACGATTATATTTTCACACAAACGTTTTCCAGTCATGTATATTTTTAACGTCGGTTTTTTCTCCGTTTTTTTAATTATTATTTATATTTTAAACGTAATGGTTTTTCGCCGGAATCGTCGTCGTCACTCGACCGCCCGCGAAACGACGACGAAGAAGACGAGCGTCTCACGAATAACGGTTTATTTCGGGAGAGTTATGGACCTCATCGCCACCATTACGCCATCCCGTCGTCGTTTTTTTTTTGTTACGGTTCCGGATTCGGTTTCGGATATCGCGTCTTGATAACACGGATAGTTTAAAATGGTAATTTCGAAAACTATTTTGCTCGGCTTTGCCCGTTTCTTCTGAATTTGTTGGTTTTGGTTTATTCGATCCGTGTCGGGCAGGTAAATCGACAAAATAACCGATTTGATTTTCGTCCGAAAAATAAAAACCCCGTGCCGGTCTCGGTTCCTAACCCAGCGTAGGGGTGAAATCCTCCCGGGGGGGGAGTGAAAAAGAGATTTTTAATTTTTTTTCTTAAATCGTATTATGCTGTCATATATGTAATCGCCATGACCACCGGAACAACCTAATATAATTCTTTCCAACCATTCAACAATACCGCTGCTGCTACTAAAATTGTGTACGCTAAACGGGCTTACCACAAACTCCCTATTTTTAATCCATTTCTACTGATTCGAATGTGTTTATTATTTTTTTGCGTGTTGTTTTTTTTTTTATTAAATGATCATTCTTCTTTCTTTTTTAAATCTAAAGTTTTTATTGTTTGACATCATGTATATTATTTTAATGGTAGTGTTGGATTGTCGTGGATAAGGGTGACTTGAGTAGTTGAATCAGCAAAAAATGTTGAGAACCCCTGGTTAATGGATTTCATTTCGAAAACCCTGCGTGCTCCGAAATGCTTCCGATTTTCTCTATATGTGATATGCAAATGTCCAAACCTCTGCGTGTGCGATATAGATTCGTCCGTTGATCGTGCGCAGACAAATAAACGCTATATTCCTTTGATCCGTATATATATATGATCAAAGAGGTAATCGTGGTCATGACGAAATACCGCAAAGTTATTTCCATATTGTCGATACCTATATGTATACAACATACAATATATAGTTGAACATAAGCCAGTCGCTCTGGCGGAGCGTCCTCGGGGTCTATAACCTTTGCGCGGAAGGAGCTGGAAAAAAAAACCGCACGTTTTATGTTGGTAAAATTAGGAATTCAAAAAGTCCGAAATCCGAAGCGGTCGGCCGTGATATCGAATTATTGTAAAAAACACATTTTCACAATCGGAATTCTTATTGTTTTTCGAAAAATTTCAAATCGCCGCGTACGTCGCAAGGTTTCACAAACGTTTTCGATTATTATTTACACACAATATATATATATATAGCACAATCTGTTCTGAAAATAATAATATACGATATTATAGTATGTTCTTTGCGGTGCGATGTGTTTAGTTGTTGTATACGTATATATATATACACACACACAGTACACCGGTGCAGCGATTTTACCGTCACTCGGGCCAAAGCAAACACACACCGGCGGTTTTCAACGGATTTATCTTTAGACCGCAGTCATACTATACGCGTACCGCAACAGCAGCGGCGGCAGCATCAGCAGCAGCTATAGCAGGCTCTCTTTCTAAAGAGTTTTATTTGGAAAGTAATCGCCTCGACGACGACCCGTTGACGGATTTCGTAAACGCGCTACACGTATACATACACATACACGATACGTGCGAGCGGTTAAAATTATAAATACCTCTGGACTGTACAGTACTTAAACAAGCGCCACGCGCGGTGCGGCAACGATGACGGCGTGTTTCCGAATCTCGTCGGAGAAAAACGAAACTGTTTACCGCGCGAGGAATTTATTTTTCGGTGTCGCGATAACGGTCGGTAGTTTCTTTCGCGAGTATTACGGGTATGCCCGCGGCTCTGCTGCCCGTCCGTGTTGTGTTTCGTTTAAACGGATTTTCGATGCGACATAATAAGTCTACACGATCCTTTTAAGCACGCGGTTATTTCGAGGAACAGTATAAATCGCCGTGCAAACGGCTCCGATGTTGGGAAAGCCGATTTTAGAAACGCAGATCAGCGGACGGTTTTTGAGTATTTGGCCGTAAATACCGACGGCAAAATCGCAGATATGCGCCGTGAAGTAAATGCTAGAGTTATGAATGGAAATGAGTGCCACTGTATATAGTACTGTTAACGTTCAAAAATCAAAAATATTACCTCGGAACTCCTAAATATGTGCGTTCATACCACAGCTACCCGAGACCAACGCAACGGTGACGTACGCACAGGTGGTTTCTGCCAAAAAAAAAGTCATGCCAAATAGTTATTATAAAATATTTGAACAAAAAGTTCTCCGGAATATTTATGGACCACGCTTCAAACAGGAAACAAATAAATTCGAGAAAAAAGAAACCGAGAAACTACAAACAATTTGTATAATAAACCGAACATTCTTCGTTTATCAGAAATAAAACGGTTAGTATGGTTTGGCCATACTCGGATGGCCAACCGATAAAGAAGGTGCTCATGGGAAAAATAGACAAAACGGAACTCCTAATAATAGGAAGACCCGGAACTCGGTGGATCGATGTAATTGACAAAGATCTGTAATAATTGATCTGGACGCGATATAATTTGATACGATTTATGATAGAGGGGCAAAGAGACTTGACGAAGTCGGCTATAATGCCTATAATGGTCCGTTAATCTGACGTGACGAAGATGATGATGTGGATTCAGACGGCCGTCGCGGTTATCGCGCGTATTTAAAAACGACCGATTGTATACGAGTTCGCAGTGTACCGTATAACTCACTGACGGATCCGGGGGCTCGATAATTTCATTTGCCCGTCCCGTCCACACGCGGTATACTGTGTATTTTCTCGCGTCGCAGTAAAACGTATAGTTATTTTCATTCGCCGTAAACAGTTTCGCCCCCATCCCTCCAAAACCGAAGCTCTGTAGACCCGCGCCACTGTTGTATTATTACGTCATTATATTCACTCGAGGTTTTCGTTTTCGACCGCTATAATTCGCGTGTGTTAAATTAAAACGCATTTAAATCATTCGCCCGAACAATAACGCGTCTGGGTGTACGCGTCTAGACGACGGCCGCGAGTGTCAGAACGTCGGGGTGACCTAATTCATTAATCGACAGACTAAAAGTCAATTTCTATTCTATTTGCACATAATACTGGGCGCTTTATCGTGTTCGGTTGGCCCGACACAATTATTCGTCGTGTACGAGTGTATTATGGATGCGAATATTTATAATCGTGGGTTTTGTACGCATAAAATCATAACGAATCGTCACATCGCCGTATAATAAAGTATACAGATAAACGTGGAAATAATAGTGGATTTTTTTTTTTTTTTTTGCAAAATCGGTTTCATTTATTTTTTTGATGATGGAAAAAAAAACACTAGATTCCTAAAACGTTATTTATTTTATTTTTTTACATTCTGAATATAAAATTGTAGAAAACGCATTATTTAAGCAAACCGTTTTTTAATAAATTTAAAAAAAAAACGACGTGCACATCAAAATGACGATACATCTGTTTTATTTTTGTCGATTTCCGGGTAATCCGTAATCACAGGTAAAAGAAAAATGCTACTTGAATTACTCCACTCAGAATCGGTTTTTTTTTTAAAACAATATCCAATAACGTTTAAATATTATTTTTGTCGTTCTGTACAACCGCTTTGGGTAAGCCATATTATAATAATCTACTTAGTGACTTTGTTCGAGTGAGTTTTGTTCCCGGGACGGGAGAAAAAAAAATCGAAATGCTAATAATTACGGAATGATTACAGCAATATTGTTCAAATAAGTTACCCGTTGCCTGAGAGGAAAAGTTTTTCTCCGAGAGGGAAATCGTAACAACTCCACGACGCTGTTTTTTTTTCTCGATTTAATCTGTAAAATAAAAACACTACGCAGAAGAGCTTCATCGAAAATGCCGTAAAAAAAAAAAAAAAATGCATAATATTAATGTATACGAGTGTAAAAATATATTATAATACGCATTGACTGTGCGGGAGCGAAAAACCGTTTTGCGAATAAACAAACGATAATTTCTCATTTTCGTGATTTATAGCCGAATACCCGAATAATAATAATAATAATAATGATGATGATAAAAACACCACGCATTTTGTGCAAACATGTGGCTAATTACTCGTCGCGCGCGCGCGTTAGAGATATACAAAAATACAATAATACAGTGTCGTCACGAAATATATGTATATTAAAAAAAAAAAAAAAAACGCGTATTTTAAGACGTTAATTTCACACTAATTTATCGCCGTTTTACGCCGCGCGTAATTGTACAAAAAAGTTCGCCGTACCGTGAAAAACCCGCGCGCCGTATTCTTTGATCGCCAGTTCCACTTGTTGAACACATGTGACGACGGCCGTAGAAAAAAATGACGAAAAAAAAAACAATGTCATTTAAGTTCGGCGTGTTGCTGCTGCTGCACTGTGCACTACATTATAATATACGGTAACCGCTCGAAACCGTTTCATTAAAACGCAATGCATTATTATGCAGCCCAAACACGAACGAATCAATATATATGTTTGTGTTCGACCGGCGGTTATTTTATTTAATTGCGCGCGAAACGATCACTTCGTCTATTGAAACGGCGTGGAAAAGAATATATATTTTTGAAAATAACATAAACTTTGAAAAAAAAAAAAAAAAATAAACCGTAATTTTTTTATTATTAAAAGAACCATTTAAACGAATAGGGAAAGCATAGCTAACCAACGAGTAATGGGAAAATACATGGTGAAAAATCTAAAATATCAAAAAAAGCCAATATACATGTGTTATTTCTGTAAACTTTCTCGTTGTTCCTACGTAGGTTTTCGCCGCTCATTTATTGAACCTTCGAAGAAAGTCGAAGGACAAACCCCCGTTATGCGCCGACAACTGCATCCGGGGAATCCTAAATAAAAGCTTTCGTCTCGACTTCCGATAAAAAAAAAAAAACTAAAAATTAAAAAAAAATAATCGCACACGTCGTCGTAATAAAACCATAACGTACGAAATAAATAAAAAAAAAAAAAAAACCGCATTCGCTGAAAATCCATAGCGCTACAACAAATATTGAAATGTTATAGTTCTCGTCGCTGTTGCCCATTTTCAGCGGGGGGGGTTTTTTTTCCCCACTAAACATGCGGCGTTTTCAGACCGCAATGCAATAGAATCGTTGTCGGACGTTTTTAACGAGCGAATTTTCATCGTTTCCGACACCGTGTATGAAATGATAATGAACGGCCGCATCATCACGCGACGGTCACTCTCGATTAACGTTACACAATTACGATAATGCACAATAATATTTACAACACAATGGTAATTTTACATTTTTATTTATTCGGGGAGGGGAGCGGTACTTTCATGACGTGTTCAACGCGCATTGCGTACCTACGTAAATTTATTATTGTTGTTTTGGTATACTCGGTTAATTAATCGGAGACAGAGCTGCATCGGAACGAGCAGTCGACACACGGGGCAGACCGGTTCGGGCCGGTCAACGATTCGCCGCGCGGATTAACGTTGAATCGATTTTTTTTTTATTATACTTTTTAGAAAAAAAAAAAATAATAATAATAATAATTGTTTTTTCCGCGTTTCATCAAAACGTCTCGAGCTCACCGTAATCGGATTCGACGCGTTCGCTGTTGTCGTCTCCTTCGGCGATTCGACGCGCGATTATGGGTTCAGTTACGATAAATATTATTTCATGTGGTTTTTCATTTATTCGTTTAATTTTCGTTGTTCCGCCGACGCGCGTACGGTTCGACTTTTGTCCGTGTCTGCTGGCGATTACGATTTATCGTTATTTTCGATACGTTTGCCAAAAAAGCGAAACGACGAGTAAACATTTTTTCGGGTTCGCACTTTGTGCGTCACGATATTCCATAGACGAGTAAATGATTAAATTGCGCATCGATAAAAACGATTGATCGAAATAATGCGTTTTTATACGCATTTCGCACACGAAATAATTCGAGTGTCATTTATATTGGTTCGGGCGAAAATTGCGCATATTTGAAAGGTACTGCGTGAAAAAACAGAACGTTGTTTTACTACACCAAAATAGTGTTAAAAAAAAGCAAGTTTTTGGAAAAATTATTGTAAATTTCAAGAAGCGTGTTAAATTAAGTTTCGCGTGTCAAACATTCTTATATTTTAAGGCAGGGCGGCGTGAATAGTTCTGAGTATTTTCATACTAAACAAAAAATGTTATCTGAGAAAAATAACCTCTCGAAATCTATACTACACTCAGAATCACAATACACTGTCGACGTTCTCTTATCTGTACCTCTTCCTTTTCTGAAAACAAAAATGTATACCGTCAAGCGTATATAAATATAGTGACTTCCTGACAATAACGAATACCCCTACTTGTTGCCCGTAATCTCACTGTCCGTTACATTCTCTCGCGTATATTACAAATTGTAATTCACAATTCATTTTTCATAAAAAAGAAAAAAAACGGATATACTTCACACGATGCGCGGGTCACTGCTGTAGGTAAAACGTTGAAATGATAGAGGAGAAATTTAATGTATATCTGCGTACGCAACGATTGATCATTGCTAACGAAAAATGATTTTAAGCAGAGTTTAGTTGTACACGTTATAAAAGGTCGTAATTAATTAGTTTAAAGTTTTAAAAAAATACATTTCGTAAATTTTCCCGTTTTTCCTATTTATTATGAAAACGCCTAGGAAAATCAAAAAATGACTCGCTCCACCCGAAATCTAAAGTAAATAGAAACTTCTCCTCAAACGATGTATTGATTTGCGTCTTACATAAGTATATGTATGTAAGTGATCCGATTTGTTTCGAGGGTGGAATGGCCGAAAAACATTTCGTGGTGCTGACTTATAAATATACGCACGAGTCGCGCGGTGCCGGTTGACGTTTTAGATTGAAAACACTTTGGTCATAAATTCATAATTATTAATGATATTGGGTACTTCCGAATATTATTTCGTACGAGCTATATTCAGTAAAACTATCGAATAATAGATAAAACATTTTTTTTTCTTTTTTCCTAATCAATCGATCAACTATTAAAAAATGCGATAGTAAATATTTGATCGTGCCCATCATCGCTATGCGGTTATTTTATCATAAAAATCGAACGAACACTGTGGACAAGAAGACGATGAAAAAAATAAAAAATAAAATAAAACAAAAATGTATTAAATATATAAACGGTGACATTTTGTTCGTATTACGCCGGATGACGTGTTTTTAACGAGCTTCGCAGCGCCGCCGCGTAAGTCTTTCGTGTCAGCCGATGGCGGCGCGGGGGCCCGTCCCTTTTATAAATTAAAAATAACGTAGTTCGCGCCCCGCAGAGCGTTTTTTTTCCGCCCGGCCCGTAGACGTTGTTATTATTATTATTTTTTTTTTATACGTGTTTTTTATAATTTATATTATAATCGTGTCGCGTGTCTATTATAGTCGTCCGCGCATAAAAACCGATTCACGCCGTCGTCGTTTTCTTTGTCCCCGCGGAGAGAGACGAACGACGAAAACGTGATTTTGAGTGTTTTTTTTTATTTTTACGGATCGAATAGAAGTTATATTATTATATCTGTTGTCGGGTAGCGAGAGTACCCGCTGATTCTCAACACCTCGTCCATGACTGCGAAAAATAACCTACTATCCCAGTTGTATTATTTCATAGTCAAATATACATTATAAATGCGTGGATCGTTTTGCGATATGCGCGCCCGTCGAATAAAATATATGAAATTAACATATAGCAAAACGCGCATTGACGACGTTTTCGCGGCCAGTGTCAATCGAATTCATAATTTTGTATAAATTTCGTGTCCGAAATACGATATTATTGATAGAGTATATCGTTCACCGTCGTCCGACTATATTACCGCGTGGGGGTCGTACGGTTCAATTTAGAAAAAAAAATTCGTCTACCGAATAAAATTTAAATTCAATCATTACGCGAATGGTATACGACATGTTTGTTAATCGGTCTTCTGGTGCGACCATATTTCGCAACGAGGTTCTTAAAAACGTTTTTTTTCATTTTAACACTCGCGTTATTATTAAATATATTATGATTGTTGCGAAATATCGTGCGTTATCGCGATGACGACAACGACACGCGTATACTTACAACACTGTTTATGATATAAAACAATATTGTATTACTATCGATCACTGTGGTGTTCTATAATATAGTATACCAGCTATATACATAAATAAATGCGTAACATAAACTTTCAAAACTGTATTGTTTTAATCTCGAAACATATCGCCCAGTCGCCCAATCGCGTTAACAATGATTATTGTTAAAATATTTGTTCCGTACGTTCGTTTTAAGGCGTCGATAGTTTTTTGTCCGATAAACGCGTTTAGAGAAAAACAAAACCGATTGCAATCGTTAGAATAATAGAACGTATCTGGACTTGTGAGGGACAAGGCCAAACTCGATTTTTTTTTTCTTTATAACACGTACAATTGTATATTTTCTTGCTCTACGGGGCAGCAGTAATCAGGGGCTAGGTGGTCTTGATCACTAAAATTTCGATAAACTTATATGTGCATGTTGTAAAAATATTTACCGATGCTATTCAAAATCGACCGATCCGACTGCTTGAGAGTTGCAAGGTGATTCGAGAAACTGCAGAGTTCGGCCCTTCTTGACGTCAACGTTCAGATATTGTGTATAGGAACGATATACTTTTTAATCAGAACCGAGTGGAGACTGTATTCGATTTACTATTATGACGATTTCGAGGCGGTGAAAACGGTCTGAATTGTTCACGTTTAAACCATCTTATAATAAGCGGATTTTGCTGATTTTGCGAAGGCGGTCTCTTATTCGTTCAATTTTTCCAGATTACCAACGGTTATTCTAAGGAGTTCAACACAGATGTTATACTATTACAGTGTATTTGCGAGTTACCTTGCAGGGTACACGAGGGAACAGACACTATTGTTTTTCGATTACGGCGATTCCTTGTTATTTATACACAAATGCCGTAGAAAATGTCGGCCCGAACACGTCTGGTACTAATCGCCCTGATCGTCCTATGCATAATACCTTACCTGCAACTACCCGCACGTACAACAGTGGCCTGCCCGTGGTGCGAAGTATGTGCGTAGTTAAAGGGTTTTTAATGGCGGACAAACTACGAGACGTTTAAACGACTTTTTTTTTTCTCCGTTTGATCGAAGATAATAATGATTTTCGTTCGCTCCCGTTGTATTTTAATAATAATTTATCCGGACCGTTGTAATTGCTTTTAATTGCTTCGCGTGACAACGAGGAGAGCAGCAGCTGCTGCTGCTGCTGCTGATATAGCACTTCTATATAATTTTATCGTTGGCCCGTTTCCAAAACGAAAGTGACGACGAGTCGGGCGACTCACCTAAATACGAATCGATTTATACGCGCGTGTATAACGTGCGTATAATAATAATATTGTCGCGGTCGTTTTCACCGTCGCGGGGGGACCTGTAGAGCGGTGCCGCGGTTATTTCGGACGGATTCAAAGTCCTCGGGGCGGCGTGTGCGGTGCAATATCCATTAAGATAATAATAATAATAATAATAATATCGTGTCGACGACGCGTGATTTCCTCCGTGACTACCGAAAGGCAGAGATAGACAGAGACACAGAGAGAGAGAGAGAGAGAGAGAGAGAGAGAGAAAGAGAGAAAAAACCGCACCGTCGCACTCCAACGTTTATTTTCGTTCTCTGTGTACGTTATATTATTAAAATAATAGCGCGGTGCCGGCGAATCGCAGCCGCGGTGTATACATAAATTATTATTGTTTAATTGGACGAATTCCGACGAACAATATGAAGCGCGCGCGACGGAAACGCGTTTTAATTGGTCGCATGCGCGCCCGCCGACGTCGGCGTCCGGTGCGACGAGGGGTGGGTACCGTACGACGGATAATAATAAAACGTCGCAACGTCGTCCGCGCCCGGTAATCGGCCGATCGAAGCGGGCCGTCGCGTTATCGTGTTCGACGTCGGTTGGAAAAAACCGAAAACAAAAGGCCGACAATGCGTGTTTTTATTTTATTGCGCGCGATATGCCGAAAAGTATCCGCGTCGAAAACGACGACCCAATGATATCGCGAGCGTTAAACCGTCGCGCGCGACGGTGCGCGTGCGCGTCGGACGGTCGCCGGGACGCCGCGCTTACCGCTCCTTACCCCCCCCCCCCNCCCCCCGCGCCACCTCTCGTCCGTCCGCCATCGACGACTAATTTCACAGTCGAAATACCCGCGGCGGGGGTGGGAAGCGACGGTGACGACGACAACGACGGAGGGGTGGTCGAAACCCCGAATCGCCGCCGTCCGCACGTATTCCGCGTCCGGAGGGTATGGGGTGATGGGGGGCGGCGAGGGGCTCTTTCTCCTCTCTGCGACGACGCGCATCGGAACAATCGTGACGCGCTATATTATTTACACAAACGGTGGCTCGGTAATTTTTCATTTTTTAACTTCATTTTTTTTTTCTAAACAGGCTCCGCGGGAATACGGGACGCCCGCATCGTGCACCGCGCGTTCGAAACAATATAATAATTACGACGCGCCTCGAAAACGTTCACCTGTCCGTCGCCCCGGAGAGGGCGCGGTGTTTTCGCGTGCTGCACCGATAATGCACCAAATGAAACGGATAAAATCCCGTCTGCACGTTGATGCAGTGCGCCGTGGACCCCTGCCCATCCAGCGGTGACGCGATTAGTTCGTAAATCTCAGTTCGGGTGGGTGAGGAGGGGGTGGGTATGTGCTCGGGGCCTGTCGTAATATTAAACGAATGCGGTCCGCGGCGTGGCGCCTCCAGAGACGGTCTATAGAGGGCCAAACCCCCTAGTCCTCTAGTCTCCGATCGCGCCACCGGCCCCCGTCGGCTGAGTCACAAACAAATAATCGGAAATATTGAGCGTTTAAAACGCGTCCGTTACAATTGAAATACTGATTTAATGTTTGCACATTCGCACCACTCGACCGTACGAAATAATATTGTTGGCACTAAACAATTTTTCCGAAAACTGTGCCCACGAAACTGCACGCGTTTCAAAGTGATTTCAGAGATTACACAATAAACGTAAATATCATACATTTTAGATTCCGCGTGGAGCGAGGAATTTATAGGTTTTACAGTAATGTCTATTTTATTTTTTTTTCAACGTTTTTCTCATTTTAATCCCGTTTCTGTTTTTCTCGAATGATATTGACGAGGGCATTGTACGGCTTTACATTATGATATTGATAATCGTTATTATTCGAGCATTTTGGCGATTAACCAAATGCCGCGACCCTATCGTACGCTGCATTTCGCCGAATCACTTTGATCGCACCGGAATCGCGTAACCGCGAACAATGAGAAACGGCTGTGGCGTTCGGCTAAAACCGTTTGAACGCGCGTCCGAATCTGCCGGTGTACCGACCGAATACAGGTAACCCGCCCCTTCGATCAATCGCCAAAAACGTGTTTCGCTTTATATCATCAAATATATGTATATATATATATATATATACATGTCCGGATACGCCTGCAGTTACACTCGCTGGGTGTAGCGTGCACGGGTGTAGTCGGACGGTGAACCGTACAACGTGTATCGTCGCTTGTACCGCAATATTATGCTTATAGCGCGTATCTCGGATTTTGTAGTTTTACGAAACGATCGAAAAAACGTTTTTGAGAAGGCGACACTCGTCTAAAACGGAATAAAAAACGCGCATTCGGGAAACGCTCGAAAAATGAAAAAAAAAAAACGTAACGTCTTGCCCCCCCCCCCCCCGGAATATTATTCTCTTTTGATTTTATAATGGGTGTTTTTACTCTGAAACCGAAATTATTAAGCTGGGTTAAACGCGGTCTGCGTGTGTCGTGCGTTTGTCGAAACAACAAATGCACGATGTGTACCGTCCTCTTAACAAGTTGACCTGCGCGTCATGTTATTTAATTTTCGCCTGTTTCAGTAATATTCGAAATATCGTAAACATTTGAATCATTTGAACTATTTGTATAGATTGTATATTATAAAACCCAAAGCGTTTATGGCCGAACTTGTTGTTCCGACTAGAGCGCGGTTGATCCGCGATTAGACGAGCATAAAAATTAACTCGCGCAGCGGTATTCTGAAAAAAAAAAAAAAAAAAAACGCAAAGGCAAAAAGTTCTAACTCTTGTTTTAACAAACCGATAACACACACACACACACACACACACACACACACGAATTTCACGATACGCGCCATTGCACGTCTAAGCGACGGTATTGCGTACCGCGATAACTATAACGCCGCCGTCGATCCGTAATAATATATTTTATAAATTACGATACCCACCCGACGATATGCCGTAACGTTATTATTGTTATCGTCGTCGTTTCGATGTTATTTTGTTTCGCGTAATAATAATTCTCTCTCTCTCGGAGCGCGCGCGCGCGCGGAAGGAAGGCACGGGGCGCGGCCGGAGGGAATATCGCGAACGCGGCTTCAATTAATTCAACCCCTTAACCCGCCGGGGCCCCGTCTCTCTCCGGAGAGAGACGGTCGTTTTATACCGAGTGCATAACCGACTCCCTTGCCGCCGCGCCTCGCCCNNNNCCCCCCTCCCCCCGGAGTATTCTCCGTGCGCCGCCGACGGGTTTAACGACATTGCTTTTAAACTCCATCTCCGGCCAATTAATTAATTAATTAAACGATGTTTGCCGCCGCCGCGGCGCGCACGGAATCGCGATTGACTTTGGCGCGAACCAAAGTAAATTATCGCGTATATTCTACGCGCAGGTACGGCGCCTATAATATAATAAATTATAATACGCGCGTAACACCTTAACCGCAGAGACGTTATGCGTGCATAGGCACACCGGGTTCTTTCGAATTTCACGTTACAGACGTACGTGCATTTTCCGCGAACTACTTGCTTTTTCAACGGAAACGCCATTTTTACGTTTATTACGATCGAAAATGTTGCGCGCGTCGTCTTCGTCTTCCGGAGCGGGTCCTTGCTTTTAAAAATCTGTACCGAAAACGAGAAACCGACGGGTAACCGTGTTGGTGAAAAGTCAAGGCGAGTTTGGGTTAAAACGTTAATGTATCTGTATACGCAACGGAAAACGATTCTGAGCGGATTATCAGATTTTTCGACCGTACCGTGTTGCCGAGGTGTAACCCGGAAATGACCGGAAATCAAACTAAACACCGCTCTCGGTTTTCCCATTTGTCACGAGAACTACGAGGACGTAAAAAATATACCTCCCAGGTGGGCCGATTAGATGGAAAATTATACGAGAACGTTCTTGTACGTATTTTGATCGGAGCGATATAATATTTCGATGGTAAAAGTCGTGTACACAGACACATCGCAGTAAAACCAACGCTTGCTCAAAATCGAATCGAAAAATCAATAGACGGCCGACAGTGTACAGTTTTCGTCGTACTATTTTTCATTCCTCGTGTACTACTGTACATAGAGACTATTTTTTTAAAATTTGTTTTTTTTTTTTTATCTATAGTCTCTCCGCTAAATATTATTTACGACTATCTATAAATTATTATAATAACGACGATAATTTGCGTTGTCGCGCCCACGGTTGTCTCGCAATATGTTTTTGGCTCGTATTGCATTTATCGACACTATTATTATTATTTTTTTTCTTTTATACCTGGTGTACAGCGTTGTTGTAGCTCAGCAGCGATTATCGTTTCGATTATATTGCATTGAAACGCGAGAACCCCGCCCCTTGTTCAGTATAATATTGAATTATAATATTATGTTGTTGCACGAAAATTTCGCGTCATTGAAATCGATCAATCGACATTATATATAATATTGAGTATATCGTATAAGTGTCTCTTCCCGAATCCCGTCGAATTTCGCACCCGTTTCGCCCGTCGACGTGACGGTATAAAATAACAAAAAATAAAAAAAAAAAATCGAATTGATTTATTATCCTTATATAGCTACTAGCTAGGTATTATAATACTCTCATCCGCGTCGAACCTTTGCAGCCTCCGACGCATTTTTCGACGGTGACTTATTTTCGTACCGATATTCCGTATGATATATAGGTAAGGCCAGGTCTAGAAGAAATCAATCGCGAAAAAAAAAAAAAAACCCCAAAACATTCTATTTAATAATATCCCGCGCGTGTTTCGCGGTAGGTAATAAATCTTTGGGTCTCCCGGGGAAGAAGTGCTCGCGAGTCAATGTCGTACGGTTTTCAATACAATAGCGAATTCGATTTTGAATACAGTGTTAAATGCCACAATATGCCATGTACAAATACCGGTAAGTGGCTATAAATTGCTAAACGACCCGACCCAAATATGGCGGTTGTAAATGGCTCGAGTCGTATACAATATTATATTATGTCTTGGCCAAACGAAATATAGGCGTACACGTCGCATTATAAAATGACTTATTAAAAGGATTTCAATATTCGCGGTATAACGCGCGACGTGTTAGAATACAAACACTCGTGTGCCATTTAGACCCGAATATAAACGGAAACAAATAATTTACATTAGACATAATTATATATAAAAAAAAAAAAACGCCGTAAATTTACTTTTGCCCTTCTTCGCTGCTATAAGAAATCGAAGAGGTTTCTACCGTACAGCTCCGAGGTCTATAGATTGTCCGTAAATAGCAGCGAGCGAACCAATTATTGTACGTATATTAACGCGTTATTATTATTTCATTCGTCCAAAATATAGTGACGAGAATTTTCGTAAAAAAAAAAAAAAAAAAAAAATATATTGAAATACTTCTGACTCGTGATATTCGTGACATAACTCGTTTAGAATTTTATCCGTATAATTCAGTTATTATAATTCGGTTATTAAAGCGTTATATATACGTGCAATTATATTATGAATATAGGTATACGGAAATGTTAATTTATCATTGGAAAAGTAATATTATACCGCGCGCGTCTCCCCATTAATCATCGAAGTAAATACTGCAGCAGGCTGTATACATTAGGTATATAAATATTGTTTTTTTTTTTTCGGTTCTCTTATTTTATTCATCGCGTCAGTATTTAATTTAACCGTTGAAAAACGTATAATATACATATATTTTTTTTTTTTATAAAAATGCAATTTAAAAAAATTACTCGTCCGTAAGCTCGCGCAGCTTGAATCAGACATCATCTCGTGGCCCTTAGGGGAGGAAACAAAACAAAAAAAACCATTTGTTTTTCTTATACGCAGCTATACAGCGAATACGTTTCGTGTTTTCGTTTTTCCGTTTCGTATAACAAACAACGAAATATTATTAAAAAAAAAAAAAAAAACGTCGTGTTTGACGGTACCCGATATAATATTATTATTATTATTATTATTATTGTATACATTGCGCTGTTATAATAACCGGCGGTGTTCCCATAATTTCATTCGAGAGGAGTATATTATAATATACTGTAACGCCCAATTTGATAACATTCTTATACGGATTGTATGCAAGTAAATAGATACCAACTATACAAATATAATAAATTAAAATTACTGAAACAAAACACTCGACATTTTTTAAAAATAACGAAGTACTATATATGTATCGTAAGAAATTTGTGAAATTTTCAGCTGAAATAAATACAAATTTTATTACCGTTTAGGTATTTTAGTGACTGCACAAGCCGTACGAACCGGTCATAATGTTAATATATCATGACGGATTTTATATTATTATTTTTACCTATTTAAGAGTATACCCGTGATTTTTCAATAGAACGTCGAGAGTATAGGTAGATGTATAGTATACCCTATATATGGGAGGACACCGCTGGTTATAACAATATATGGGTACGGGTCTCGATGCGGAGAGTCGGTATACGTTTAAAATGTTATCACTTATTTATACCCACACTTTATAACGTTACATAAGACGCATACTTGTGTATTCGTTAACGATGGATTTAAAGTGAAAAAAGAACGGACATATTTCGCACGTGGGTGGCCCACTGTTGTAGACGAGAAGTTGGGATGGTAGAGGGGAAATTCAATGCATATCTGTACGCAGCGATTAACTATCGCAGTTAACGAAAAACCATTCTGAGCGGAGTTCGGTTAATATAGTGTTGCTTTGTCAACAATTTATAAGATATGATGTCACATTATGGTAAAATAATTATATATGCGTTCTATATTTTCTTTAGTGATATTTGTTTAATATCGTATCTATTTTCCCCTATTTTCCCGATTTTCACCATGTTTTTCCCATTTATGCAGGGAAAATCAAAAAATGATCTCCTTAAAATACTATCCCAGGAAAATTCCCTTTCAGAAAAGATGGTATACTTAATACTTTGGAGTAAGATTTTTGGTAGAATTTTTGTACACAGTATATATAAAAAGAAATATATCTTTGTAAAACCAATACATTCTTCGATACACTCAGAATCTAAAATAACGACACGTGTTTAGACAAATAATAATAATACCACTATAGATAATGAAGCTTTTTCGTAATAATGTTTTCCCATCGTAAAGGTATCGTATTTTTGGTGCTTTCGTTTGTTTTTCAATTCAATTTCGAAAATAAACGTTAATCGGGACCTCGGGCTAAACCGTATATACACTCGTGTAACTTTACAACGCGGTGTTTTAGATCCCGAGCCAGTAATGTATTATTGGTTTTTCTGTGGTTCTACGAGTTTTTGTATCCCGAGTCTTTAAACAATTTTTCGCCAGAAATCTCGCCTTTTATAGGCAACTTTATATGGGATTTCTTTGTCTGGTATCTTCCGTCCGGTTGACACGTTGAGTATACAGGAATCATACTTCGTTTTTCCTTATAGTTTTCTAAACAATCGGGAAAAACGATCGATTTTTTGCATAATTTTCGTTTGATTTCTGAACTATCTTATCGGCCGACACAAGGGAAAAAATACGATTGTTAATATATAATAACAATGCTAATAATCCCATTCCCGGCATCGTTTTGTCGTTATCGACAAATTTATCGTCTACAAAGTGTTGTGAAATTCTATACTAGTCTTTATAGAGGTCGTATTTTTTTTTTTTTTTTTTTTTTTTTAGAACATTTTTAACCGAAAAGTGCATTCGGTTCGAACAAAGAAAGGAATATTTTAATCATATCGTATTCGAAACAAAAAAACCCGATAAAATGTATCACATCAGATTCATTGACGGCGCGTACCTATAAGGTGACTCAATAGCATAGATATTATATCATTGCAGTCCACGTGTCTTAATTATATTCTGTTAAAAAAATAATAATAATGTCCGCGTAATAACGACAATAATATTATAATATACATTGTTATAAAATATAAAGCAGAACTGCGTTTCGTTTTTTTTTATTTTTTTTTTTTTATTCAACGCGATATACCTCATATAGGTGTTCAAAAATTATAAATAACAATTTAAAAAAAAGATAATAAAAATATGTTTTCCGCGAATTATTATTATCGTAATGAAAAAAATAAAAAAAATGTCCTCGTCAAATTATTTGTATTATTATTATCATTATTACTACAATACCAATATTGACACGACTTATTATACGACGTATATTTATAGATTTTTTTCATGACTAATATTTCCGTTTTTTATCGGTATTTATACCGATGAATTAAAAACGCTATGCGTGCGTATCGCATTATTATTATTCGTTCGCGAGATGCATTCGATGTACACATACGTTATTATAATATGCATATAATGTACTAGCGTGTATAATATACCTAGTATATGAGTACCTGTCCTATATATTATTATATGTATACGAGCGCGTACACGTAATAATATTATAATATTCGTATCGATAAATAAACAACGGTTAAACTCGCGTTAGTCATCGCGTATTATATTATAATAATAATAATAATAATAATATAGTGATGAAAAAAAAAAAAAAAAACTACTACTCCGCGTAAATTATTATTACCCATATTAACGGCGCGCCGGTTTTTTTTTTTTTTTTATCAATGGGCGCACCTGATTTATCGAGCCGTTAAAACACGCGTAACTACCTATACACCCATTGTAGGACGTGCATGTGCGTACCTACGTGTGGCGTTATAATAATTACACTCTCGTGTTGTTTGACGATATCGGGCGGTTACAATATTAATTCGAGCCGCCGCGCATCACGTAGTGTTACGCAAAAACAATAATTCGTTTCTATTTGTGCGTGTACGAATATTATAGGCGCCCGTACCTGTACAATGCACTTCGGGGGAGAGAGAGAGAGAGAGAGAGAGAGAGAGAAAAAAACCGTTTTTAAAAAATCACGTGATAAATTCCCCGGCCGTTCCCGACCGATTTGATAATACAGTAAGTACCCATGTTTTATACCTTATTATTATTATTATTATTATTATTCGGTATACGACGAACGATATTTATTTCGCGTTCTATTATCGCGATTTTTTTTTTTTTGTTTTTCGAAATCTCGTACGTGTTTATCGAACGATTTTGTCCGTACGCGCACATTTTTATATATTTTATACGTTTATTAGCCGCGTGGTGTGCGTATACGCGCCATATAATAGTATAAAACAATAATAATATTAAAAAAAAAAAAAAAAACTGGAATACTCGTTTACAATATAATAATGTATCGTTGCGCGGCGATACGACAAATTGTAACGCGCATTATTACTACACTATATATACTTATTATATTATAAAGAAATATGTCAAATCGACAATTTATCACGCCGCCGTCGTCGTCGTATTTATTACACCGGTGCAGTTTAAACGTTCGGTGTACCCCGGACTCCGTGAACCTATATGGTACACAGCCGCCGTCGCACTTATAATAATAATATAGGTATCTCTATCTCTCTCTCTCTCTCTCTACGTTTGTGTCTCTTCCCCCACCTTATTGCAGTGGCGGAGGCAGTATAATATAATGCACGCGCCATTATACAAAACAGTCATTGTGATCAATCGGTCGGAAAAAAAAAATATATAGAGAGAAAAAAAAAACCTTGTAAACCCGTGTATAGTGCCCCCCCCCCGTATACTGCGCCGCAGCGAGTATAATAATAATAATATTATTTCGTAGGAGAGCGACCGCTCAAGAGAGAGATATTATTTGTATAATATACAGGGCGAACCGCGTTTACCCGGGGGATTTTTTTTTTTTTATAAATGAATATTATCGATTTCCGTTTACTCTCTTCCATCTTTATCTTTTTACGGGGCCGTTTATAAGCTTCGCGCGTTCATCACTCTTGTATACGGTCCTTACATATTACGTACCTACCTTATTACAAGTGTCATACACTTTGGCTATTGTCGAGCGGCGATCGCGTCGCGTCACACCGACGTCGGATATTTAACGTAAAACCACGAGTAGTAAAGATAACTGCAGTTTAAAACATACAGATAACGTGGCGTTTGCCACTCGTCTAAGGTATAAGTTGGTGTACACGCGCACTTGAAAACGGCGTTCGAAATAAAACATACATTGTTATTGTAAACGGTTCCACATAACGATTTGGAAAAAGAAAAAAAAAAACAATCGAATTCGCTTAAAGCCCTCCGAGAAAATCGCCGATAAATCGCGAACGCTCTGTATGCCGTATAATAGTGTAATGTATGTATGAACCGAACGAAATGCCCGTAAAGGGCATAGCTGTGGGATAAGAGGGATAATAAAGGAATCGCGTTTTGAAAGGAATCGATTTTATATTATTTTCACCGAGCGACCGTTCAAACAGTCCTGTCAGGCCCTCGCTCGCTTTTTAACCCATTCTCCCCGCCCAACCACTCCTCCGCCGTAGTCTTTGTCCGCCGCTCTACGTATTTACGACCAATTAACGCCTACGAAAAAACACAACGTCGTTATAACAGCCCTCTATTATATATATATATTTTTTTTTCCTCTCGTTTATGTAAATCCCGGCCGATTATATAACACTGCCAGCGTTCGTCGTTCCCGCTCCGTTTGTTGTTACATACACAATATATTATTATTATTATTATTATTTGTATTATTTGTATTATTCGCTACATAATATTATAAATATTACAAACGTTTCGTCTCGTAAACACGTCGTTACACATATTATTATTATTATTATATTAGCGGAGAGAACCCGTGGCCTTATAAACAAAATCTGTATGTTTTTTTTTCTTTTCAAATTTTATGGGCGGCATCATCGTCGGTCGAAACTACGATGTTTGTATACACGTCCGTCCTGCCCACGGGTCGGCGATGCTTACAAAACGCTTATTGCGCGCGTGATTTTTAGAATATACGATAAAATATCGTATGACTGAGGTTTTTTTTTTTTTTTTAAATTTTGTTTCGCCATAGAAACGAGAAGAAAAAATTACGTATATTATAGTTCGTACACGTGCGGTATAATATCGATCCATATTCGCGTTATATATTATTTTGAATTTAAAAAACCGTATAATAATAATACAATATAACATACAGTCAGTATTGCGTATGTACGTAATTTTTGAATAAAAAAGACGGTACCAGTATAAGGGTAACTCCTCTAAGGATAAAATATTGTTGCCGTTCTCTCGCGCGTTTCCGCACTACTTAAAACCGTTGTTTGCGATTGCATTTCTATTCGAGCTAAACAAAAAACCAATAATTTTGCCCTTTAATTATGTTTAATGTTGAACGGTATTCGTTAATAGATTTAAAAAAAAAATGTCGATTTGGAAAGATTTGGGGTGAGCGATATAGTCCCGTCTTTGAATACGAACAAAATATAACGATTTTTGTTCGAGATTTCGTCGATTATTTAAATCCGTTCGCGGTATACTGTAAAATAGGGCTTTTACTCCTCCTCATATTATGTATATTAATAATATGATTAATTATGTATAATGATTAATTTCAACGTAGCCGCGGCCGCCCCATCGTTAAACGCCTGCGGTTTGCATAAACATTATAAAAAAAAATCAATGCGTATAGGTAGGTGTATAAGTATAAACGATCGGCGGGTGTACTGTGTGCTTATTAAAATTACGTCATAAACACGAAAACGATTAAACGGTTTTATAATTTTTATCGTTAGCCAAATAAATCTCGTATCGTTTTTTTTTTTTTTTTTTTTTTTTTTTAAATTGTGCTTGCAGTCGTGTTGCAGTTGTGTTGCGCAGCGGCCATCGTTAAAAACGTCGAAAATTTAACCAATTTTGTTCGCGACGACGGTATATAAACGCACAAGAGACGCACCGCGCGCTATAAAAATATCGCAAAAATAACTATACAAAGTGAGACACTGTCATTATCTCGGAAAATATAAATTGTTTTTCGAAATTTGTTTAAATATTGATTGAGACACGAGCAGCGCTTTACATTTCCGTGGATGAAATTTAGGCGGTGAAACAGAAACCCATTATTAATACGATTATAACTAATTAAAAATACTACGAATAGATAAAATTTTAGTTTGAACAAATTTCGGCGTTGAAATGTGTTTGATTTTCGTGAACGAGACGTTCCGCTTGCGAGTTTGCCGTGTTTCTTGGGTAGCGGGAAAGAGTGGATTTTTTAATATAATATTATAAATAGATTGATATTTTGAAAATGGAATGTGGCCAGTATTGTGTTTCAACCCTTCCGAAAATTAGGACGGTAAAAAAAATAACAGAAGCGCAATATTTTATCGATCCGTTTGTTTATTAAATATGTTCTTAAAAAAAAAAAAAAAACGAAATAATGAAAATTCGTTGAAAAAAACGAATAATATACTTTCCGAGATAACGCTTCATTTTGGGCCAAAGTTTAGCTGCCGAACCGAATGAATGTACTTCATTACAGAAAAAAAAACCTACGCTAACCATAATTTCGGACGTAAATGGCTGTGTTTAGTTATGTTGTAGCCTTTTGAAATGTATTTCGCCCAAGTGCCCGACTACGTTTTTACTTTTTACTGTCACTACCCTCTAAATAAATATTCGATTTTTCAACCACCCTTAGTGTGTGAACCTCCCAAAGGAGACCCGTAACCTCCAGATCGAGAAACACTGCTCTATAATATAACATATTCGAACACGGAGGAGAACGAAAGTCATAATCGGGTGCGTTAATAACGGCAAACGAGATTGCGGTCGTGCTGTGCTGCTTTGTCTTAATTTATTCGCCAATAATAATATTATTGTAACGAGTGGGTTTAGAGATGTCTAGCATTTGCATATTATTTTTAAAAGATTAAAAAAATAGCAGTCAAACCATTCTACTGGTTTTGCTTTTTAGAACATATTTTAGGAGTACGTAACTTTTCGCAGGATTATATAAAAGGACATACACTCATATATAACATTATTTGATTGTATGCCGAGTATTATACGCGTTTTTTTCGATTTACATCGTTCAAATTCATACACACTGGTTTGCGATAGTCGAATCGTAAAATAATTAATTTAGTTATCACTTAGTTTGATCAATAAATCTCAAATTAGTAATCTCAAAACACAAAAGTTATACGTGTGAATACCATTAATATAATACTACTATGAATACAAATGAAATAATCGTAATTAGTTAATTTTTAGCGTGCAATTTCAATAAAAACAATTTGTTTAGGGCGTGTGTGCATGTTTTTAGAGCTATAAGTCCCTAAGCCTATAGTAATGAGGAACGCCTGTCGTCGCGCCGACAAACGACGTGCAGGTTTCATCCCTTAAGCTATACGCGTTTCAGGATGATATTTTCAGTATTTCGGAAGGGTTCGCGGCTATTTTCAGTGGCGCGCCCCGGAATTTTCAACGACAGAGGATTCAGTATATTATATTGTAAATTATAATCGCGCGACGGAATCTTTTCTTTCCGTAATGTAACGTACAGAACCCTAAAACGGGAACCACCCGAGCACGTGATGCCATTTTAACGCAGAAGTTAGTAAAAAAGAAAAAAATATATTAGTTGATCGAAAACTCGTTTGTATATTACACAAAGAAAAAAAAAACCTACATCAAAAAAGATAATTATATACATAACGTCACTTCCCAGGGAATATGACGCCACCGTGTATGCATATTGTATGTATACAATGTTATCGTTATAAATTTCAATAATATACCTACATGTTTTGATTTCGCGAATGTCAATTTGCGTGCGCATTTTTGATAATTGTTATTTTATCGCGAAAATCGTTTTCGAATGGTTCGGTTTTTTTTTTTTTTCCGGTGGAGAGGGAGGGTTTATTTATTGGTTTTTGAAAACCGACGTTCTCTTATTTATCAAACGGAATCGTTGTTTGGACAACGGCATGTATTATATGTATAGGTATAATATATAATACATTTCATTTTGTTCGTGTACGATATTCACACGTGTGGGCAATACGAATGCGCTTACAGTTACGGTCGACGTGCCGTAGAATGGCTATACAAATGACAGATTACAAAAAAAAAAAAGGAAAAAAAACCCGAAAAAAAAGGACAGCGATCGTAAAACGAAAAAAGCGTAAACATCCTCTTTCTATATAGCGGCGGCCAGCTGACGGCGGGTGACAAAGACTGTATAAATATGCGCGTAATAATAATACGTATACGTACTACCCTATATATGTATTATGTATACACGTAGAGTGTCGAGGGGTTTTTTTTTTCTCGAAAAATTAGTCCATTAAAAACAAATGATAATAAATCGTTTTTTTTTCCCTACATTATTTAACGCGCGTACGTGGAATGGTGGAATATACACGGGGGCGAACGTTTTTTTTTTTTTTCTTTGCCGCTTCTGCAGCCTGTTAAACTGTTTTTTTTTTTTCTTTCTTGAAATAATTACAATCAAAAGGATATAAATAATAGTATCACAACGACAATGCCGCGCGCGGAATATTATATACGTACGCGTATAATACGTTACGCACTCGTAAACAATATTATATTCGGGTCGACAAAGCAAATATTATAATATAGACAATTAACGCGTTTTGTTGTATCGAACGGGGCGAGTAAATTTCCATTTTCTCCGCGCGTCTAATGTTATTACCGAACGGCCGCGCCCTCTCTATACCGCCGCGTTCCCATGATTTATACGCCGCCGCCACCGTCGTCGTCGCCGTCGTCCCCGCGCATAAAACGTTTACCGTCCGCAGACGCCCGTAACAAGTCGAGTGGCCCGTAATTAATACAAGGCCCCGTATTATTATAATTGCGTCCCCGTGTATATTATGGCGACAGGCCGCTGTCGCGACGCCGTCGGAGAGATCCGGCAACGCGGAAACGAATCGCGTTATCTCTCCGGGCGCGCGCACGACAATTAAATAATATTATAATGGGCACGGGTCTGGGTCGTCGTCGGCCCGTCGTGCGACGGTACGACGCGTCGCGTCAACAATGGGTTCCCGTTTACAAAAAAAAAAAAAACAAAACGTCTCGACGTCGACGGCACCCTCGTCCGCGCACGCATACACGGGATTATACGACAGGACCGTATTGCGCGTACGCGCAGTGTTGCCCAAACTCGCGTGCGACGGTCGGTCGCTGTTATGCGTCACATTTCGGCCGGGCGGACGTTCCCTCGGGATTCCGGACTGTCCGGCGGAATAATGGGTTAGGTTCGAAAGACTCGATGTATTTTTACCTTGAATCACCTTGGAATTTAATTTTCCGCCCGCCAACCTATTCTCGATAACCCGAAATACTCCCACCCTACCACAAATATATTGAAATTTAACGCAGCCCAAAATTCTTTTAATGGATTTTATTTTTGTAGAAACATAATATTTTTTTTCATATTTCTAAACACCCGGGCACCCACGACCCACTCACTCGTTTTTTTTTTTCGAGAATCGCGTAATTTAAATTAAATGTACCCCTTTCGAAACGCCACTGGGTTCGAATGTCAAACACTTTCTAGTTTTTTTAAGCAGTGAAATTTAGATAAAAAAAAGTTTTTTCTAGGCGATTTTGAATTTCTGTCGCACCGTATAGAAATATAGTTTGGGCGCCACTGCGTACAGGGCGATTTTTTTTTCTATTGCCGACCACCGCGATTATAAAAAAAAACGTATATAATGCGCGTCGAAGATGTCCGTTTGATTTATAGGAACGTACGATATTACTAGACTTTTTACCGATATCCATCCGACGTATCTGTGAAATCGGCACCCCCGCGTCCAAACGCATCGCGAGTTAACGCTAACCGAGTTATCGGACTAATGGATAATTTTAGAAAACCGCAAGTCCTTATTGCTACTAACAGATATAATTGAATTTTTTTTTTTTTTTTAAATGCTTTATGCACGTTCCAGAGACAAACCGTTCAATGGAAATGTCCGGTTAAATAAAACCGATACCACCTATACTACCGAGTATCGGGTTTATGCATCGGGCCTTAATCTATATCTACGTATAATATACGAGATTTAATAAAGAAAGTAAATTGTACGATTTCGACCGATCGATAATTCGGTTTTTTGCCGTTATATATACTGTTTCGCGAGGTCTGTATTTTATTAAATTGCAGCGTTTATAATTTTCACATAAACGTCAAATATGTATACTTATGAAATCGTCGTAGAAAATTGGACAATGTAAAATTTTCATTCAGCTGAACTAATGTTGTGCCGCCAATTTAAATATTATAGTGATTTGGCGTTATGTTTCATTAAAGTTGTGGGTTTTTTTTTTTTTTAATGTTTAAGCGAGATACTAAAAGTTTTAAACTGTAGTGTTTCGCACACTCGTGTCTCACTGAAAGTTTAATGTATAGAGAAAAAAAAACCAAAGTACAAACGAAGATATACCATTAATGGATCAATTCACATAAATATTTAGTATTAACAGCGCGAAATTGGATGTACGAAAACTGGACATTGTTTAACACGAGCCGTAACATGTATGGATATACCGGTCCATGTGTAGTTATATAGTTGTCCAGCTCTTGATAAAATAATCGCTCTGTATACATAATATACATTTATGGGATTCATTAAGGGCGTGTGTGTGTTTTTGCGCGTGTGCAGTCAGTGGCTGTCAAAAAACTGTCAGCTAGCCCTTTGCAGCGGGAGAGCTGATGGCGAGAAGAAAATATAAGCAGCGGGCCGACCGTCGTTTCCTCGGGGGAAACCCGTCCCCTATAGTTGCAGTATATATAAACGAGTGGCGGTGCGGTTGGTTCCGTGGCGTGGAAAAATATTTAGTATATGGATAAAAAAAAAAAAAAGTGGAAAAAAGGGGCGTTTTGTGTGATATATGTAACCCTTACGCGACGACGACGGCGCGACAACCGTATACGAATAATCGGTCACGTCAATTTATATCGCACCCCTGCGCGTACATATTATTATACTTACTTACATTGCGATGCGCGCGTGTGTTATATACGTCAGAGCACTAAACAAAAATGTACTTTTTACGCGATATTACACACGATGCGATCGCATCATATACATACGTGATGAATAAAACATTCGGTCGCTTTCGTTAATCAACGTCAACGAAATAATTTCGTTGTTATTGTCACACCCTATATAATTATTATTATTGTTGTTATTGTTTGGATATCATTATACCCTTAACGTTCTAAGCAATATTTTTGGAAAAAGAGCGAGAAACTCTGACAACTTTTTATTATTACATTTTTTTTTTTTTTTTGTTTTTTGTTTTTTTTTTTATGTACCTACCCATCAGCTGTGTACCGAAAAGATAGCTGGTTTTTAGTGACCCTGATGTTAAAATTAAGCGAGGGGCTCGATAAATCCTAGTGAAAACTATACTTACCCAAACAGATATAAACCATGGTGGGTACCTATACAAAGATTAATACGCAGTAGCAAAACTCTCGTTTATCAACGACGCGTCATTTTGTAAACTCCGGTCGTGGTACAACACGTTCGTAACGTTATAAGTATTTTAAAAACGGTATAAAATAATAATAATAGCCGCAGTTTTTAGGCTCGGTCAGCTACAAATTCAGTCCATCTCTCACCGCGATCGCATCAGTGAAAACAATGTGAATGCATCGAAGTTTTCCTGTCTCCAATACATTACGCGTTGTATACTGCAATGCCCAAACCCAACCCGACTTAGCTTAGGGTTTAAAACTTAGATACTTTCCATATCGGAAGCTATTTTCGGGGCACAAGATGTTTGTGTCAAAAAAAAAAAAGAAGGTTTTTTAAATAAAACCAAACGTTTAACGAAAGAAAAAATTAAAACACTGGCAAAGAAAAATGGCCCAAATTTAGATTTTACTTTATAGATAGTTTAAATTATAAATAAAAACAGATTATGGGCCCTTTTTCGTTTCAATAATTTATTTATTTTTCATATTGTTTCCTTGTCGATATAGACATATAGACATATATACAGTTTTTTCTTTCTTTCTATAATTGTGCTTTGCGTGAAAAAATAAAAACATTATTTTCAAAAACACTCGTAGATGTGTCATTTTTTTTAGAATCCGTTTAATTCCTATGTAGTGAATATGTTTGCGGGGTGCTTGGCCCCATCTATATTATTCGCACTTTTCGATATTTTCGTCTTGCTACCTCCTCGTCCATATTTTATTTCAGCGGGTCATTTCGGTATACACTGTGGAAATTCTTTCCACAATTGCTGTCATTATTACCGATTATCGCCGGTGTTTTTTTCTTAGTATGTAAATATAGTATACAACATAATATACCATACGTGTACAGTGTACACATACAAAGAATATTCATACCGAAATCAGCAGCAGCTGTTCTCCGTCCGCCCCCGTGATAACACTAAATATTATATACGTATATTATACCACTATACTCACAGACGAGATACGGTTTTTTTTATTATATTACGCCGCTATTTATAGTGCTGAGTAGTTTTTTGACCAATCCGGAATCCGGATTACAATATTACATAATCCGGATTCGGATCCAATCCACCTATCCCGATTGATACTCGTAATACAGATTGATACTGATAATCCTGATTGTTACTTTAAATCTGGATTAAACCGATCCGATTGTAACGTTTGTTTCAGTCCGGATTTGGTGCTCAGCACTATAGTATTAAATCGCATTTTTTTTTTCATCATTTACGACGCTCGTATTATAATAATGCGTACCCCGATACAACGGTGGCGTTTCGTTAAATGTTTTTTTTTTAGTATTATTATTAACGTTCGGATACTTACACACACGCGGCACCGATAAAATCGCAATTTTTTATACGCGAGGTTTCGTGGGTTTTCGCGCCTACATATCCTTCGCGTTTAGGCCTAATGCGCACGAAAAGAAAAATATTGTGTTTGTAGTCAACAGAAAACAATTTGTACAAAACCAATACTATCATTATTGCCGAAAGGTCGTCTGACGAAGGGGTTGCAATTTGCATGCGTTATTAATTTCCTTCCACAGTTTGTCCCGGACCACCGTCCTATTACTGCAGCGATATTTATTATTAAAATCGTAATTTTTTGGCCAATTTTTTTGTTAAACTTTTTAAAATTTTACCATTGTAAGCCATTGTAATAATTTAATAATAATTATAATAATACTTACAATTACTATACAATTATACACATAACAATATTGTATCGATATCTAATCGAATAAATGCGCACAAAATAAAATAAATATTCATTGTCTAAACCATGACTAAAGAAAAATGTAAACACTTCAGGCATGGACTTAATATGACTGATGGCGTTTAAAGCAAATATATCTTTGTTTTGTTTTTGCGTTATCTATGTGCGTGTGCAACGCGATTCCGTATTATGTTCTATTTTTAACAAAACCGTTTTGGGCCGACTGACACTGCTTGAGTTTTACTCGTGTGTGCCGTCTCATTTCAACTAAAACGGGCAATATAGTAAAATCTATCTTACACAGATTGCATAGAACTCGCTTGATTTCGGTTTTCAAGTAAAAGCACATACCGAACGATAAAATTAAAAGAGGACAATATTCCGGAAGGGGCGAGATAACGCGTTTCTTTTACGAAATGTTACAGCGATTAAAAAACCACCTAGATATGTTAGCCTTATTATTTCTAAACTGCGTATTGAACGTATTACATTCGGAACTACAGGAAAAATACGAGCGTATCGTTATCGTAACTGCGGGCGATCCCAACAATGATATTATAATATTATAACGAAAATCGTTTCGCGGATGGGTGTGGGCGTGGCCCGCCGCCGGTCGCGCGTTTTTTAATATTATTGCGTTTCGGGACGCGGAAAAATATTTTACCTTCCGTTGAAAAAATAAAAAAATAGACCCGAGGCGGAAGAACGATACGACGGCCGTTTTACCGTAATACATATTTTAGTTTAATATAGGTATGCGATTTATACGACGGGTATTGTGAGTAATATTATCATACGACAGGTACGTTGAATCGTTGCAACGTGATGTCGCGAATTGTGCGGAAAACGTGCGTGATATGCGTTTTAGAAAATTCAAAAATCCAAAAACACGTTTTTCTCCAAAAACGTTCTCTAGTGACTTGCTGTTCGGAGTTTTCGTTTGCGAAGGCAGTACACGAACTATACGAAATATAGCTATTTTATCGATTTCAGATTATATAATCTATATAAAAAACGTTTTTCTTTTTTTTCATTTATTTTAATTTCTTGAGCGTGACACGAGCGCGTGATTCAGCAATGTTTATTTTATTAAATTTACGCGAATTCGCTTGAAAATGAAAATAATAAACCGATGACACGACACAGACAACGTTTGTGTTATTATATTCGATACATAGGTCTACAATTCGCTCTAATATCAAAACTAAAGGCGCAGGATCGGTCGAAAATTACAGTTATATGACGTATGGAGACCGCGTATACGGGCGTGGAGGCGTCCTCTAAAACCGCGATTCATTATAATGCGACGGTGATCGATGACCGGACGAGTAAAAAAAAAAAAATACCCAAGTGAAATCGATATTTTTCACGAAACCGTCGCGCGCGTAAAGAGACGAAAACAAAAACGGACCACCCTGTACGTAAGCGTGCGCAAGTGCTTTGGATCGCAGGGGACGTGACGATCTTTGAAATCAAACCTTACACAAATAGTCCGACCGTTTTTAGAGGGGGGTTAAGCTCCCATTATATTGATTGTGTATATATACTTAGTGTTTATTCGATGAGCACTTTCGGGGGTGCGGAAAAAATCATCAAAACTCCCTTTCTCTATGCACGAAATCGCGGGGACGTTAGGGTTCAATATTAAAAAAAACAGCCCATATCCATTATTATGTTTTTCGATAAATATTTTTGCAGAGATTTTGCAGGTGAGGCAGTCGCTTCTCCTGCCTCCTCCACGCGCTCGCTTATGACTAGTGCTAAGGACTTTATGACGTTAAAATGATCGAAATATGTATGCATTCAGCATTATAACAGTAAAAATTTGGAAATTATACGATAATAAAATATGCACTATAGGAAATATAGGAAATTACTATATTTTGTTTTACGAATTTTAACGATAAATTACAAATTTTTATTGTTTAATTTAGTGAAATATGCTATACAAATTCAAACACCATTGAAATATACGTCTGTGAAAAAAAATTTAAAAAAAGTCTACAAGTTCCGCGAGAATTTGAAACAAATGTCTATATCATTAAGCTATGAATGATGCTGAAAACACGCCATCTCCTACGAGTCCCTTAATGTACAATCCTACTCATATGACCCTGTACAAATATACTCGCGGAGGCGTCAGACCACCGCGCGCCGATTCCGAAAGCCGTCAAAGGCGCGCGTTGTCGCGCGAATTCCCCCGCGAAGAAAACACGCCGAAATCGTATTTATTGTTACGGCGTTGTTATTTCGCGGTTTACTGCTGCGACTCGCTCTTTTAATAATAATAATAATAATAATAATACGATTCGTATTCGTTCCCGGGTCATTAATCATCGTTTATACAGACTTTACAGTGTTGTGTGTGCGCGCGTGTGTATGATTTATATTACGCGAGACACGAACACGGCGAATAAAACTGTTTTTTTTTTTCGGTGCCACGCGGTAAAACGGCGTTGTTTGATGTGTGTATTATATGTTATACGTATATAGCTTTATTGTATTTTTATACGTGCGAACTTAACCCGCCGGCTGCGGCGTGTGCGTTTTGTAAATTGTTTACCGTTTACCGTGTGTGTTCCTAGGGCCGTGGGATTTCGATGCGATTTGCCGTTGTTTCTCCGTGGGGCTTATACAGTGTAGTGGTGCGCGATACTCGCGTATTTCGTTCAGAATTCGTTTCGCGCAGTTGCATTTCAACGGGAATAAGACGTTTTGTATTTCCCCTCCCCCTTCCTCCACCCGACAAGTTTCGACAATATTCGATTTTAAAGTCGTTTTCTTTGTATACATATAATTTCTGTTTTTTTCTAGAGCATTTCAGGGTTTTCGGGTTCGTTTTTTTTTCCAACACGATTTTTATATACTTACCAGTTACAAAACTATTAAATTGTAATATATTTATCGGACAACAGTAATTTTAAAATGTCATTATAGCCAACGAAAATCGTTTAGGATTTTACATGGCATATCGCACTACTATCGCTCGTTTATAGAGGACACGTTAAGGGTTGCACAATTGCACACGCGCGTTTTTCTTCTCCGTCTTAAAAAAATACACGACTTAGTAAATTTTTATTCAGCGGAATCAATATCGGGCCGTTAATTTTTAGTATTGAGAGTGAATCGACCTATTGTATCAAACTTGAAGAAAAAAAAACATTGTCGAGGTGTACGTCGAATTTTCTGATATTTTAATTTTTAAGTTAGATATACTATAAAGCGTGTGAAATATACGGTTTTAAAATGTCTTAAACTCGCTCGAAAATTTAAATATCCGAAAAAATCGACACGTATAAACATCGGGCAGGTAATCTTCTTAGACCGTCAAGGTTAACAATGCACGTCAGTTTGCACTCTATAATAATATTACGACGAAAAGCACAGGAATCGGTTTTGCAGAACGAAAATTTGCTATAATGCTATAATGGGAGGAGCCGATAGGGCCCGGGCCCCCGCCTCTTGACAGTTATATGATATTTGTAGTTGTAATAATATGAGTTAATAATGATTATAAATTGTCATTCAAATTGCGATTGGACCAATTATTACGATAATCGGTAATGTTGATAATTTTATCTATATTTTATATTAAGTGTTCGTTGTTAAAAATCAATGTGAACAATTTTGTCCCCCTCCAAAAAAAAAAACCCCACTGACTGAGACGGCAATATTAATAATGCGTCCTCGTAACATTTTTGAACATAATAATTCTTTAAATGTGTGCAGCGTGTATACGGATAATTCGAGACAAATAAATAACAATTTACGAACATAAAAATATTATAAGAATAGTAGTAAACGCGTGACATAACAGTTTTTCGACGTCGTGTTGTTGAAAAAATAAAGCGGCGGTATAAATCGACAAGGTTCGCAAAAAACGCCGAGCGAGCAAAATCGACATGTGTCGTCCGCGTTATAATTGTATTTCCGATCGATACCAGTGTGTGCGATTCATTTGTATATTTTTATTGTTCGTATGTTGTAATAGTACCGGGGGGAGGGGAATGTTGAAAACAAATCGGTTTGACGTTTTAATATATCGAAACGCGCACCGTGTCACTATCAACGACGACGACGTATTTTTTTTTTAAATAGATTCGTTAAATATGCATAAGTTCTGTTGACATTTGACTGTAATATGTGTGTGTTGTGCAGTGTATACTATGGCCGATTAAATAACGGCGTGCAAAAAATAAAAATAAAAAAAACCATCGTTATAAAATTGTGTTCTGAATTCGCTCTATTGTTTGAACAATACAACATTAAAGTGTAGAATGAACTCGAATGTACAAATCGATTTGACTATGTCCAATAACATAGGTACGCTATTAGGTTTTAATAACGGATTCTACGATGCAAACGTTATTCACCGATCAGATACTTTGGTTAATATCGCCAGAGTTAATTGTATATATATCGAGTCAAACCTGGTTGTCGGTTCATTCGTCAACGGGAAGCAGCGCCAAATAATACACGAGTTTTATCCTAACGTACCACCGGGTTATAAAATAATAGAAATTCCTACACACTTGGTTTCATATTCACTAAATTGTACTTCTATAACTCACGCCAGTATTGTTTTAAAGGACCAGAACGACGAAATGATCGATCTGCGTGGAGAACCGATATCTGTACGGATATTAATTTAAGATTCCGACAAAAACTTCTAAAATGGGTATACAATTTTATAATATAAATAGGACTGCAAAGTCGGATAAAAACAGTCGTATCAAGACCACCACCAAGTCAACACTCTGGGTGAAAACAGACGAGAAAAATAATTCAAAACATAGAAAACATAAAAAACGGTTAACAGCTAAAAATTTAGCATTTCTTCGTTCTATCGTTAACCCCGGCATAGCTACAATATTGAAAGAATATTGTTCGTATACTAAATCGGGTATTGCTTCACGTCAGAACGCCGCTTGGGACAGTGATTTCAAGAATGCTAATACAAATTTTATTGAAACCGACTCGTTTAACGGATGTATAAACTTAAGAGATTTGTTTGGGTTTTGCGAAGATTATAAACGTATTCTAATAAACTGTAACCAACAACTCGTGTTGAATAGAGCATCGTCGGACATGAACGCGATCAAGTTTACTAAGCCTGACACCCCTAAATTGAGCGAAATTAAAGTAAATATTAAGAAAATATTATGGAGAATGCCTATGGTACGAGTAAGCGACAAAGAAAAAATTAGGTTGATGAAAGTAATGAACAGTCATAAATCTATCACGTGCGCGTTTAGATCGTAGGAGTTGTATGAGTACCCATTTTTGCCTCAGAACACAGCACATTCGTGGAAAGTGAAGACAACAAATAAGTTAGAAAAACTGCGATTTGTTATAATCGGATTTCAAACAGATAAAAAAAATAGCGAAACTAAACCGATGTCGTGCTTTGATAATTGTCCAGTAAAAAATCTAAAAGTTTATTTAAACTCTGAAACATTCCCCTACGAAGATTTTCAAAGTGATTTTACTAAGAATAAAATAGCTACGGTATACCGAGCGTACGCAGAGTTCCAGAAATCTTACTACGGTCGTGACATCGTCACGCCGCTATTAACCCGATCGGAGTTCAAGACATATGCTCCAATCATTGTTATCGATATGAGTCGGCAGAATGACAACTTAAAAACATCGACTGTGGATCTTAGGATTGAATTCGAAGCAGAAATAGCATTTCCACCCTCTACGTCAGCATACTGTTTAATTTTACACGACCAAATTATAACTTACAATCCGTTTAACGGTGAAGTACGTGTATTATAATCTTGTTTCTAGAAATACCTATTATATTGTATAAAACTTATTATATAACTATTACCTTGAATAAATAAAATTAGTTTTTTTTTTTAAGTAAATAAATTATGATTTATTTCAACAACTAAATACATAAAAGGTATTTTATAGAATAGATTATTATTGTTATTATTATTTCAAGTATTTTAAATAATGTGATATATTATAATCTTCTTCTTCGTTCGATGGATTAAAAATAATAAAAAATTGATGAAATGTCAGTGGGTAGTAGAATATATAACAAACCACCAATTGGTGTATATTTATATACGCCTAATAAAAGTCCATCTATGGATTGAAGTGTTAGTCCACTACCCTGACCTTGATACATGTCCTGTTCGAAAAGTAATTTTCGGAATTTTTCTTCTACTATGTCTTCAGTTTCTCTTTCGAAAAATATAGCTCGAGCGGATGTTTTAAACGACCTATCCACAGTAGAATTATCTACCTGTGGCTTATAATATGTTGATTCGAGTTTGAAATTGAATTTAATGGGATTATTTACAGATATTTTTTTGAGAATTTGAATTATAGAAGATTTGAGAGATTGGAGAAATTTTTTGTAGTTGAAGATATTATTTAAATTTTTGGCGTAATACCAAACGATCTTTCTTGAGTGAGACGAGAGAGAGTTTCTTATTTTCTACTGACCGATAATCGTAATCAGGGATGTATTAAATAGGATTATTAAATAGGACTATCGAATACCGTATTCGATACAATTGTGACAATTGAGATAATCGAATTATATACGTTATCCTATGCGTTTCTGTAGAATAATGTCAACTATCGAATGATTCGATTGTCAACGACGCGCGTACATCAAAAGGTCTCATCGTATTGTAATGGCGTTATTCTTACGGTCACGTAGAAAACGGATTGTCCTCATTTTTGACTCGCGCGGTATATTATCAAACCGATGTCTTGTAATATAAAGCGTATACATGTATATTATGTGTGTCATACCCACTGGTTTTCAACCTTTTTAACAATGTAGCACACTTATTTTCCTACAAAATTTTCGCGGCACACCAATTCATATAATACGTGAAGCATATATTTTTTTGCGCATCTATGCGTATAAATACCAAAAGTTGTGCTTGTCCACTTGTGTCAGTTGACTCGTCTAGTTGTAATGCAAATAATGGAGAGTCACGGGATTGTTGCAATACTTGTTCTTCAATATCTTCAGACATGTGTTCTATACGTCTACTAATGGTGTTGTCAGATATTGGAATTTTTAATACTTCTTTTTCAGCTTCTTCACCAAAAAGAACTTTTACGATTTCACGGTAAGCAGGTAAATTAATTCATATCTTTTGTTCCATCAATAATTATACCTACAAAATTTACGTACACGAACTCTAATTTTAGCGCTTCGTACATTAAATCTATTAAATAAAAAAAATTTGCAATAAGCATCAATATTTCTATTGACACAACCGATATAAGTTTTTTCAACATTATGAAGAATCCGCGGTGGCCACGCTAAATTAATATGGCTACATTACCACGGAGACGTGACTAAAAGTGGTCTAAAATAAAAATAATCATCTAGAAAATAAATAGCAAATTAATATTTGAGAAATCTTGCAATAGCGAAGCATTGCCGGGTCAGCTAGTATTTGATAATTATTGTTTTCGAGTACCTATATATATGATAATATTTGTGTTAACTGTTAATATTCGTGTTAACTGATAATGATTACGTGTTAACTGAAAATGATTACTGATAATGATTACGAACGCTTACGCGGTAATAGTATGTATAGTGGTGGGTATGGGGAGAGGTAGTGGCGAGCGGCTTCGCGTCAGCGATCCACGTAGGTACCTAGACGGAAAATAATATTCGAGAAATAATAATAAATTCAAAATAGAGGCGTGGTCAAAATAGGTCGTCTACTTGGTGGATGTCAAAAAAAAAAAATTTGAAAAAAATAAATAGAAATACAATTTTGAAATAATTATATGTTCAGAAGTGGGCGTGGTTAAATAGATCGATGAAGAGATGGACATAAAATATTTAATTAAAAATAAATAAAAAAATAAATAGATCGATGAAGAGGTTAGGTTAGGTTAGGTTAGTGATCCTGATCCTGGCCTAGAACCTCCCTTTTCATACTATTGGCATATCACTGTCGTAATTTCGTGACTGTACGATATCGACTGTTCCGTGCGCGTGCTCGGCCGCGTATGGTGTGCAACAGTTGAATTCCGCATAGCTGTAAAACATTATATTGTATCTAAACGCGCGAATGTACGCGACATAAACATTTTACATGGCGTGGATTGCCAGTGTTAAAAAAACAAATCCTTTTATTAATAATAAAATAAATAACAATAATATAATACCCAAACGCATTATCTTTCGCCCTTTAAAATACCCCATCGTCCGGATCCGAATCGAAATTTACACAATGTTTTATCCGATATGCGCGTGTATACATATTATATAGGTGTATGCCCGAGTTATTCGAAAAACGTTACGGGAAAACGCCGTTCCCCCTTTTTCCGCGGCCGGACGGGGACAAATTACGGTCGCGTAATACGTTCGCCGCACGTACACGACGACGGCGGCGGATTGAAATAACGACGCGGGCAAAACGGTACAAAAGAGAACGCGAATTTTCGCCGTCAATATTAATAACCGCGGCGACGACGTCGCGAGGGGACGCGAATAACTGTCGGTTGTAAATGTTATTAATAATTAAAACGTCTCCCTCCGGGCGAGAAAATAACGCGCGGCCGAAAAAATCGGGGACCGCGACACGCTCGGAGGACATGACCAGAAAAAAAAAAAAAAACCAATAACCCCGCGAAGACGACGTATATTTTATTATTTTCTGTATAGCTTCGACGCCGCGTAAAAATCAGCGCGACGTCTTTGGGAATTCGGCGGTGTTTAATCGAAATGATAATAACACATAACGTTCGGTGACGTGCGCAGGGGCGAGGGGAGGAGGTTAGTGGTTACATGCCCTCCGGTTGGCTTGAAAATACAAAACAAAAATACGCAAAAATACATACAATCGTTCAGCCAGGTTAGGAGGAAAAGCTCAATGCATTAATTGTAAATTGGATTTTTTTATGGATTTAGTGTTTCGTGTGACAAGAGAATTCCAATGAGATTTATTATAGTTAAGTTTTTCTACAGAAGTGTGATGAGACTGACTATGTTGGTATGGTTCGGAGTTTTATAAATGATAGACAGAAAAACAGAACTAAGAACGAGTGTATTAGTGATGAGAATGCTCAGGTGAATGAGTGGAGTGACGATAGAAGATAGGATAAGGAATGTCTATATAAAAGGTAGATTAGGTGTGGCTTGGATAGTGAGAAAATAGACGGAGATGTTTTGGGCGTGCCACGAGGGGAGAGAAATCAGAAGCAGTAAGAACTGTAATGAAAACGGATGTAGGAGGATAGAGGAGGAGAAGGAGACAGAAAGAAAAATAGAGGGTTGGATGCAATTGAGAATGATATAATGAGGACGGGTGTACCGGAGGATGATAGGCTGTGGGATCGGTCAACTAGAAGCCTAAGACTAGTGTGACTAACTTCAAATAGTTGGGATGAAGAAGAAGATATATTAAATGTTCGAAATTCGGAAAAAAACAAGAATAACATGTTTCTTTTTTAAAACTCGAAATAAGCATAAATTAATTAAGTAGGTTAATAAAATGCCGGCCATTGTGAACAACATTAATTAACGCGATAATAGTAAACCCGGTCAGTTTCAAATAAATAGCGTGCGTTCAAACACGACTATAATACTGTTACCGTATGGTCACACTATAGGCTTTAATGAGCGTTCGAATTAATTTTACAACAATATTATTATCAACAAATGTCAACTAATAACATTAATTAGTTGGGTACCTGTTGCCACATGCCATATATATATATATAGAGAGAGAGAGACTATAGAGTCACGCGTATAGAACAAGATTAATGATTATACATACATTTATAACACTGCAGGATAGTAAATATCTTCGGACTAGAAATTGCGTTATCAAAATTACGACGCGATAACATGATTACGAATGGCCTACGCTAGGAAATGCGAATAATGTAATGGCTTCGAAATGTTTATACGGGTAGCACGGGGGAAAATTGTTTATTAGGTATCTATGTGCATGAACACGTTGGATCGTGTTGGATAATAACATGTAGTGCTGGACTTGGAAAAATAAAAGAAGATGTGCTGAAAAAATAGCGTCCCTTGGAATTATTGAATTATACATATGAAATAGATATAGATATAAAATGATATAATTATATAATTATATGATCACAGTTATTTATTAGACATTTGAAAATGTAGAGTTCTTTAAGCTTTTATTTGTTTTGATGAGTTTAAAATTGTTTTTAATTCGAATGTTTGTGTCGAATTTGCGATAAGTAGTCAAAAAAATAAGTTGTAAGTTAGTAGTAACAGTAGTCTTTCTTTCTTTTTTTTTCTTATAGATATATAAAACGTTTAACGTTTAAATTTTAATGGAAGTGCATACAAATATGTACTCCGTCACAAAATAAACAGAGTCATGGTAATATTTTTGAAAAATTAATTTGAAGTACCGAGTACCTCCGGGTCTACCCCTCAGCCCTTCTTCCCCCAATTCGAGCACTGATTATAATGCGATATTGTCTGACGCGATCCAAATATTTTGACAACGCGTTCCGCCAACGGATTCGGCCCCGTCTCTCGGTCGAGTTTCGGAACGCAAAGTTATTTAATAAATAATTCTCTTCGTCGTCGTCGACCAGATAATATTTATTTTATCGGGGAACGGTTTCAAAATGAAATACCGTAGGAAGAGCGAGATAGAGGCGGGAAAAAAAGACAAATCCACTTTACATTCGACGGGCGAGAACGACGACGACGACGCGGCTATGGGACCCGCGCACACGAGGAGGGGGGAGGGGAAATTGCGCAATCAAACGAGCACACGTGTTTTTTTTTTTCCCGGAGAATGCGGCTAGGCAGTGGCTCTCCGAGGGGCCGAAATAGTATTATAATAATAATATTTCGTCGTCGTACGTTAAAACGTCTCAACTCCCGGCGGGCACTGATATTTTAGTCGTCGTGTGGTATTTTTTTTTTTTTTCCCCATACCACCGCCGCACAATATATTACTATAACACTACTAATAATAACATATATTCGTTTTTTTTTTTTTTTAATTACTCCCTCATTTCTGTAATATGCGCGCGTTAGCAGCGTGCACTTATAACGAAACCGTATATCGTATACGCGGTATAATATAATGGAGAATATTGCAGCTAGAGAAGCGATATGCAGCAGGGATGCGACGACGGAACACGACGTTTTCATCGGTTTACCGTTATTCAACATAATCGCGATCCTCGTATACATTATCGCTAAACATTCTTGTCGTAATCGAAATTCGATTAATCCGTTAACAATATATTATATTGTATTATTACACATTAACCGACGGGATATCGTTTAACGAAAACGCGCGATTTTGCGAGTTGATTAAAGCGCGTTCTGTTCGAATTACGAAAACACAAAAAACGCCCGTTATCCGCAGAATCTAAACAACGAACTAAGGAAATCGACCGTTACTAGGCTACATTGCAGTGTGCGACGAAGGATCCAAAAACTACTTGTGTAGGTACAAAACGGTGGAGTGCTCGGGGATTTTCAACGCGATGGGAAATAGTATAAATGTTAATCGCATAAATCCGACGATCCGTAGAATCTTCTTTTTTTACCGAACTATAGGCGACGAAAATTTAAAAGCCGGTTCCGAAAAAACATTTTTTCAATCGATAAATCAATATAGTAAAAAAAATATATAAATAAAAAAAAAAATGTATGTATAAAAATAAAAAATAAATAAATGAATAAATGCGTTGCCTGGAGTATTATGATAAGTGTATTATACGACCGGTTTCGAGTTAAAAATTCATCATCAGGTTTATATCACAGTCAAAATGTAAAACGCGGCTGAATATGAAAAATTAAAAGAAGGAATACATAGAAAATAATTATACAAATTAGTCGTTTTACATGGAAATAATTTATTTTAATAGAAGAGATTGTTTAAAATGGGCAAATAAATCAAGCTTTTCTTTCCGACTTGACTGAAATATATGCATTTAAAAATTAAAGTAGTTTTCCAAGTAAATATACTCATATACGCGTGGTTGGACATTATCCCTTAGCTCTATCTATTTCAGGGTATATATTGGTCAAAAACGTCATATTTGTTCGCAGCAACGGCCATTCCCCCTTAAATGGCCATCAGGCCTATATTAAAGTGGCCACTGAATAGTACGAAATATCGGAGGAATTTTTGACGGACCGCTTCCAACCCCCTCGAGGCCTCGAGGCCCCGCGATACGTTTAAGTGCGTAAATATTGACGAATATATTATTATAGTAATATAATATTATACAGAATGATTACTTCATCTCAAATCCAAAGCGAATTTATCTATTGGAAAATGTCGAGAATATACATTTGTTTCCCCTCCGGTGGTCGAGGACAATATGTACACAGAATTGTTTAAACTATCTTGTATATTTTTTGCTTTTTTTTTTCAAATATTCCTTATAATATTTTAACCGTAACATTTTACCGTCAACTGTATGTATATTGATTTTCATATAATGCATCAAAGATCATGTATCGACGGTTTTGCCACTGTTTTTATTGTTTCACCCGAAACAGAATTTTCTATTAACCCGAAATTCTTTTCGGTTATTACCGCAATTATATTATATTGTCGACGGAACGTTTCTCGCTCCCCCGTGACGTCAACGCGCGTCGTTCTCGACATTATAATAATACGAACACGTGTTTTTCGTCGACATTGTATACGTAATAACTGACACAATTATATAGGATTCGATTTCTGCGGTTTTTTGTTTTTGTTCAGTCGTTGTGGAACGAGTTTATTTCAACACTATTCGTAAAATTGGGCACAGCCTTTTCCGCTAAACACAAAAATGATACGATTCCCGTTTCCGTCGAAATCTATTTCGTAAAGAGATGTTTCCGCCAAATATCGTTTGGGAACCATGCACTTGCTTGAAGCAAAACTTTATAGTAGATTAATAATATAGTTAACACGTCAATAGTTGAAAAAAATCACATAACTTAACGAAACCGTTTTAATAAAACTAGTTTCATTCGATTTCTTTTTTTTTTAATTGCTTTTTCGGTAGTTTTTAATCTGTTTAATATTTGTTTGCTCTTTGTAATGTTTGTTTATATTACTATTGGATTATATCGAAATGTTACCATATTGTAACCATTTGGTCCCAATATTGGGAATCGCCCGCGAAATTTCGCCCTTAAAACTTTTTTTTTGTTATGCTTTAAACGGATAATAATTTCGCGCGACCGACCCCGGGCTGCGTATTGAATCAAATCGACAAAAAGCGACAAGGTACCTATGTAGGTAAGTAGGATAAAAAATTCCGTACATTTTCCCCGCGCCAGAGTTTATGTACGACGGTTTCCTCTCGGATTTCGGAAACGCACACGGAACGACGATGCCGTTGCGTTTTTGAACGGCCGGCGTTAGACAATCCGTTTATCTCGGAACGTATTTTTTACCGCCGGACGTTAATGAAATATTTTTACTGTTACGCCATTCGGGTACATAAAGAGAGTAAGAGGTATTCGCCTGCCGTCCCCCGGCGCTCACGGTTGACTGTTTAATATACAAATGACTTATTTAAGATATTCGTACGGACGGCTGCGGGGTCTCGTCGTAGTCGCCGGACGAACGTTTTTTTTTTTTTTGTTTTTTGTTTTTATACATTACGGGCAGAGTCTGGGTTTTTTTTTACACATTTTACAATTCAATTCGGCCGGACGATAATGCCGCTTCCCCCCCCCCCGCATATTAGGCCCGTCGTCGTCCGGCGAGCGAGTTCGGTGGAGATACCTCGCGTCCAAAAACGCATTCCGAAATAACATCATGTTTAAAATTTGATTGTCCCCGGCCATTATTATTATAATAATAATTAGGCGCTATATAGGTAGATATTTTTTTATATATATATATGTACACCCGACCGTGTATTATGTTCGAACGAACCGTTAAAAAAGTCATCGGAATCGTTTATGCTGCGGGCACATTAAAAACCTGTACCTACTTGATTTTTTTTTTTTTATTATTATTCGATTTTATATACACGCATAATAGTTTAATATGCTGTATATTATTTTCGTATTTCGTCCCGACGTTCGATATAATTGATGTCGAGTTTTAGTATCATTACTATTTGTTATTACTGTGGTGTTGACGGGATAAAAATTGCATACGTGCTATAAAAGTGAAAAAAAAAAAAATACAAAATTTATATTTTGAAAATCCGCTAAGTCCGCGATCGCGTGCGCTGTAGCATTTCAGGAACCGTGGGATTGTCGAGATTATGATATTATTTTCATCTCGTCTGTTTTTAATCGTCGTCGTCCGCGCGCGCAATCAAGGTCGACAATAATAATATAATTATCTCTTTTTTTTCTCTCTCTCTCTCTCTCTCTCTCTCTCTCTCTGTCGATCGGCTATTTTTACGACGCGGGTAATAATATCGTTTTTAACGACGCGCTCGGGTCGATATATTATTATTTTAGTACTCGCGATATTATTACGGTATTATTACAGCCGGTGCCGTCGTTAATTTGTCGTTCGAGTCCCCTCGCGTTATCACCGTTATCATTATTATATTGTTATTGTTATCTCCGTGCCCCGTTCTACTGGTTATTAAAACGTGTACTACGGACGCCCACCTGCCTGGTTTGAAAACTGGGTCGGCCGCGGAGAAACTATTCTGGAGGGTTTTTTGTTTTGTCAGCCGCGTTCTGTACCCTCAATGACGACAACGGCGGTAAGAGGGGTAGAGAAATATTCTACACAAAATCGATCGTCGACAATTTTTTACTATTATTATTATTGTTATTATCTTCAGCCTCGAACGACGTTTGCAGTTAGCAGTTTTCCGCTTCTATATACAGTGGCGTTAGATCCTTTGAAACTTTATTGCTGTTTACGTCTGTCGTCGGCCTCTTTTCGCTCGGTTTACAATATTCGGCAATTTTTTTGCGACGTGACCTACAGCCAACTCTGTACATCGACTATAAACACCCCAATTACGTGTTTGGCTCTCCATAGGCGTTATAAATTGTCTTCGTGTGACCTTGTCTCATATACATTTGCGTTAAATTATTCATTCTGTCAATCTACGTGCAGTTTTCCTTAGAAACGTTCTATATCTATTACCGTGAATTTTCTCTTGTCTTGTTTTTATATGTACTTATTTTTTAATAACCTATTAATAATAATTTTTTTTTTTTTTTGCAGGTAAGAATTTTCAAAGAAAATATAACTGTAATAATTGTCTATATTCTTCATTGAAAATAAAGGTAAATCTCAAAAAAAAATAAATAATAATAATTAAAAGAGCCATAATACTACTGACGGGTATACTATACTGTTGTAGGTGGAAAATGTAGGATTACATAAAGTTATTCAATTTATGTTAGCTATGATAAACCATTGGTAACGAAAATCGATTTTGAATGAAGTTCGATTATACACTGTGTTTTTCAATGAAAAAAAAAAATCTTTGTGAAATTATAAATTCTGGTTTATGTATGGTAAAGTTGAGTATCAGTAGAGTCAAAAAATGATTTTGTCATTGAAGTAGAGGGGAGGCAAGGCTGATTTTTAAAAAACAATAATCGTTATTTACGTTTTTTTTTTTTTTTATAGGAAATAATAGGTGAACTAATTTAATTTATCATATTGAAATTTGAAAGGGAAAATGTCATAGAGGGGATATAATCCCCTCATCTTCCCTCCTCTGAGATTGGCATGCAGTTATCATAACTATTATTAAATTTATTATTTTACCGTAGAAAAATGATGTTGCGCGGGGTTGTTTTTTTTTTATGTATAAAACGATTATTGCTTTTTTTTTTTTATGTACACAACAGCGAACAATAATATTGTATAATCCTTTCCGAAAACGGTCATCGAAAAATCGAGTTTTCACATTCACTACTATACTCGTATATATATGTATAGAACTCGTATATAATACAAAACTCATATAAATAATACTGACAGAGTAATTGCCGTGTAATGGTTGTAACGTACAAACGTTTTTTTTTTTCGCGGGGTTGTTTTTTTTTTATGTATAAAACGATTTTTGTTTTTTTTTTTTTTTTTTTTTGTTTTTTATAAAGCCTGCAAAAGTGCGATTTGTCAACTGTCATTGTTTATTATTATTTCGACCGGCCTACGAAAAACAAAACAAAACGATACAAAAAAATAAACGTGAATTATAATACATATATATATATCGCGAAAAAATATTCTTTTGTTAATACCTGGGATTATACAATAAAAAAAAAAAAAAAAAAAAACTGATATTGCTGATGGGTATGCTACGCTGCAGTTATGTAGGTAGGAAGTCGGGAAGGTATATAGTATTATAATAATTTGTAGAGTAATTTAATTTACGAATATCATAACAATAACGATAAATCATTGATGGCAGAAAATGATTCTGAGTGAAGTTCGATTAAACGTGTTTTTTTTTTTTTGAAATACCACGATTTATATACGGTTTTCATTAAAATTTAGACTCAACGTTTATATATATATATAAAAAAAAAAAAATTATTAGGTACATCACGCTTGACTTTTTATTCGCCTCTTTGAATATAAATTATGATGAATTTCGTGTTAAATTTCCGAACGTTTTCCCTGGGTAAAATCAATTGCATGAAAATGTCAAACACATAGCTATATAAACAGCTCAAAAATCACTAGAATAATTTGAAAATTGTACCACGTATAAAAACGGCCAGTTTAAGTGGTTTTATTTTTTTATATATATATATTTATGTCCGGTCCTTTGGATTATTTCTCACCGAATTACAACCAAAAGCCAAAAATCGAATATAACAGAGTCTGTTACTGCGTACGTTTTCCATTATATTCTCCAATAAAATATTAACAAGGAAAATCGCAAAATGACTGGCTCAATAATGCACTGTACGGCGCATTTCTACCGAAAATCGCCCCTTACAGTTGACGGTCGAAGCGGATTTTCTGGTAGAAAATCTGTTTACAGACAGAAAACAAACACACATCATTGTAAAACCGCGATAATACATTCCTCACAATACACGCTCGAAATCTAAAAACGAATTTAATAGATGTGTTTGAAAAATAAAATAAAGAGAGAGACACGTACGCGCATAATACCGATTTGTAAATCGGCAAACTGTTGTTCATTTCGGATAATACGACGGATAACAATTTCGGCCCCTGAGGAATAATACAATAATCGTCGCGACAAAGATTTATGTACGTTTCGTACCAGCGAGTAGTGTTGCAATATAGACATTTGTAAGCCACGGGTAATTGATTTTTCTTTCCTTTACGAATAAAGCGTCGGATAATGCGAAAATCGTTTTGTGACGTTAAAAAAAAAAAAAAAAATGTACAGAAATATACCCGCGATTTGTGCGTGAAATCGACGTGCACAAACACTAGAAACTCGCGAGGTGTATTTACAAATGTTATGTTACGTATTTTCAATTAATTTGAATTAGTTGGGTTTGCACGTGGATAACATTGTGTAAACCGGGCCATAGTCAGTTATCGTCGAATAACGCACCGCGAATATAAAGGGCCCGCGATTTATGCGCAAAAGGGTGCGTCACGGTCGATTTCAATATTTTAGATTCTGAGCCAACCGAAAAACATTTTGGTTTTACAATGGTGTTTATTTCCATATTTTTGTTTTATCTACGAACAACTTTTCTACCAGAGATCTTACTCCGATCTTCGAGTGGTAGTACTTTTTCCGAAAGGAAATTCTATCTGGGTTGTATTTCTAGCCTTAAGGAGGCAACTTTTTTTTTGGATTTTCCAAGCGGTTTTCATAATAATTGGGAAAAAACGGGAAAATGTACGTACGCGTGTATTAAAGAAACTTCGCTCCGAATAGTTTTTCGTTAGCGATGGTTCGTATCAGTTACGTACAGATATAAATTGAATTGAACACTCTGTTTCCCGCCTTCCTAATTTTTCGCCTACAACAGCAGTCGGCCCACCCGTCGTGCGAAGTATATGCCCGTCTTTTTTGTTATTATTAAAAAAAATTACCGTTTTATTGTAACCGAGATATTCTAAACGCATTTGTATAGGTTCGAAAATCGGGTTCGGTGCCCGTACCCGAACCCGTGCTCTTTTCACCGTGTACATAAGTACACTGTGAGTATTACGAATTGACTACTGCTGAACTTTTATTCGCGGGTTTTTTTTTTTTCTTTCCTTTCAACGACGACAATAACCGAACGAACGGCTCGGGTTAAGAACCGTATAAATGGTACTCCGGACCATTTAGTTTACGGCTTTTACGGCCCCCGTCCGTTTTGTCATCATTATATCGGTTGGGTATGTACCTACATAGGTTTTTAAAAAGTCACGAGGGGGCTCACCATTTTAGATACTCGTATACAGGCGTCCCACACTCTTGCCGTATATTCTTTATATTCTGTAGTCCCCGAACCCCCCCCCCACTCTCACCCCTCCCATACGCGGCGCCCCTACAGCGGGTTGGGTGCATTCGTGTTCGAAATTTAAGGCCTAACAACGTTGGACCTCGCGTTTCGGGTGGCCGACCGTATCACGATTCAGAGCGCGTATAATAACAGTAATTATAATAATGTACACGGTGCACCGTGACGGGGCGGGGGGAGGAGGGGAGGGATGGGTGGCGATATATCGTTTCACAAGTTATAACTGCCGCCGCTGTATTATATAACCCGAGTGCCTACACATAATAATAATAATAATAATAATAATAATATACACCCGGACAGATCGACATCCGGCAAATGTTTCGAAAACCATTATCTCGTCGTCGTCGTCGTCGTCGTCATCGGCGCTGCCGTATAGCCGCGCTGGAACCGCGCGCGACACGAATACCGTCGAGCGAGCGAGCGAGCGCGCGCGTGTGAAAGGACGTGGTAGGGTTTTTGAGAATACATTACTGCGCGGCGGCGGCCGTTCGATTTAGAGTCGAATTCTCCGGGGGATGGGGGGGGGGGCGGAAGAACATCACACACGCATAATACTCGGCTGCAATATTATACCGTCCCGCGGTACACGCATCAAGCAGACGGGGTGGCGAGCCCGCGTGTCACCCTCATTAAACGTCCCATGTGCAATAATATACGGTGGCGGCCCCGGTTTTGTCGTCCGCAGTAGTGTGCGCGCGCGTATGTGTGTGCGAGCGCGCGCGCCCGCGCGTGTGCGGCTTTAAACAGACAAACAAACGGCCACTCGGTCGCCGTTCGCGGCTATACGGAGCGGTTCGCGAAATGCGACGCTACACGATTGTCGCACGTTTGAAAATCGAAAGTACACGGTCGTTTCGACCTTCTCCTCCCCCCCCTCCGCCCCCAAACACACACACGCAAATTAGGACGACGTAGCATTTTAGAGCTGCTCGTTATTTTTAATTTTCAAACAAAAAATTCGAATAGAGTTCATACTTTTCGAGGTTTTCGCGAGACACCTGCATTTTTTTTTTGTTGTGCAATTATCGGGCCATTCGACATGTAGACTCTCGTTCGGTTAACGTTGGACTCCTCGTAATCGATCCGGGTTGGTTAGGTACATTTTGAAGCGATGCCCAAGGTGGGTCTAGATATTTTCAAGTTTTGGAGCTTAATTGGACCGTCGACTCGGCCTTAACCGCGGCCCATCGAGTTTCGCTCGGTCTCTCGCCGGGCCCGATGCGGCACCGATCAGAAAGTCCGTTAAAGAGTTGCCGACTATTCGCGTAGGACCGAACGGCCACCTTACAAGAATACCAATTATTTAGGGACGGGATTTTCAACACGAATCGATTCCGTCGACTCCAGTCGAGTTCCCTGCGACAGTTTATGTTGAATCGAACAATTCTCGTTATCTGCACGGATCTATGTGAGAGTTACCGCGGACCGATTGTCAACACGCCGATGCGATGAATTATCGGGTCGCGCCGGACTTGCGAGTAAGTCAGTAGGTACTCGTCAGTGTTAAAAACCGAACCGCCGATTATTCGGGATCCGATAACGCACGCGACGCCGAGTCGCCGTACTCCACTGCAAATGGTATTTGTTGTGCAGTTCTCCTTAATGGGTCGGCTCGCTGCATGCGTCCCTGCCAATATTCGATTCGAGTTCCTTTTCGCGCGAGCCGACCATTCCCGTTGTATTGTATTGTGTCGGAACGTATCGCTGCGTCGTCCTGGCGTCCACGCAAAGCTCCTCGAAACGTTTACGGTCGGCCGCCCCGTCGTAAAAACCCGTAGCCCCCTCTCGAAACCGGCCGCCCGTCGATCGCCGGCGCGTCCGCGCGTAATATAAACACGCGGTCGCCGTAGCCGCGTTTCGACCGTGTGAAACGAACGAACGTTTAACACGCACGCGGTGTATAATGGTTATCGTGCGCGCGCGGATTCTCGTAAACACGCATAATAGTGTACATACCCAAAACGGGGCCCGTTAATCGCCTAGCGTCTTGTTCTCCGAACTCGGAGCGATGACGTGTGGAGAGGGGGCGGGGGGGGGTGTGACGATGAGGATCGCGAAGGAGGAGAAGGCGGCGGTCGCGAGGAGCAGCGAACGTCGGCAGAGTTCCGTTCGCCTCGCGTTGTGCTGCTACGTCGGCGGCGCGCCTTTTACGGCGGCTGCCCCGTCCGCGCGTTAATTGGTTTACCGAGAAACCGATCGTCGTCGCCGTCGTACGTTACGCGCTGTTATTATACACCCGCGTTGTCGTCGTCGTAAACTGCGTGCGTGCGCGCGCGCGCACCGTATTTATTGCCCGGACAATCGTACGGTACGTACACACCGGCGCGATATTCGAAACCGTTTCGGTAGCGGGGGCGGGGGAGTGTGCGGGACCGCCAGTAGCCGACGTTTTTTTTTTTTGTTTTTTTTCTACGGTACTCGAGGCGAAACACGAAAAATCCAGAACCCGACCCCGCCGGAACGTGAATTTTTATCGACAATTTTTTTTTTTTCCGTTCACAACAAAAACGACGTTTAGCTCGTACTTTGATAACGCAATACATTATACCAACTGCATTATCGTATTCGTGAGTTTTAGGGTGGGAGTGGGGGGGAAATCGAGTGGTAAAAAAAAAAAAAACTATATTTGTGTTACCGTATTATGATTTAAAATGTAATGTTATTGGTTAGCACTGTATAGTACATCATAGTACCGTATAATTATAGGTGTACCTACACCGTGTTTTAACACCATTGACTATATATATCCAATGATAATATTTTAAACATGTTCACGAAAATAATCATCGGAGCAAGTTATCGAAATCTGCAGTCCATAATCGAATGTATTGCAAAAATGACTACTATATTGTAGTGCAGGTACAAAAATGGTATTGCATAATGTGCAATACTAACCAATAATTAATTTTTAAATTATAATATGTAAAATAAAATTTATATTGCCTTTTTTATTCCACTTGATTTTTTTCCTAACCCCCATATTCGTACGCTGGTGTATGTTAATAATATTTTTGTAGCGCACAAAATTAAGGGCATCTCCGGAGAACTCTGGTTAATCTAACTTTCGATTAGTTGATCTCACAAATCGACAGTCTACATAGTATGTATCGTTGGGTGACACACCCACTATCCTGCACCCGTTTCACTAATCGACCAAAACCGGTAATTGTACAATTAATATGTTATCAATATTCGAAATTTCTAAACTGGAATTATTGTAGATTTGTCATTAGTATAATATTATCTACAAGCGTTTTAAAGCGAAACGAATAAAAAATAAAATCGATTCGATAATATCATAACGAATTATAAATTGCAAATTTAAAAACGACGCACGTACTTTGCACGTGGATGCAGACGAAAATTGAATGTAAACCTGTAAGCGACGGTAAACGAAAAAACGATTCTGAACGGAGTTCAGTTGATAGTGTTGCTTTGTCGACAATGCAATATAATACGGTGTATGTCATATTATGGTAAAATGATTACAACAACGTGCGTTTCTGTGACAACGATGATTGTTTAAAAAAGATTTAGAATAATAAAAACTTAATAATAACGAAAAATAAATAAAAAACGGTTGCCAACGACAACCATATTTTTAATCTGTCAATCTTTTGTAACCCATAGGACCGTGGTTTTCCTCATTATCTCGAAAGGTTAACGAGAATTGCAAAAAAATTACCTCTCTAAAGTACTACCCAGAGAACATTTCTTTTCAGAAACGGTGCTATACTGGGTAATCAGTGTATGCTTTTCGGTAGAAAAAGTGTTCACGTAAAAAAAAAAAATAAACATCATTGTAAAACCAATACATTCCTCGTTCCACTCGGAATCTCTAAATGCATTTATGAAAAAAAAAAATAATAATAATAATAATTTATCTATAATGTATTTTTATTGTTATTACGCGTTCTGCCGTGGTTTGGCGATATTATTATTTATACAAACACAGTTGATTGTCGGTTGACGAACGGGCAGCATTTTCAATGTTCACGAAACGGACGACTCTGTCGGATATCTCGCGAAGCCGGTAGAAAATTACCCGTTTCACGGGTCGGACAAATTCGACTAAGTGTGAGCAAATTTGTACACACGCGTCCCGGCCGGCATTCGATCACGCGTTTTGAGCACCACTGGCTACGGGACGGCCGGATTATTAATCGCCTTCGCTCAATTAGCACGAAACGCGTTAGCGGTAGGCTTTTTAAACGGCCAATTTAAAAAAAAAACCGTTCACACAATAATCCCTATTGTTATCAATACGGTACGTATTCAAAATGCGTAGATTATAATACATAAAAACTTAGATAATATGTGACGCCGGAAAGCAGGGCGAAACGGGGCATCTGCCCCCCTCTGGACTCCAAAATTTCAAATATGATTTTAATAATTAGATAATTTATATTACTTTGTTATAGTTCGTTAGTGTTTGATTTTATTATAGCCCTCATTCCTATGTCTGCCCGGTTATCAAATGGCAGGTTCTTGTTTAGTAATATGTGTATACTTATATTTGAAAAATATATGTACTTAAAAAAAAATCATTCGAAACTTTTTACCAAGGCACTGCCCCTCCCTGATTAAATTTCCTGCGGGCGCCTATGTGTGACGTCAATAACGGTCAATTTAATTATTACAATATCCGACTATATTGTAATAATTATTACAATATAGTCGGTACAGGGCGTATACAGGGCGATAAATGCATAAAAACGAAATACGTCAGTCTTTTTGGTTTTATACAATGATGTGTATTTTTGTTTTTATTTTTTCTGTGAACAACTTTTCTACCAGCGATTTTGCTCCGGTTTTCAAGTTCAGCCCTGATTCTCAAAGAAAATTTGACTGGGTCGTTAATTTAAAAATTGATCTTTTGATTTTCCCAAGGGTTTTGATAATAAATGGGAAAAAAACGTTGGAAGACCGGGAAAATTTGCGAAATTTATATTTATTTTCAAATCGTATATATATTGCAGACTTTCAAAACGTGTACAGGCAGCGAAATCCGCCCAGAATCGTTTTTCGTTAGCAAAGGGGTCGATCGTTGCGTGCAGATAAACATTAAATTTCCTTCTATATCCTACCTTCTCTACATTTCGCCTGCAAAACCGCGGCCCGCCCGTCTAGCGAAAGTCTTTCCGAAGTAAGTAAGTTTTTTTTTGCCCCCCTCCCCCGAATGTTTTCCCCGTCGTCGCGGTCTAATTATAATATCGTCGTACGCCCGCGAACCGTATAGAATATATTATTATTATCATTGCTCGCGGAAAGTGCCGGAGGCTGTGCGAGAGGGGGCTGGGTCGAGGCGAGAGAGATTTCACACTGCCGCCGCGAAACCGTTTTAAAACGCATAAAATATAACGCAATCATTATTTATACACCGCGGGTGTAATAAATAATTTGTCTCCGTTCGGTTTTGTTACATCGATTGCGCCGCCGAGGGGAAACTCGCGCAGTGCCGGTGTAGTGCTGTAGTCATCCTCCTCGGATTTTCGGAGGGGCGGTGGCGATGTCGCGTCGGTATTTCGGCGTTACACCGCGCGCGCAAAACGGTCGGACGAAACGTAATTCACGCGCAATGGTATACATACAGGGTGGTCTATACGGTACACCGTACGATTGCGACGATGACGTGTATAATATACGGCATTGTTATCATTGTTATTGCGCGGACATCCGCCGGAGATAATATCGTTAATTTCGGTCCTTTTTTTTCTTTTTTTTTTTTCGTTTTTTCGTTTTTTCGCGCCGCGGATATTGCCGACATCGCTCGCGATCCGATCGCGAGAATCCGCGAAATCGCCTACAAGCGTCGGGGGGTTTTTTTTTTCCCCCCATTTTTTTTTTACTCGTAACGTTTTATTATTATTGCTCGATCGTTTACCTTTTCCAGTTCGCGGTTGCAGGGTAACGCGTTTGACGATCGCGATTTTTTATGTCGCGAAAATGTATTCGTTTAGTATTCCAATACGATTTTATTACGGTTATGGTTTTTAATTTACTATCGGATTTGACGACGTATTGAAACAAGAACGATATTATTAAAAAAAAAAAAAAAAATAGTAATAATAGTTTATTTTTGTTGGCTTGTTAGCAATTACTATAAACGGCCTCAAAGTATACGAATAAATAAATACGTTAAATTACTACTAGCTCGGCCTATACACCGTGATAGTATATATCGTAAATCAAGATGTATCGATCTGTAATAAAAATTAAAATCGAATACCGACTCAAAGTTCAGAATGAACACAACAAGCATTTAAGACGGTGATTACGATAACAGTATACTCTTAATAATGAACGTTTGATAATCGATTTTTTTTTTTTTTTTTTTCAAAATTACTGCTAAAAAATCAATTTAACGTTTTATTATACATAATACAATTATAACTTAATCGTTTTAATTTTGAATTACAAAATATTTTTACGGGTGTAACCGGTTTTTCATTTAGTGTTTCATACTGTACGCTGCTGCGGTACGTATTGTGCGTAGGAAATTATCGCACACGCTCCATCAGTTCGCACTATTGTCCGGTGCGACGGTTAAAAACATCGTCCGGTGTAGAAAGTTTTTGCACTATGCCCCGTTGGCGTATTTAAGGGGGGTGGATCGGGGGAGACGTATCTCCCCCTTGGCATTTTTTTTTTAAAGAGCGACAACAATAATAATTCAACGTCAAATGTTAGGGCAGATTGGATTATAATAAAAAATACTTACAAAACAATGTGTACAAGTTAAAAATTTGATCTTTTTTCGTTTTAGCCTGTACGTTATAAAATACATTACACAGTATACACGTTTTATACACAATCTATGCAACAAAATATCATTCAAAATTCAATATCTCCCTCCTCGGAAAAATCCTGTAAATACTGCCACGCCCGCGTAGAAGCCCGCTCGACTTTCTATTGGGGTTTACCTCTTTTTTTTTTTTTTTGTTTAAAAAAAAAAAAACACCTCGATTTCGGATATTTATTTTACCGTAGGCCGTGCGAACAGACAGCAGCCGCTCTATTCGACCGATCGCGATTATTGCGCTCGTGTAATTGATTCGATGTGTTTTTCCGACTGACCCGGTCGTATTCATTATCAGTTATGGTTTTACGATTTTGATTAATGGCACAGTTGTAGATTTGCGAGAACTACGCGTTTACGGCTGTTGCGAATAGTACAATATTAATTGTTAATCAAAAAAAAAAAACCGGCCGTAGATGTCGAACAGCGGCTTTATCGACGACCACAAACGTCGTTGTAACCGTTCAATTCGTTTGGTCGTGATTTGATTTTTTTTTTTTTCAGTAACCCGTAGCCAAAAGCAATGTCCGGAATCGCCGAAACACGCCCGATGTTATTTTCGGATTTTTAACCCGAGCCTCGACTGCAAAGGTCGCCGTTACGGGAGCTTACCGCAGTGTTGTTATTCACGAACGGACACGGCACAACAAGTTTAGCCCGCGGCGTTATTCGTTACCGCCGCCGCGACATTCGATTCGCGTTATTTTCGACGGACGATTGATGCGCAAATCGTCGCGCGTTGTTACAGTTGATACGGCCCGTCGGCCGTCGGGCTCTGTGCGGGGCGCGGAGCGGCGTTTGATGCGCGGGAGGAGGGGGACCGTGTGTGACGTGCAGGAGATTCGGGGAAAAATGGAAACGGAGAGGAGTCGGGGGCGGCGGGACAATCGACGGGGTTTCCTTGAATTTTCGCGTTACACGGGAAATATTATTTTACCGGAATACGTCGTGTTTATGATTTGAAACGGCGCGGAAAACATCGACACATCGCAGACCAAAGGGTTTTCGCCCACGTTTTATTTATCGATCGTATACAGTATCACACGTAGGTGTACGCGTTTCCCCCCCCCCAATACCCGGTTGATGTTCCGAGACGTTCGCGCGATACGTTCGGAATCGATAACCGTGTTTTGATTGACGTCGGAATTAACGTCGATCCATGTCAGTTGAAAACCCGATTTTTTTTTTTTCCAAACGTTCTTGTTTCGTATTTCGGAGATATTATGAATAGACGTTTCATCCGATAAATATCGTGTCAAATTATGGTTTTGACAGACCCTCCCCCTTCTGATATCAAAATTATCGGCCGATATCGCGGTCTGTACCGGTATTGTCACCGCTATTGTTTTGTTTTTTCCGTCGCAGGAAGCCCGCGATATCGTCGAAAAAATCGAGACCGTTCGGTTCACCCTGTATACCGGCGGCGGCGGACCGATCGGCGCGCAAATGGCCGGGGGGGGGGGGGTGAGGGGACGGTAGGACATTGTGCGTTTACTGCACGTCGGCTCTCCCGCTGCAGCAGCCCCACCGGGACATTTTCCGGCGGTAGAAGGACGGCGCTGAGGTGGGACGGCGCGTCGGGATATAACGCAATATGAATTATTTATGGCCCGGAGAATTCGAGCGGCGGCGGCACAGGATGACGGGCGCTGTTTGTAAGCAATTATGCGCCGGGCGGGACGTGGCGCGTAATCTCGTCGCCGCCGCCGCTTTTACCACCTCGTCCCCACGCCGCGGCCGCTACTCGTCCTTCTCGCGCTCTCATCCGACAACGTCGTCGTCGACGGTCCTTTCAAATGTTTCTCTCGCGCAATAGTTTGTACTTCCAATTATTATTATTATTATTTAAGGCAACGGCTCTCGGCGGCGCGGCTGTCCCTGCGAGAACCGTCCCTTTTTACGGCCGTCAAACTACCTCCCCTCCGGAACGCGCCCGATTGACCGCCGCCGCTCGGTTTTCCGCGTGCGTGTATATTATACACGCGGGGGACTATAATATCGCGTACACGGCAAACACCGGCGGCGACGGCCGAACCGCGGACGCCCAATCGATCATTTGCCGCGCGATCGTTTGTCGTCCTCGTCGCGTATCCGCGCCCGTGTAATCGGGTCGCGTGCACGCCGGACACCGCGATTCATAATGCGCTTATCGAACCGTATGTGTGTGTGTGTGTGTGTGTGTGTGTGTGTGTGTGTGTGTGTAGCGCGACCCGTGAGCGCGATTCCGATTTTGTGGCTCCGCCGCCGCGACGCAATATTTCGTACGCAAATCGCTAAAAAAAAATTCCGAGTTTGCAGACGTGTATTTGCAAAGTGTTTTACCCCGTTCTGTCGTATCGGTTCTCGTATGCGAAACGCATACGGCGTGATAACGATTGCGTGTACCGCTCGTGAACGACTCGCCGGTCATTCGGCCACGAAAATATCGTTCCGTTATCGCGAAACGAAAATAAATCGTTATCTATACATTTTGTTTTCACCCATACGTGATAAAAAAACGATACGCTATTTCCCAGGGACGGGAACGCATTTATTCATTGTTCCGTGCGGTTTTTTTTTTTTTTTTTTTATACGTATCGATTACCGCGTGTATAGTTCGCCTTTAATAATTATTAACGCGGTTTGTTTTCTGTTTTTGTTTTTGTTTTTGTTTTTTTTACCACGTCGTTAGTTTTTTATTCAGATCGATTCGGTGGGGGGAGGGGGTCGGGGCGCTACGGGAATCGATATCCGTTTATTATCGCTAAATAATCATAATAACTCCGAACGCGAGTTCTGTTAAAAACAAATTTAAACCGCTGGGAATACGTAATTATTATAAATCCGAACGGCGGCGGTGGCAATTTAAATAGCCGTTGATTAAAAATAAATAATAATAATAATTATCGTGAAAAAAACGTCGGGATTTTCGTCACGGGTCGCTAAGTCAATAATTGGTATTATTCCATCGCGAATTTCTCATTCCACTATTACCGGTATGTACTATACCGCGGTCCATTCAATCGTGAACCGTCGGTGATTTATTCGAGGTTTTTTTCCAGCCATTATAACGCGATCCTTTAGTCAACAAGATTTTAACGATGTTTCACATATTTCGCCCTTACTTCTTGTACACCTCGGGCGAATGTTCAATTTCTATTTTCGGATAGAAATCCCCCCCCCTTCCCCATCACCCGTCTTACACACGGATCCCAATACAGAATATTATAATTGTCTGTGTACATTCTGAAACGGAGTTTAAACGCTTTAAACCGTATAGGCACGTATAATATGACGTACGATAGGAATCCGAGTATAACGAATCGTAAATATAAGCGTTGACGTCACCGATAATGGCCGAAAAAACAAACGGGTATCGGTCCGCGGACAATTCGCACGAAACAGTCTGGCAGGCGATTTGCCATCGCGACTGCGGCCGCCACAGTGTAGGCGGATCGCGCGCGCGGTAATTTATAATTGTATAAAAGCCCAACGTCAAAGTGGATTGTCGAGTGTCCGCCGAAAAAATATTGAAAAATATTCTACCTCGGGTACTTGTATAAAAATGGACGTGGGCGTCGGACGGCATTTATAATGCAAGTTTATTATAATAGAGCGGGGTGAAAAAATGATTATAATACGAGCGTAAACAACGCGTGAAAAATAAGTTTCAGATTTCCGAAGTGGCCGTTTTCCTGCCCCCCGCGCCACCGATGTCGCGTTATGGCGATTTACTAATGGGGAGAATTATTATTATTATTAGTTTTTTTTTTCTGACCGGACGTTATAAAACCGTTGCGATCGCGAATAATCGCGTTTTTTCGGTAATCTATATTTGTTTTCGACGAACCTCCTTCTGCAGACCAATAAAACCGCTTCGATTATAATATAGACGCGCGGTCTACTCGCGCCATTAATATTTTATTTGGAAACAATATTGTACCGACGGTTTTTAAAAAAGGACCGATAACAGACGGAAAATAAACACGACCATTATTACTACGTTACCGGGTCACCGAGCTCACTTCAGAATCGTTTTTCGTTTGCATTGATCTATCGCTGATTGCAGTATATATTTTATAATCCTCCATGTAACTTTTCTGCAAGCTTCCCATCTACAACAGCGGCCTATCCATGGCGCGCGCGAAGTATATCCTGCTTTATTTCGTTACACGTTCGACTGTACAGTCGTTCGCCTTGCAATTGAGCCACTGGTTACCCCCCCCCACACACACACACCCTCACTTCCCAGCCTGTACCCTCGTCGGAAAGCCAAGCCCTAGTTGATCGATTATATTTTATTTCATCGCAAGGATGATGGATCTGGAGGGGAAAAGGCCAATTGTGGGAGGGAAAAATGACATTCATCGACCGCCACCCCCGCGATATTGTATATTTTTTGAGGCCCGAATTAAAAAAAAAAAATGATTATGCATCACCGGCTAAACCGATTTTCGATGGGGGAATAATCAATCCAGTCGGATTTTCTCGATTTAAAAAACGGTCCGACGATCGTATCTAATCACGTGCAAATAGTATAAACGGCCACAAGTAGAAAATAAATAACCAAAATGTACCGTGCCTTTAGAGTTTCGTTACTTTTGTCTACTAATCGTTTGGTGCAAACGACTCCGGAATAAAACGACATTCCGACCGGACTTTTACATAGCGAGCGCAGGAAAAATCAGGAGAGGAAAAGACGTATCCACATTTTGCCGACTCGCCCCTCCCCTCCCTCCACCACCGGCGGTAGTTTACGCGTCATATTGACGAATTAGTAATGAATTCGTGTGTAATTTATGAGTGTAGGTCAATAAATTCGTATATTGTAATTTTCAAACGAGAAAAAGTAAAAACACGGTGACGTCTCTGTGTACGGTGAGCGGTCGTGACCGAAATCCGAGTTCTGTGTGTATGCTTTTTTTTTCCTTTTTTAAAATAAAAATATTCCAGTCGACTTAGCGATTTTCCTAGTTTGTTTTTTTTCCGTGTGTTCTTTTCTTCTCGGAACCGCCGTCTGCTATACGATTATTATTATCGTCGCCGCCACCGAGTAGAGAAGGCCCCACACGTTCGTCCGATTCATACTCCGGACCGCCCGACACGACGAAAACGATACGCAGTTTTTTTTTTATCGGAATTTTTTTTATTTTGTCTTTATCTCTACTACGTTTGCTCGTTTGGCGGTTTTTTTTGTCGGTACGCGGCCCGGGAAGTTAATATCTTCGCCACTATACAATATTATAAATATTATAAATTGTTCCTTTTCGAATACCTATTCTCCGAATTCGTTTTTTTTTTTTCCGTTTTTAACGCTATACTTTTTCGAGAGAGCGTTTATTCGGTGTCAATCGGCTTTAATTCGTGTTTCGTCGACCACTTTAATATCCTTTGTGATATTAGTAATATTTCGTTTTGTCTCTGGTCGTGGGGGAAAAGGCCTTTCGACCATTTTTTTATTTTATTTATTTTTTTTTTTTTTCATAATAACGACATTTATTTATTTATATTTTATAAAGACTCGCGCCCAACAATGGTGTAACAGAAAAATGTTGTATTAATAAACTATATTTTAATATAAAATATAATAAGTATAAATGAGTGCAATATGGTAATAACGTAAGAAGAAATAAAAAGACAAATTAAATAGGCTATACACATAAAATCAAATCAATTCAAATACAAATCAAATTAAATTAAATGAGGGGTCGTCATTGGCAAGCTTCATAATACGACTTATAGGCTATCATTACTAAGATAGTATGAAGTGGGATGATAAATGGGTCTGAATTGCGAATGCTTCGGGATGGTATTTTAAAGTTAATGAAAGAGAGTAGGGATGCGGGAGAATCGACGGCGCCGGATAAAAGTCTTTGGAGGAATACAATGTTAACAGCGTGTCTAAGATTTGCTAAGGATATAAGATTAAGCTTTATGAGGACAGGATGGTAATCGTGATGGAAAGGACAGGTGACATTTAATTTCTAGCTTGCAAAAGATAACAATTTTCGCTAAGCACGGTCTAATATGTCGTACTTATCGACATAATAATATGATACAATTTACGATTTAAAAACGCCCATATTTGGTTTGGGCAGCGTTAGTATTTTAGCCATATCACGTCATTTTGTCGTCGGATAATTTTCGAAATTTAATTTTGGCTTCGGCGGAACACCGGAGTACTATACGAAATGAAATAATGAAATTCGACGTTTATTGCATACGAATAATACATATAAAACCAGAATAAAACGTAAACATATCGTGTTGCACATAAGCCGCGTACACCGAATAAACAAAATCCGAAGATAAAACGTGAAGACGAAACACGAGACCGACGTCGACGGCGGCGACGTGCTGTGATAGCCGCGAAAACGAACGGGGACAAATATCTGTGGTACTTAGTAACTCGTATATTATCATTAATCATTATCACTGTGTTTACATTGTTTAGCGTCCGTTTATTATAATAATTGCACCCCGACGATATATTATTACTTAGTATTTCAAGAAGTCCGGAAAAAAAAAAAACCAAATAAGATAAACTAAAAGTGTTTACGCTTCAAACCTAAATAATATTACGTTTCATTAGAGTTTTTCGATTTTACTCGAATCGACGACTCCCCCTCCCCCGCGATCGCGGGTTGAACGCTGACCGTTTATCGGACGGTGTAAATCAGAGGTTCCCAAAGGAGTCATTCTGATCTGCAAGGGATCCATGTTAACGAATACAAAAATGCATGAGATGTAAATAGGTGTCAACGAGAGCTATCGAATAAAAAAAACGCGTGCATCGTCATTTGTTACTATAAATACGTGCGAAAAAAATGTTTGGAAACTTCTGGTGTAAATCGACGGGGCAAAACCGAAAATTTGTATACAATCTCTGAAAATATTCACCGGACATTGCCGGATTTAGAGTCTAGACATATCGGCGTTGGGAAATCGTATAGAAGACACACGAGTCCCGATGTTCGATTTTAGTTTTTAAAATACGCGTGTTACAGATTTGTTGATGGGTTTCGTGGAAATCGTTACACCGGATCATAGTTATCGCGAGACTATAATTTCCGTTTTAGATCCGCTTGTATAACAGTATAAATCTGTGCTCGTCAAAAAGACCGGTCGTTTCGTTATTATTATCTCGTCGCTCGACGCCAAACCGTCTCCTCTTTCCACCTACCCCTTTACGCGCTGGGGGGCCGAGAAGGAGTCTTGAATCTGACGTATCCAATATCGCCTATATTATACTCTTGTTACAATATTATAATATCGTAATGTTTGTTCCGCCTCCGTGTGCGTACTCGTACGGTAATAACAACAACACTCGTACCTATACATGTGATGGGTTTCGAGGATACACTGTGTTTGCATTGTTATTATATACGCGCATTTATAATATTACTATAATATCGACGGCAGTGATTCTAAACCTCCCCTGCCAGCCACCCCTCGTCCCCTCCCCCATCCTCCCTTCCCCTCGGCGTTGTCGACGTCCTTTTCGCGCTCGGCTTATACCGTTCCTGCATTTACCTATTATATATATTAGTAATAATTATTATCGCGCTATACCACATGCGGCCGACGATATTAATCTGAACGTCAATAAAATATAATATATCCGGCAGTAATAACCGCGGAGTGATTATAATCTCCGATAATCTCTTCTTGGGCACGTGGACGAGGCTGCAGCAGCAGTTCGAAAGTATTAAAATAACTTTCGTAACAATAATCATACGACTACAAATTTAATATTGTATAAATATACGAACGATTTTTTTTTTCTACATCGAGGTATGTGTGTAGGTGTATTCCTCTGCGATTTCCACAGTTAACAGCTATATTAATAATATTTCCATTTTTTTTTTTTTTATAATTATTATTTCGAAACGCGTTACGTATATTTACAAACTGAGTTTTCGATCGTCTACACGTACATTTGCGACAGCTATACTTAAAGGTCGAGTTTTTCCGTATTCTCCCGCCCTCCCCGCTGCTTTATCTTAACCCGCGGTGGTTTTTCGTGAACTATACGGGAGGTAGTAAGCTTTGGGACGATACGACTTTCTCGGAGCATCAGGCTCGAATCGAGAATCCTGCGGGTGGACAGTTTAAGTTTTGTAAAACCTCCTGAAACCCTCAGAACCGACTCGGTTACGCGTCGGTTCGACCCAAACTCGGGTATGGGACCCGTCAGAATATACGCGGACCGGAATGTGTTTTTTTCGCCCTTTCTCGTTAAAACGAAATACGACAAACGAGAAACGGACCGCAGCATTGTCGATACGAGTTGTTTTTTTTTCTCTGCGAAAACCGTATTGCATTATTATTTTTTACGTACACGTTTCGTTATGATTACAGTGACTTTAGAAGGAATGTAATCTACGAATTTTGGACACGCGTACATCGTTCGGTTTTTATCGTTAGTATTTAAAATTCGTTTTTGCGATACAGCCGGAGAACCCACTATAATGTTATGCTATTTCGCGTATCTTTGAGATGGTTTTCTCGCCAAACACTCCAAGTCTTTATGATGTTTTTTTGCGATTGTTACCTGCGGTTCAAAATTGGCCACACTTTACGAATAATTCACTAAATTTTCGCGAACCCGTTCACCGGTGACGGCCGCAGTGTAACAGTTATTATTGATGTTGTCGGATTCGCTTTATAGCAATACTCGGACGTGTACAATAATCCGTTTTATCAGTCGACCGATTAAAAATATCCGCTATATTTTTGTCGTTTCCGTTTGCCTTACCACCCACCCACTCCCCCCTCCCTCCCCCGGGGGGGAGGGGTGTGCATATTAATTTCCGACGGTATCGATTTCGTACACGATAATAACAGATTATTGTTCAAACAGACATCGTACACACTAATATTATGTAAATATACACGATAATATTGTTTTCTGTTTATGCGAACGATATGTTATAATATTAGAGCGTGCAAGTGTAACGATAATCTCGTTCTCGATCTCTGTCGATTGTTAACGATGCGAATTACGATATTAAACGCGCGGCGTACGCAAATCGCCACCGCGCGTATTTTCGAGGACGTTTGTTATTATTATTATTATTATTATTATTACTAATATTGTTATTATTATTACTGTTATTATTACTAATATTGTTATTTGTTCGACGTGCGCGCCACTAATCGCGTCGCCCGATGTGTTCGCTCGTCGAGCACGTAAACGACCGCGCGCGCCGCCGCGGTTTCAGTTCTGTCGGCAACACTACGCTGCTCCGTGCGAAAACCGTTCGCGCTTTCACTATGAAATATTATAATATTTTGCGTTACATTCGTATTACGTACGCGCGCAGTATACCGCGTGTTATGTTATGTTTGCCGTCGTCGTCGGAGGCGTGTAGGCGTGCAATTATTATAATAACTCGTATGATTATTGTTGCAAAATGTAATCCCTCTTGAAAAAAAAAAAAAAAAAAAAAAA